>BLBF01000022.1:1421012-1520258 GCA_015471245.1 Laticauda colubrina | reverse complement strand
AGACAGACAGACAGACAGACAGACAGACAGACAGACAGACAGACAGACAGAGGTAGATAGATATAGATGTAGAGATATATAGATACAGAGATATAGAGATATAGATATACAGATATATAGATATATAGATATACAGATATTCAGATATACAGATATATAGATACACAAATTGCAATAGCTGGCAGGTTAACATCACCTCCTAGAGATAAACATTTCAGACTGGGTCTGACAAGGGAGGAAACAACAAGAGATAAGCCTCCTTTGACCAACATGAAGGAAGCAAACACAACAGAGTTAATTACAGATGGGAGGTGGTTGAAAGGGCCTATTATGTGTGCAAGGACTGTCACTAAATTGATTAATGATATATAAGGCAGAGATCTCTGTAATGGTAGCTTAATACTGTGACAATGTCAGCACAGGCTGATGAAAGCTTAGTAAGTACAATAAATATAATTTTAATTCTGGAGATCACAGGATGTGTGTTTCTTCTTTTACAAGTGTACTTGGAACTTGTATGCATACTGCCCTGACAGAGTCCTGCAGCTGGCTAAATAATATATGTAAATAGGTGTAAAGGACAGAAGTAAAAACCTTAAGAACAAGAGGAAGAACTGCAATGAACACAACAGTTAAATAAAAGAAATCCATGGCAGAAAAGTAATTTAAGAATGGAATTCAGACACGAACTTTCCTAATTCTTAAAAGAGAAAGAAGGGCAGGGAAACACATTAGCAATCTTATTATGAAAGTAGCTTTAGTTTGTATGTCTTAAGTTCTGAGTTTGGTCTGCCTTGGAGAAATATACTTTTAGATCTGCAAGATTTTGTTAACCTTTCTGTACCTTTACATTATAATATATTTCTTCATCTGGGCAATTTCCTCATTTTCTTGTTTGGATTATCTTTGGACTACAAGGGTGACTGGTAGATCTTAATATTTTAATGTTGATCCAACAGGGGCATAAAATAATCACATAAAAACAGCTCCCTACACTACCACTTTGCAAAGCTGGTTCATTGCCCATTCATTGTTTCTCCCTGTTAGTTTTCTTTGTTAGGAAATTGAGAGCCTACATCGCTTTCCAGAACTGTAGCCTGGAACCATTAATGCTTCCCTCCTCTTTATTATGAACAGCAATGCTTCAAGACCTCCAGGAAAGGAGAATTTACTACTTTATTCTACTGGCTGATAGCTTTTATTTTGTTTGAAATAACTGTTTCTGGACTGGGAATAACAGATAATAGGTCTGCTCCCACTTCTATGTGGCAAGCCCTCATATATTTGATGTTGCTATCTTGTTTCTCCTCAGTTGCCTCTTCCAGAAGCTAAACTTACCTCTCCATCACCCATTGACCAAAGGAATAGGTGCAGATAGAACAGGGGTGGGATTTAATTTTTTTAACAACCGGTTCAGCTTAGGTGGCGGGTATGGTTTGGTGGTCATATGACTGGGTAGACATGGCTTGGTGGTCATGTTATTGTCTGGGTGTGGCCAACTCAATATCACTCACATCGAAGCATGCATCTCCTCCCTTGGCCTCTCATGGCTGTGGGATGCTGCAACAGTTGTAAGTGTGAAAAATGGTCATAAGTCACTTTTTTTCAGTGCCATTGTAACTACTCCACACAAGCAAAGTACCAGCAAAGGAGGGGAAAAAAGCTCCAGAGAAGTTCCTGAGGCAGGAAGTCTCGTCCTGCCAAGAATGTAATAAGGGTTAACAGAGAAGCAGTTTCTGTAAGCAACATCAGAATGTTTCCTTCCTGCCTTCCTTACAGGATTAGGCCAGTAATTTCTTCTAACAACCGGTTCTCCAAACTGCTTAGAATGTTAACAACTGGTTCTAGCAAATAGGTGCAAACTGGTAGAATCCCACCCCTGAGAGAGAGAAACATAGCAACAGCAATAGCACTTAGACTTATATATCGCTTTATAGTGCTTTACAGCCCTTTTTAAGCAGTTTTACAGAGGCAGCCTATTGCGCCCAACAATCTGGGACCTCATTTTACCCACCTCGGAAGGATGGAAGACTGAGTCAACCTTGAGCCTGGTGAGATTTGAACTGCCAAATTGCAGTCAGCCAGCAGTCAGCAGAAGTAGCCTGTAGTACTACACTCTAATTATTGCACCACTATGGCTCAATAAGTATATCTATACATAAGTATAGATATGGATATAAATACATGCAATTGTGCACATAGGAAAATAGCAGCAGAGTAATATGACCTCATGAGGATGGAGTACAAATTGAGTGGTGGCTCACTGAATTATATATATCAATTAGATTTTTTTGTGCCTCTATCTGGGCTAGTAACTTTACTCAAAATGTCGCTGCATCATTACCAGAGCTTCAAGGAAAGCATTATTGTTTGCTGGGAAATAAGCAAAGAGACTGTTTTCCATTATCCACATTTAGTTTTTGGTATGGTGGAAAGTATAAGATCTCATAGAGAAAAAAAGTTGCAAATTCTGCACAGGTGGGAGAGCATAAACAACTAATCCTCATACATTGGGTTTTTTATTTTATTGTAATTTGATTTTGTAGGCTTATATTGTACTGTGTGATCTGTATGCTTGCTGCAGCAATAACTTTTAAGTATAAGCACACTTCTAAAGAAGCACTGTTACTATCATTTGCATATAGCTTATCTTCCTGGAAAAGTTTACAAAAGTGCAATAAAAACAATTTTATGTAAATCCATCAATAATAAAAACCTCAATCCTTAAAAATAATGACAGCAAATATTAAAAGAGCTTCATTTTAAAAAGAAGAGCATTCTAAAGGCAATAAAAATAGAGTCCTACAAAGATCTGTGGTAATAAGCTGGTCTTCAGTGATAGAGAGTGGGAAACCAACCATTCTTCCCTTGAGCAAGTCTTCTATAATTGGACTGTCAATGAAAATGTCCTATTTCTGGTCACTAGTTTGTGAGCAAAGCAACGAATAAGAACATAAATAGAATTCCCCACAGCCCCTCTTAATACATGTGGTGGTTTGGTATTTTGGAAGCAAGCTTTTAAATCCAAATGTATGAAAAAATGCTTTTAAGATCTCTAAAGATCTTGACTTTACCATTAAAGGGAAGGTTTGTAAGCACATTCACCAGAATGTAATACACTTTAGTACTAATGGTAAAGAAGTCTGTAGAGAAGCTAGACATGGCTTCGTCAATCTTCCATCTCTTTTTCAAACCTTACGTGAGTAGGCTGAACATCTGCCCATATCATAAATAACAGTGCGCTGCATGGTGGATGTACAATGTACATATGGTCTTCCCTAGAAATCTGGAAAAATCTTTGATGAGTTTAGATCCCACCCACCCCCAAACATAATGTTCTTCATTACGAACTCTTATTTATATTTTTTCACTTTGTTGAATTATTTTACAGCGAGGACAGGAATCTTGCATAGTACAGTGGCACACAAATTTTAAATCAGTTAAAATATTTATGACGTACATTGAAAGGGCTGGATTTTAACTCCCATCATCTTAAGGGTTTTTTTTACCTCCTTGTCAGCTCTGGAAGCCATATTAACACCAGAAGTTTCCACACTGCCACATTCCTGTGCCTGGGAAATTGGGAGGGGGGAATTTCATGGAGTATATATAGTTAGACATAACAGCATTCTTCTTTTCAGTCAGGATCATGGGTTTCCTGCACCTGGATGAGGAATGGTTTCAGGCAGAGGTCAGCAACCTGCAGCTCTGGAGCAGCATGTGGCTGTTTCATCCCTCTGCTATGGCTCCCTGTCGCCGGTCGGCTCCACAATCCACCAAAATAGGGCTTTTGGTTAGACAGGTAGAGGAAAAAGGACAATGCACTAGGAGAAGCCCCTATGGTGGGGGAACTGGTAGAGAGTCTGGTCGGCTCCAGAATTGAAGGGGGCTTCCAGTTAGGACCCTTGTGGCTCTTTGAGTGTTTAAGGTTGCTGAGCCCTGGTTTAAGGGATGTCGCAAGTTGGGATGGATGGTAATTGGACCATGTGATGAACTGATGGGTTCAGGGGGTGGATTTGGCTTTTTGAATTACTGAGGGAAATCCCAGAACTTTTCCCAGATGTGCCAGTATGACTACTCTAATAAAATGGAACTTTGAGAAAATGCTTGCCTCAGAGTTTTGGTATTGGAGTTTGGTCTTTCTGGGACACTGACACTGACACTGATAGTGGCTCTAACTCTCTTTTCAGGAGCATTTTAGACATGGCTCTAAAATCAGCAATATTCTTCTTCCCTTTCTTTTCTTTTTCTAATCCACTGGGCTGATTAAGAGTTCTGGAAATCTGAATGTGTATTTCACGGCCATTTTCGTTGATCCTAATAGAGGCCTTGTTGCAACCTAGGTTTTGGATTTGTTTCCTCTTTTGGATCAATGTTTGCTTAATGGATATTAGAGGCATCTGTGGAAAGGGGGCAAACTGGCATGTGATTGAAGCCCCATCATTTTTGTACAGATGTGCAACATTGATATATTTGTAAAACCTTCAATTGCATGTCCATCATCTGGGAGTTTCCCCTCCCCTCTGTTACTGCTTGTTTGTTGTATTTGTATATTTTCCAGGTTTCCCCTACAAAAGTGGCCCAAAGTTCCTCAAATAGCTTCTGTATCTAAAATGGACCTCCAATTCTTATATAATTTGGGCAGGGAAGGGTTGTTACACTTGTTACATACAATACTTTGTACACAACCGCCACGTTAGTGCAGTTGGTGCAGTATTGCAGGTTTATTCTGCTGACTGCCAGCAGTTTGATTCTCACTGGCTCATTTGACTCAGCCTTCCATCCACCCAAAATCAGTAAATGAATAATCGTGATTAAAATATATATAAAAATATGTTTTTAGTAAAGAAATAGCAAAGAAGTCCTTTACTATTGGGGAAGAATTGATTTTGCCGGTCCTTGAAAAAGTGTTTCTGCGTGAAACTGGTCCCTGGTACAAAAAAGGTTGGGGATCACTGCCCTAGAATGTTTATTCAATGACACATCTTTCTCTAGAATTTTCCTGAAATCTACTCTGTTAACTTTTAAGGGCCTGTCACAGAGGCAGACGGATGCAAAACATATGTAAAAAGGACACAGCGGATGAGAAAATGTTCCATCCATTGTTATCCGCTCTCAAAAGTGACCCAAATTTGGATAAGCAGAACAGACAACAATGGAAAGGAACGGACAGGGAGAGGATGTAGTGAGGATGGAAAGTGGATGCTCCATGGAAGCCTAGCGGATAGAAGCGGATGGAAGCAGATGGCACATCCGCAGGGCTTCCAGGGAGCACAGTGAAGTGGACGCGCAACGGAAGGAACGGATGAAGAGCGGATGCCGAGTGGATGAAGCGGAGGCAGAGCAGACGCCTAGCGGATGCAAAGCGTTCACTGCCCTTCCGGGGAGGATGCATTGCGTCAGCCCCGTGGATATAAAGGGAAGCAGCTCGCAAGGAGGTCACCATTCAGAGGAAAGACCTGCTGCCAGAAACAGCTCCAGCCAGCCAACAACCATGGGGAAAAAGAGGAAGCCTCTGCCATCTGCTGCCAGCCCTGGCAAGAAGGACAGGGCCACCATCCCACCCCCTGGCTCTGACTCTGCTTCTGCTGGGGCTTCTGCTGCTCGGGCTGACTCTTCCAGTGCTGGAGTTTCTGCTGGCGATATTCCTGGTTCTGGGGCTTCTGCTGGTGCTTACTCTGCTGGCGCTGCTCCTGGTGCTGCTGCTGCTCCTGGTCCTGATGGTGCTCCTGGTGCTCCTGGTCCTGATGGTGCTGCTGGTCCTGATGGTGCTGCTGGTGCTTACTCTGCTGCTGATGATCCTGGTCCTGCTGGTCCTGCTGGTCCTGCTGGTGCTGCTACTGTTGTTGCTGCTGGTGGTGGTGGTGGTGTGGTGGATCAGCCCCTAGAACCTCGAAGCCCCTCTGATGAGGGCCCAGATGGTCCTGCCAGAGGGAGGAAGAGACAGACACGAGAACGGGAGAGGAGGCAATACTCTATCAAAGAGGAACATGAGGATGAGGTGCTGGAATGGCTGAGGGAGAAAGAGTATCGATGGCGGAAGGGACACAGGCTCTATCGAGACACAAAAAGGAAGCAGGGTGCTTGGAGAGAGAAGGCGGAGAGCCTGGGCTACACTTTGGAGGTGCTCCTTGGCTGGTGGAAGCATATGCACACCTGGTACGGGAAGCTGCACCTCAAGAAATCTGGCCAGGCCACGGTCAAGCTGACGGACCAAGAGACCTACGTCTCTTGTAGCTGACGGACCGAGAGGCCAAGTGCAGCTTCTTGGAGGGTGAGATCCGCCACCGAGGAGCAGCCCCTCTGACAACCCTCTCTCTCAGGCAGCCAACAGAGAGCCAGTCCTCTTCTGGCCAAGAGTCAGTTCCTGTGTCCAGGCAAGTATCTGTGGAGCGTGCCATGATGGAGACCCCCCCGACAGCTGCACTCCCTGTGCTGGAGCGCATGGAGGACCCCCTGACGCTGTGGGAGCAAGGAGAGGGCACTGCGACCAGAGACCAACCCACGTCCACCCCCAGATCCATCTTCACAGAAAGGCAGAGAGACAGACTGGAGGGGCAGAGCCACACTGTCCTGCTGGAGATCAGGGACACCATCAGAAGCAGCGTAGATCTCCTCTCTCAGCTGGTACACTCCGACATACCATCCTCCAACCGCAAGCCCTTCCTCACCTACGTCAACCAGACCCTCCTGGACATATCCAAATCACAGTACCAGGTGATAAAGGACAGGATCACCGGTCTTCTTCACAACTCTCCAGACCCAGCTGAACCTGCTCCCACCCAGTCCAGGTTTGCTCCTCCACCCCAGGTGATGTCACTGCCCTTCCAAGGCTTTCCACAGGCCCTCACCTACCAAGGCTACGGCTACCAGGAGCTCCAGCAGCATAGGCAGCCCTTCCCAGTCCAGGCACAGGTACATCGAACACCACCGGTGCCACCGATGCCACTGATGCCACCAATGCCACCGACACCACTGATGCCACCGATGCCACTGACGCCACCGATGCCACCGATGCCACAGATGCCACAGATGTCACCCACACCTCATCTCGCTCACCTGCAGACCAGACATCCCCACTATACTCCTCCTTCGTCCAACCCACAGCCAAGCCCGGCCTCAGAACATCTGTCATCGGTCTTGGGCCTTACACCCCATGTCCTGGAGGAAGGGGCTCTCAACATCTCAGGACTAAGCCATCTCTCTGAGAGCTTCCTCCACACACTGTCCCCTGTTGTCCTCTCGGGGCCAGGCACCCCAATGGCACCTCAGACCAGCACTCCAGCAGCAGCCACCTCCCTGAGCACTCCAGCAGGACCCTCCCCCCCTGAGACTTTGGGCATGCCTCAGAGTGACTGACAAGAGTGCCAGAGACTTGGTTGCTACCTGATGATGTTTATCTTTGCTTGGGACACTTGGGTCGTTTTTCTTTTACGATTTCTTATTAAGAAATATTATCTTTGCTTCACACACTTGCTTCAGTTCTTTTAGTCAATAAAGTCTTGGTGGAAACTTGTAGAAATGGTTTAAGCCTTTGCATGCTTGTGGGATGGGTAAGGATAGCAGTGGGATGGGCAGGGATACCTTTGGGATGGGTAATAGCTGTGGGATTGGCAGGGATACCTGTTGGATGGGTAATAGCTGTGGGATGGGTAAGGATACTTGTGGGATGGGTAATAGATGTGGAATGGGTAAGGATACCTGTGGTATGGGTAATAGCTGTGGGATAGATAAACCTCCAGTGCAAGCATAGTGGGACTGTATGGTCCACCCTCCCAGGTGCCACACCTATGGCCCTTTATTATCAATAACAATGTAATCATTGATCCACACATTTCAACATAAACACAACTCTTTATTAAATGCCCTGTTCATTGTAGGGCCATTCAACATGCATGGCACAATCTCATCAGTGTGATGAGACAGGCTGAAGGAAGCATCCATTAAGCATCTACCATCCTGTCTTGCCACTCCACTGCTCCAGCTGGGGAGTTGCACCAGTGTTTCAGGAGGTTGCGCTGCTTCTTCCCTTCACGTGAGGCTCTGTTGGGGCCTTGCACATCCTCAGTGTCTATCAGGTTTCGCCCTTGCCTCCATTCCCCAGGCTCCATGTCCCCATTGTCTTGCTGGGGGTCCACGAGCCTGTTCTGCAAGACTGGGTAGCGGGTGCACATGAGATTGTGCAGGATACAGCAAGCTTCCACGATCCTCCTCACGGTCTGTGGACAATGCTGCATCATGGTGAGAAGTACCTGGAACCTGTTGGCCAGGATACTAAAGGCATTCTCGACCACCCGCCTTGCCCTGGACAGCCTGCAGTTGAAGATCCTCTCTTCACGGGTGAGCCATCTGGAAGTGTAGGGCTTCATGAGGTAGGTTCTGAGGGAGAAGGCGTTATCCCCCATCTTGTGTGTCGTTGGGCAGGGGGTCTGGATCTGGGAAGCCTTCCAGCCCCTCCTTGAGGTCACTGGCTTTGTATACCTGGGCATCTGAAGATGAGCCGTTGCCTGAAGCATTGATGTACATGAAGTTGTAGTAAGCATCGACCATGGCGAAGAGGATGATGCTGAAGAAGCCCTTGTAGTTGTGATAAGTGGACCCTGACTTGGCTGGAGCTTTTCAGGCCACGTGCTTGCCATCTATGGCTCCAACGGTGTGGGGGAAGTTCCACTTCTGATACCACTGCTCTGCAACTTTCTTCCATCCTTCTTCAGTGGAGGGACACTGGAGGAGCTCCTCCAGGTATTCTTCGATGATGGCCTGCACCACTTCTCTGACCACAATGCTGATGGTGTTGTGTGGCACCCTCCAGCCATACTGCATGCTTCTGTACGTGGGCCCTGAGGCCAGGTGGCACAGAGTTAGTGCCACCTTCAGCCCAGAGTCCAGGCTGGGCTGGAAGTTGGTGCTCTGCTTGGTCAACCTGGGTCTCAGCCACTCCACAACTTCATCAAACATGGCTGGTGGCATCCTCATGAAGTTCTGGAATGCACGAGGGTCATCGTTCCTCTTCTCGCAATCCATCTTTGGACCCAGACACCTCTTGGATGCCTCCTTTTCTTCCCATAGAACAGGTGAAAGAGCCTGTAGATGGCTTCGCACTGTTGTAGAATGATGGTGGCTTCCAAAAGGTGTTTGTGAGGATCCATGGTGGAGATGACTGGATGCTTTGGAAGAGCAAGAGCCAGATGAAAGCTGAAGAGGTCTGCACAGCAGGGCTGCTGGACTGAAAGTGAGATCCAGCTGAGTTCCTCCCCCTTTTTATAGGAAATATAGGTTTTCCACTAGGTGTCCTTTTGCATCCTCTAGGCATCCTGCAGACATCCTAAATATCCGAGATACGTCCCCTATGCGAATGTTTTTTCCATTTTAATGCATCCGCTTTCATCCTTTCTCCATCCGTGCTACTAACGCTGCGTGTCCGTTCTGCATCTGTTTCGCTTCCTCCCTGTGTCCGTTTTCTGCTGGAGCAGATTTGATTTGCGCAGATGTGCAGTGGATGCCTAGTGGATATAGCGGATGCGTAACGGATGACGACGGACGTCTAACGGATGTTCCCTGTATGCGTAGCGGATGCAGAACGGATGCGTTGGATACATTTTCTGCTCAAAAAGTTTTGTGCAGCTCAAAACTTTTTGAGCGGATGAAATGTCAATAGACAGATGGTGGACGGATAGAGAGGATGACAAACGGACGCAGTGAGTACAGAATGGAAGCATCACATTAACCAATGGATGGCAAGTGTTTCTCTCCGTTTTACATCCTCTTTGCATCCGTTGGTGCTGTGTGACAGGGGCTTTTGGCATGAACCATGATTTTTTAAAATTTTGCCTAGAAATTGCTTTTGTCAGAATATCCCTTTCACTCATTGTAATGTATTGTGCTTTTTTAAGTAATAATTGCTTTTATAGTTTGTGAACCACGTTGGAATCTATTTTGGGTGGGCTACCATTTGAATATCCTAAATAATTCCAGAGTATATGACAAATAATGGACTCTTTTACACAAAGGCAAACTCTGAGTAAATATAAGGGGGCGGGGAAAGGATTCTAACATTAAATGGAATCAGTTACTTGCAGAGGTGGTGGGTTGATTTTGCATTAATTCTGATGTCTGAAGAGCTGTCTGATGGGGGATGCTATATTCCCTATCCCGAGCAAGAGGCTGTGTTTTAATGGACCCTTCAACTTTTTTGGTCTTCTGGTAAATTCTAGGAATTAGCCATATTGGTTATGAGATCCAGGTTTAAATAATGCATCTCTTTTTTTCCAACTATATGCAACAATGTTTTGTTGCCTGTTTTTCAACTATGGATGATTAGAGCCTTTCCATTAATGGACTTGCCTGGTCTTCACTTTTAGTGTTGTTTACACTACAAAATAAACATATTTTTATTTTATTTACAAAATAAAAATAGCTTTAATTTTCAGAAATAGCATTGAAATTGTGTATTCAGAGGTTTTTACACACATTGTACCGGAAAGTATTACATTAAAATTGCCATTGCGTTAAGTGAATCAAAGTGGGGAAGCATTGAGCATATAGGTCAAGAAGTTCCAGGTACCACTTGTGATCTAGCTTCCAGGTCCCATTAAAACACCAATCTCAGTGGGTGAACGTGGGCAAATCACCATCTCTCATGTTTCATGAAGTTGTTATGAAGATAAAATGGAGGGTACCATATAAAATATATGTCATTTTGAGAGAAATGGAGAAAAGTAATTTAAGCTAAAAGTCAGAATTGTTCATTTCCATTCCTCAGGTGTTGCAAGAAAAGTGTGCATTTTGACCTGCTAAATCTTCTACTTAGCTGTCTGCTGATCCAGCTCGCCATATGCCACTGTGAAAATGAATAGGAAGAAGGCAGTGCTTGATTTTCAATTTATGCACTTTAGCAGGATTAGCACACTTTAGCTCTTAGAAAGAACTAAAGCATTATAACAACTGAAAGATCCATGTTTATATTGCTAAAACGAACAAGAGCTATAAATGATATGTTTAGCTGAGGTACTTTGTTCATTTTACATGCCGTCATAATGTCAGCTGAATTTTGTTGTATTTCTAGACATCTAAAGGCTCTTGTTGATCTGTTTAAAATATTCATTCATCCCATCTATATGGAGTTCGGTAAAAATATAGAGAAAGATGTTAGACCACTGAGCATGCTACTTATTCCATCATGACATTCCTCACTGAAAAAAAGAAAATAGAATATTTGGTGCTAGTAAATATGTAATATCTCTGGCCACTTTAGTCTTCCTGACAAGCAGACCCAAATCAATAACTGTCTACAAAGCATACAGAAACATTTCCAGTTCATCATAGGTCTATTATTACTGTATGCTTGATAGGCATCTACAAGATTAGATAGTACAATAAGACCATCTGAATGTGGGAAGTTAGGACAGTAAGTTAATATGGAACTCATTTTCAATCAATTGAAATCTAAATCCTGCCTCTCCTGTCTTTTTGATAATTTGGAATCAAATTATTTCTGATACAAAGTTCTGTGTCACTTTCAGAAGAAATTCTTGGCTGAAATCTGTTTGTCAGAGAAAAGATGCTTCACTTCATACAGAAATTAATGGATTAAAAAGACTAGTGGTGTGATATCAGATGCCTTTACAGCTGGAGTGGAGAAAAACATATATCTATGATCCTGAACTTTTATGTTGTTAATGCCGGGATGCAAAGATACACTTTTTAGTATGTTTAGCTACCTGTTGTATATATTTGGAAGTTTTGGAATCATATAAAAATTGGGGTCTCTTCTGTCATAAAAGTCAACAACTGACAGTCAAAATCTCCTTTTACATCACCTTTCAGTTAGATTGTATTTTACACATCTTGGCTCACAGACCCTGTATGAACAAGAACACACAACTCACTTCTGCATGGAACTTAGCCTCAATGATCCATTAGAGAGAAAGCTGATATATCTTGACATCTGTTTTGGCAAGCTGTAGATAGCACCATCCATCCATCCATATGATATCATTCACCACAATATGCCAAAAGACTAAAGGCAGCAGATATAGAGGTCCTGTTTCCCTTTTGTGTAAAACCTTTGTCCTGATTATTAAAAACAGACCTTGCTGTATTGCCTGGGCAGCATAGGTACAATTAATATAGGTTCTCTTGCTTGGACTAGATCTCCAAGATCCCTTCCAATTCTGTTATTCTGTTCTGTTCTGAACTGATCAACCCACCTCTGCCACTTAATCCCAAACTTTTTAACCTGATTCCAAGGAAAATGTATATGCAACTGGAGAAGTGTGCCTAAAGCTTACATGACCAGATAATGAGCATGCTTAGTAAAGTGATTGGGGTGAACTGCATACTTACTGAGATGGCACAGAACAAAGAGTAATGCAAAATAATTATCATTTGATAAGAACTTTCAAGCCTTCATTTGTTAGAGCTGATTTAGATTCTTGATCAAATAGACGCCTCTGCTGAACCCTCTTGGGTTCTGTATTATTCTTGGAAGAAAATTTGTACAACACCTTTTCTGTGTAGGTATTAGGGAGGGGAAAAAGACCAATTTTGCTTCAGAAGAGCTACTTTATATGTTAGCATCTCGAAGTTCAGCAACTTTGCTTTTAATTATATACTTTTAATTACTTGTTTTACTTTGGCTGTAATTAATTGTTGATTAGGTAATATTTATGCATTATTCTAAATAGCATTTGGAACTGCTTATAGCTTTACTGATTAAATGGTCTGCACATTTTTTAAGAGTTCTTGGCACTAAAACTGAGGCAAAGATAAATTCTTTCATATTTCACAGATTTTATTGACAATTTAAGCATATGCATAAATATTTCTTATGACACTATCAGTGCTCTTAAAATGTCTAGCATAATAGCATTAGGCTGTGTATTATTTAATGATGAAATACAATATTTTTTTAATACTTGTAATCACTTATACAAAGTAGAATTCCTTCTGCACAAAAGGCAATCATTGGAAAACCCAGAAAATAAAAGCAACTCAACCAGTCTTTTAATATTTTGTTAGTGAGTTTGGCAGAGTAGTAAAGGGTTTGACGATACAGCTGATCAATTTAGAGTTTGAGTATTTCTCTTATGTCAGCATAGTTTTACCTACTTGTATGCCATTTCAAATTATATGCTTGGCAGGAGGTACCACTATAAAGCATGAACAAAGAAATTATCCAACACTTCATTCATACATAGAAAACATCCCTCATCCTTTCTTTCTTAACAAAACTTTTTGTAGAGTTTGCTCTTGGATTCAACTACTATGTATATCAACAAGTGTATCAGCTTTGAGAACGTAAGTGCTATTCATCAATACTGCAATTTTGGTAGGTCTTCACATCTAATCTGTTTATGTGCAGCTTTTCATGTGCTGCATGACAAGCCTGTCATTATTCATTACATAGCAGTACTGACAAAATGGTTGCTTTTGAATTTGTTCAGGGAATCTGCTGTAAAATATACCCTTGCCTGTTTTAAGCTTCCATCCTATAGACAGCATGTCCAAAATATTTTTTCGTGTTTCCAAATAGACATTGATATAGATTTATTCCCCAAATGTCAGTGATTAATATACAAACTCTTATGTTTTAAGGGAATAAGGCCATTGAATGCCTTTGGGTGAAAGAAAATTACATGCGCACTTTTAAAGTGTATTTTAATATTCAATAAATTGTGTGCTGTTCCTTATGTTGTCTAATAGTATAAGCCAAGTATTCCACAGAAATATCAAAGAATAAGGTAAAAGTGGACCTTTATCTACCCTGTCTGCATGAAACTACCCATGCAGACTACCCTGTCTTCATGGAAGGTACAGAGAGCAGCCAATTCTGAGATTTGCCTGGCCGATGTAAAAAGGTGACCTTAAAAGACAGAAACTGCAGACTCGTAGACCTGAGAGGTTCGAAGGGTGGTAAGGTAAAGGCATGTAAAACCTTAGCTAAGTCTCAGGTTAGATACCTGTGAAGAACACGTGGCTTTATATTGACTGGCCCCCTCAAAAAGGAGTGCAGCACCAGATGGTGTGCTATGGAGTCTAGATCCCCATAAGTCAATACTGAAGACAAGGCTGCTACTTATTTTTGGGTAGTATTAGGGGTTAAACCTTTACCCAGACCCTCTTGCAAAATGCCTCTGTAGCACTTTAAAATGCTACGAAACTAACCTGAACTACAAGAAGCTTTGACCACAAACTCTTTCTACAAGCCAATCTTTTGCCACAACCTTCTAGGGCAAGGCTGAGTCATGAACTGGGGAGAGTAACAGTTGATGAAGAGTATGGCAAAAGATGGATTCAGTCTCCAGGCAGAAAGGTATGTGTTAACCGATCCATGGATTCTCCAATCATTGTTCTGGAGAAGGCTCTCTTCCTAGATGCCATCAGTTGGAATTCTTAACATAACGAACAATCTCTGAACAGCTGGGATGGGCCGATATAATTGAAACAAGGCAGTTTTTTTGATAACTTGTGTGGTCTGCCGGTGGCCTGAAGAGCTGGCAGCAGAGTCGGACAGTGGGGAGGAACATGGACTCGTCCTGGAGACTGTGGAAGGCTTGGGTGAGGGATCTGCGTCCAACACAAAGATGGTGCCAAGGCCATTTGAGAGTTATGTTCAAACTCCAGAGCCTCCAGAATCTGACATCAGCGAGGCAGAGAAATAGGGGGAGTCTGTTCCCAGTGTGTGCTTGCGCAGAGCTGCCAAAAGGTGAGAACAGTTAAGATAAAAGGGGTATCTCGGGATTAAGGCTTGGAGATGATTGGTCCCTCCCATAAGACATAAAGGAGGAGAAAAAGGACCTGAGCCTTTGTAGGAAGCAGCTTTGTTCGTTTTGTTTGTTTTAAACTCTGAAGCTCTGTGCTGACTTTGTGCTCCATTTGGCTTTGTTCAGCTAATTGCAAATTTAGTCATTGGCAGCATTTAAAGGGAGATAAGGTGAGTGCTTATCAGCCTTATCCTGAAAACTGTGGAAGATTTCTGCTGGACTATTTATAAACTGTTTGGGACTCATTACAGGCTGTGAGTGCATATAATTCACAGCCATTGAAATAAAACAAAAGGTTTTTGGGAACAATGTGTGATTGTTACTGTCTCAGGAAGCCTTGGTCAGAACAACTTGGTCTCCTGCCATGGAGGGTTTCAAGGGTGATAACCAACCAACCTGAATTGGATTTGGAAACAAACTGGCATCCAATGCAGTTCATACAGCAGAGGTGTTATCTATGCAGTCCTTGGGGGTACCCAGAACTGCTGACATCTAATTCTGAACCAAGTGCAGTTTCCAGATACTCTTCAAAGGTAGCCCCATCAAGTGTATACTTCAATAATCTATATGAAAGATGAATAGGGTAAGAGTAACTTAGAGAAGGACCTCCTGATGCAGGAAAGGATGTAACTGGATATTACTCAAAATTCAACAAAGCCCCCATTCACTATGTCTACAACCTGCTCCTTGACCACGAGGTGCAAATCCAATTCATTCCATGGAATCAATATGCATCCTCATACAGTGTTAAAACACTACTGAAAATGATTCTCAGTACCACTGCAGATACAATTAAATTATACTTGATTGCTTTGGATGTTTTATCAATGCCTATTTGTCTACACAAAGAAATCTAAAAGCATCGGTTAAGGCCCTGTCACACTGCCCAATGGATGCAAAACGTTAGTAAAAAGGACACAATGGACGAGAAAAATGTTCCATCCGTTGTTATCCGCTCTCAGAAGGGGCGAAAATTTGCATAACCGGAGCAGATAACACGGAAAGGAACGGACGCAGGGAGGACGCAGGGCGGATGGAAAGCGGATGCAGAACGGAAGCCCAGCGGATGGAAGCGGATGGGAGTGGATGGCACATCCGCTAGGCTTCCGGGGGACCTCAGCAAAGCGGACGCAGAACGGATACAGGGGATGCAGAGCGGATGCCGAGCGGATGAAGCGGATGCACAGCAGATGCACAGCAGAAGCCTAACGGATGCCTAGCGTTAATTGTGCATGCGGGGAGGATGCATTGCATAAGCCCCGCGGATATAAGGGAAGCAGCTTGGAAGCAGGTCACCATTCAGAGGAAAGACCTGCTGCCGGACGGATTGACATCCTTGCCTGCCCTGCCTGCATGCCTGCCTGCAAGCCTCGCTGCAAGCCTTGCTGCCAGCCTCCCTGCCAGCCTTGCTGCCAGCCTCCCTGCCAGCCTTGCTGTCTGCCTGCCTGCCAGCCTTGCTGCCAGCCAGTCTGCCTGCCAGCTTTGCTTCCTGCAAGCCTTAGTTCATGTCTGCCTGCCAGCCTTGGTGCCTGCCTGCCTGCCAAAGACTCATTTTTGTTTCATAGCTTGTTGTTAATAAAGTCTATTTTTGATTCACACACTTGCTTCATTTCTGGAAATGAAGTCCATTTCTGGATTTGCTGGAAACTTTTAGAAATGGTTTAAGCCTTTGCATGCTTGTGGGATGGGTTAAGATAGCAGTGGGATGGGTTGAGATAGCAGTGGGATGGGCAGGCATACCTTTGGGATGGGTAATAGCTGTGGGATAGATAAACCTCCAGTGCAAGCATAGTGGGACTGGATGATCCACCCTCACAGGTGCCACACCTATGGACCTTTATTATCAATAACAATGTAATCAATCATCCACACATGTCAACATAAACACAACTCTTTATTAAATGCCCTGTTCATTGTAGGCCCACCCAACATACATGGCCCAATCTCATCCGTGTGATGAGACAACCTCAAGGAAGCATTCATTAATCATCTATCATCCTGTCTTGCCACTCCACTGCTCCAGCTGGGGAGTTGCACCAGTGTTTCAGGAGGTTGCGCTGCTTCTTCCCTTCATGTGAGGCTCTGTTGGGGCCTTGCACATCCTCAGTGTTTATCAGGTTTCGCCCTTGCTTCCATTCTCCAGGCTCCATGTCCCCATTGCCTTGTTGGAGGTCCACGAGCCTGTTCTGCAAGACTGGGTAGCGGGTGCACATGAGATTGTGCAGGATGCAGCAAGCTTCCACAATCCTCCACACAGTCTCTGGGCGATGCTGCATGGTGATGAGAAGTACCTGGAACCTGTTGGCCAGGATGCCAAAGGCGTTCTCCACCACCCGCCTTGCCCTGGACAGCTTGTAGTTGAAGATCCTCTCTTCACGGGGGAGGCATCTGGAGGTGTAGGGCTTCATGAGGTAGGTTCTGAGGGAGAAGGCGTCATCCCCCACGATGAAGTAGGTTACATCTTGCGTGTCGTTGGGCAGGGGGTCTGGATCTGGGAAACCCACGATGAGGTTGCATTCCAGTCCACCCTTGAGGTCACTTGCGTTGTATACCTGGGCATCTGAAGCTGATCCGTTGCCTGAAGCATCGATGTACATGAACTTGTAGTCGGCATCGACCATGGCGAAGAGGATGATGCTGAAGAAGCCCTTGTAGTTGAAATAATTGGACCCCGACTTGGCTGGAGCTTTGCAGGCCACGTGCTTGCCATCAATGGCTACAATGGTGTGGGGGAAGTTCCACCTATGATACCACTGCTCTGCAACTTTCTTCCATCCTTCTTCAGTGGAGGGGCACTGGAGGAGCTCCTCCTTGTATTCTTCGATGATGGCCTGCACCACTTCTCTGACCACAATGCTGATGGTGTTGTGTGGCACCCTCCAGCCGTACTGCATGCTCCTGTAGGTGGTCCCTGAGGCCAGGTGGCGCAGAGTGAGTGCCACCTTGAGCCCAGGTTCCAGGCTGGGCCGGAAGTTGGTATTTGCCTTGGTCAACCTGGGTGTTAGGCGCTGCACAACTTCGTCAAAAATGGCTGGCAGCATTCTCATGAAGTTCTGGAATGCACGAGTGTCTTCGTTCCTGAGTTCCACCATCAGCTTGTTGTACAGTCCGTCCTCTGCTCTTCTGGCGAACCATCTTCGTACCCAAACGCTTCTTGGCCGCCTCTTTTTCTTCCCGTAGTAGAGTTCACAGAGCCTGTAGATGGCTTCGCACTGTTGCAGAAGGATGGTGGCTGCCAAAAGGACTTTGTTACGATGCACGGTGGACATGACTGGATGCTGTGGAAGAGGAAGAGGCAGACGAAGGCTGCAGAGGTCCGCACCACAGGGCTGCTGTTCTGAAAGTGAGATCCAGATGAGTTGCTCCCCCTTTTTATAGGCAGTATAGGTTTTCCCCTAGGTGTCCTTTTGCATCCTCTAGGCATCCTCTAGACATCCTTAATATCCGAGATAGATCCCCTCTGCGAACATTTTTTCCATTTTACATGCTTTGTTTCCGTTCTGCATCCGCTAGGCATCCGTTCTGCATTCGTTCCGCGTCCATTCTGCTTCCTCCCTGTGTCCGTTTACCGCTGGAGTGGATGGAGTTGCGCGGATGCGCAGCGGATGCCTAGCAGATATAGCGGATGCATAACGGATGCATAATGGATGCCTAGAGGATGCGTAGCGGATGCAGAACGGACGAATTGGATACATTTTCCGCTCAAAAGTTTTGAGCAGCTCAAAACTTTCTGAGCGGATGAAACGTCAATAAACGGATGCTGGACGGATAGAGAGGAAGCAAAACGTATGCAGTGAGTACCAATCGGATGCATCGCGTTAATCAACGGATGGCAAGTGTTTCTCTCCGTTTTACATCCTCTTTCCATCTGTTGGTGCAGTGTGACAGGGACTTAAACTTTTTAATATGTTGAGTTTGGCCTTGGATACATATATATTATCTGGTGTTCTATACATTTAGAAATGGAAAAAGTTTATGTCTGTTTATTCCTAATTAATTTTGCTACTTTTTTTACAACTAGTAAGAAATCCAAAACATTTAAACACAAATCAGATAAAACAAACATAGATAACTTAATAAAACTGACAAATAAACAAACAAGAAATTAAAGGGCGGAATCCAGCACTACATTTTTATAATATATATGTAAATATTAAATCTTTATTAAAAAAACTGAAATTCAGTGTTTCAAAATTTAGTCCTGGATTGCATTTAATAATATTGTCCATTCCATTCTTTCCTATGACAAAAAGCCAATAAGGCTGATAATTGATAAATTCTGATGAGACAATCTGTACATCTGTATGCAGATGGACTTCCAGAAGTACATTATAATTTTTTTCAGATATTCAAATAATATACATCCAAACTTTTTTCAATCTAACAGCATATTAATGTCCTTAAATTTTATAATTCAGGAACTTGGTTTACTAGAGTAAACAAACATTCCATCAAGATCTAAAATTGTTAATTTTATGATATAGAAAACTCTAATTCTCTATTCTAAGTATCTTATAAATGATTCAAATTATTTTAGTTACCATTTGAATTGTTGAGAATGTTGAACTGTTAAAACTTCCAAGTAAATTAAAAAATACAATAATAATAACAAGGGTTTGGCTAAATTTCTCACACTAACATGCATTTGGGTCTTAGACAATGGATAGTTTAGGCATCTGTTTCCTGAGTAGAATATGTACATGGGTAGAAATCCAGTTTGATTTACTGCCCATTTTGGAGAATTTTCCTACTTATGTTCACAATAACATGCAATTTCATTCCTCTTTATTTTCATCACCTTGTAATATATGGATTTGCATTGCTGTTAATGCTGCTTGCTTCACACACACTTTTTGAAAACTACAATTATCCTCATATTCTTCTTAAATTATGTTTCCCAACACAAATACCTTTCCTCACAAAATTATGCATAATTCAACATACAAAATCAGCATGTCCTCATTTAAAGGAAGAAGAAAGGAAGGTGAAATCTGCTTTCATGCAGTTGTTGGAAATTTTCTCCAGACCCTTGCACAATATAGCAAAATGGTTTCCACAATTTTTTTTTCTTACAATAAAGGAGGGAAATTGAAGTTAATCTGAGACTTTTCAGACAAGGAATATGCAATCATCTTTCGAACCAATGACCACAGCTAACTTTTGAGTGGCACAAGTGGGTAATATTTCCCAAAAGAGTTTTGGATTGGATTCAATTTGGTTTCAATTCAATTCAGTGCAGTTCATTAAGTTGTTATGATTAATTCCCATGCAATTAATTAATCCTCCCTTTTCTCATACCCAGATGCATATCTGACGGTCATTTTTGCATTGAGTTCAGCAAGTTGTTATGATTAATTCCCGTGCAGTTAATTAATTCTTTCCACCCTTTTCTCACACTAAGATGGTCATCTTGCATTGCCAAGGCTTTGAAAGGCCACATGGAACCCTCGAGGCATTGGTTGTACACATCTGTTTTAGTTAAAAAAATAAAATCAGGATTGGAGGGGAGGAAGACTCCTCTCCCTCATCTTCCTGCAGTTTATCAATCAGGCTTACATGATACATGGTATATGAGAAAAGGATAATATACAGTAGAATACATTAAGTTTTGGAAGCTCCTGGACAACACATTCCAAACACTTTCCTTATGTTTTCACAATATTATCCATGCCACATAAGAAGTAAAGAGTGGCATTTTTGTTTTATCTTGTTGGATCCTCATAGCAAGTATGGCATAGGGATGGGGAATGGAGAAGGATTTGCCAGTGTGTTTCATATGAAACAGATATTTGAAGACAGGCTATAGTGACTTGGGTCAGGCTTGTAGCTAGCAGCAATGCTAATGAGTTTTGCACTCACATTATGCACTGATCTAAACATGAACATACTAAAATCTGACAAGTGAGAAATGTCCTCCAGGAACTGTAATCCAACGTATCTGGAAGGTGCCACGGAAGAGAAGGATATCCCAGATATCATGTCTGATAACTCTTGCAACAGATGCATACGATAAAGATGAGAGGCTTGCTGCTTTCCTGATAATTTAATATTCAGCAGAGCAAATTGGATAAAATTATTGAGCTTTTTTTAATTAATTGAGATGGAATACTGTCTAGAGCACCAATTAACTCTTTCTGAGATGACCTAGAAGATTGACAGCTATAAGGATAACAAACCACTTTCATAAAGATGGTGATTGACCTAAAAATTGTTCAGGCTCTAGATGTAAATATGTCAACAGTTTTTTCACACTCCAATCTGTATTCAAGTGATATGAATAAACAACAAAGCTGTTGTGGTTCTGGTTTTTGTTCCCTAAGGGATGGTAACTATCTTGATCAACCATGTGAGATTTTACAAAGGGAAATGTAATATTTCTATATCTCTGTCTGTCTGTCTGTCTATCCTACTCCTTTTTAAATATGCATTGCATACTTGTAAAAAGGGGCAGGATTTCACTTGACTGAGCATGGCTCTCTTAAACCAGAGATTGTTACTCCAGACACCCTTGGTTTTTCAGATTTGTGCATTCAGGATGTGGTGAAAATTCTGCATTCCCTATAGTTCCCTATCACAAAATATCAAGAAATATTACCCTTGATGGCATTATATTATACCTAATTGAGTTTGTGAAGAACATATAAGTCAGTGGTGCTGCCATTAATACTTATATCACTGCATATGAACCAACATTTTCATGAGTGAAATAATGCTTTCTCAAATCCTGCTTTCTCCTCTTTGATGTTTCCTGCTTGGGACTATTGTGTAATTGGGGGTTTTCTTGGACTCTCAGCTCCTGCTCAAAGAGTAGGTAGTAACTATGACCAGTAACAGTTTCACAAACAATTGGACCTCCTCACATTTATTCATGTTGTGGACTGTTTCACAACAATAGTCTGTTCTTGAAGACCAAGCAGACATTACAGCTGGTCTAGAATAAAACATACTGTCTGGGGAATTCTGAAGATAGTCTATGTTTCTTAAAGTTGCCAAGTCTGAAAAAGATGTCTGTATTCATGCAGACAGGACATACTGACTAGCCTATATACATCAAAAGAAATGAAGAAGAAACTGGTATTAGAAAGAACACTGATCTTAAAACATTGAGTTTTTCCCAAACCACTGACCTTGAAGAAGACTTATTTTATTCAAATAAACTTGAACAAACATACTTGAAAGAGACACTGAAGATAAATATATGAGTTATAGTTCATCAAAAGATTCATTACTGTGACTCAAACAATTATTGTTGTTATTATTATTATTATTTATATTTGTCATGGCCTCCACTCCAAAAAACTGTGTAGCTAAGAATTTCTGTATCATAGCCACGTAGAGCCAGTAGAACTTGCATACAAGTTCATATTTCAGGGTAACACTTGTACCAAAGGAAGGGGATATAATTCAGAGAAGTTGGTGCCAGTATAAAACAGTTTTTAAGCTGCTACTGGATTCTTAGTCTATCTTCTTCAATATAATAGCAATAGCACTTAAGAATTATATACCGCTTCATAGTGCTTTACAGCCCTAAGCAGTTTACAGAGTCAGCATATCTCCACCAACAATCATTAACAGAGATATACACTTCAGAAAACCAATAAGATATCTTCCTATTTTAGTCTCATAAATAGGAATTACTTTGACTTGGAGGAGTAAGAAACTAAAGCCCCTGTCACACTGCAACAACGGATGGAAAGAGGATGTAAAACGGAGAAAAACACTTGCCATCCGTTGGTTAATGCGATGCTTCCGTTCTGTACTCACTGCCTCCGTTTTGCTTTCTCTCTATCCGTCCAGCATCCGTCTATTGACATTTCATCCGCTCAGAAGGTTTTGAGCCGCTCAAAACTTTTGAGCGGAAAATGTATCCAATGCGTCCATTCTGCATCCTCTAGGCATATGGGGGACATCCGTTATGCATCCGTTACGCATCCGCTATATCCGCTAGGCATCCGCTGTGCATCCGTGCAACTCAATCTGCTCCAGCGGTAAATGGACGAAGGGAGGAAGCGGAACGGACGCGGAACAGACGCGCAGCGTTAGTAGCACGGACGGAGAAAGGATGAAAGCGGATGCAGCATGCAAAGAAAGCATTTAAAACAGAAAAAACGTTCGCAGAGGGGACCTATCTCGGATATTAAGGATGTCTAGAGGATGCCTAGAGGATACAAAGGGACACATAGTGGAAAACCTATATTGCCTATAAAAAGGGGGAGCAATTCACCTGGATCTCACTTTCAGACCAGCAGCCCAGCTGTGCAGACCTCTGCAGCCTTCATCTGCCTCTTGCTCTTCCACAGCATCCAGTCATGTCCACCACTGATCATTACAAACTCCTTTTGGTAGCCACCATCGTTCTGGAACAGTGCGAAGCCATCTACAGGCTCTGTGAACTCTTCTACGGGAAGAAAAGCAGGTGGCCAAGAAGCGTCTGGGTCCGAAGATGGATTGGGAGAAGAGCGGAGTACGGACTGTACAACATGCTGATGGTGGAGCTCAGGAGTGAAGACACTCGTGCATTCCAGAACTTCATGAGGATACCTTCAGCCATGTTTGACGAAGTTGTGCAGCGCCTGACACCCAGGTTGACCAAGGCAAACACCAACTTCCGGCCCAGCCTGGACCCTGGGCTCAAGGTGGAACTCACTCTGCGCCACCTGGCCTCAGGGACCACCTACAGGAGCATGCAGTACGGCTGGAGGGTGCCACACAACACCATCAGCATTGTGGTCAGAGAAGTGGTGCAGGCCATCATCGAAGAATACATGGAGGAGCTCCTCCAGTGCCCCACCACTGAAGAAGGCTGGAAGAAAGTTGCAGAGCAGTGGTATCAGAGGTGGAACTTCCTCCACACTGTTGGAGCCTTAGATGGCAAGCACGTGGCCTGCAAAGCTCCAGCCAAGTCGGGGTCCACTTATTTCAACTCCAAGGGCTTCTTCAGCATCGTCCTCTTCGCCATGGTTGATGCTGACTACAAGTTCATGTACATCGATGCTTCAGGCAACGGATCAGCTTCAGATGCCCAGGTATACAACGCTAGTCATCTCAAGGAGGGGCTGGAATGCAACCTCATCATGGGCTTCCCAGATCCAGACCCCCTGCCCAACGACACGCAAGAATATGCCCTACTTCATCATGGCAGATGATGCCTTCTCCCCCAGAACCTACCTCATGAAGCCCTACACTTCCAGACTCCTCACCCGTGAAGAGAGGATCTTCAACTACAGGCTGTCCAGGGCAAGGCGGGTGGTGGAGAACGCCTTTGGCATCCTGACCAACAGGTTCCTGGTACTTCTCACCACCATGCAGCATCGCCCAGAGACTGTGAGGAGGATCGTGGAAGCTTGCTGCATCCTGCACAATCTCATGCGCACCAGCTTCCCAGTCTTGAAGAACAGGCTCGTGGACCTCCAACAAGGCAATGGGGACATGGAGCCTGGGGAATGGAGGCAAGGGCGAAACCTGATAGACACTGAGGATGTGCAAGCCCCCAACAGAGCCTCACGTGAAGGGAAGAAGCAGCGCAACCTCCTGAAACACTGGTGCAACTCCCCAAGCTGGAGCAGTGGAGTGGCAAGACAGGATGGTAGATGATTAATAGATGCTTCCTTCAGCCTGTCTCATCACACTGAAGAGATTGGGCCATGTATGTTGGATGGGCCTACAATGAACAGGGCATTTAATAAAGAGTTGTGTTTATGTTCAAATGTGTGGATCAATGCTTACATTAGTATTGATAATGAAGGGCCATAGGTGTGGCACCTGGGAGGGTGGACCATACAGTCCCACTATGCTTGCACTGGAGGTTTATCTATCCACAGCTATCTTAACCCATCCCACAACTATCTTAACCCATCCCAAAGGTATCCCTGCCCATCCCACTGCTATACTTACCCATCCCAAAGGTATCCCTGCCCATCCCACTGCTATCCTTACCCATCCCAAAGGTATCCCTGCCCATCCCATTGCTATCTTAACCCATCCCACAAGCATGCAAAGGCTTAAACCATTTCTAAAAGTTTCCACCAAGACTTTATTGAAAAAAATAAATGAAGCAAGTGTGTGAAGCAAAGATAAACTTTATTAATAACAAGCTGTAAAAGAAAAATGACCCAAGTCAAGTGTCCAAATAAAGTCTACAGGTAGCCCCCCAGTCTCTGGCACTCTTCTTGGTCACTTGGAGGTGTGCCCAGTCTCAGGGGTGAAGGGTCCAGGTGCTGTGGAGGTGGCTGGTGCTGGAGTGCTGGTCTGAAGCCCCACTGGGGTGCCTGGCCCCGAGAGGACAATAGGTGACGGTGTGTTGAGGAATCTCTCAGACAGCTGGCTCAGCCCCGTGATGTTGAGAGCTCCTTCCTCCATGCCATGGGATGTCAACCCCAGTACCGAGGACAGATGTACTGAGGCCGGGCTTGGCTGTGGGGTGGAGGAAGGAGCAGTGTAGTGGGGCTGTCTGGTCTGCAGCTGGGTGAGGACTGGCATGGGTGGCATCTGTGGCATCGGTGGCATCGGTGGCGTCGGTGGCATCAGTGTCGTGGGTGGCATCGGTGGCATCAGTGGAACCGGTGGCAACGGTGTCATCTGATGACTCTGTCCCTGGACTGGGAAGGGCTGCTGCCTGTGCTGCTGGACCTCCTGGTAGCCGTAGCCATGGTAGGTGAGGGCCTGTGGAAAGCCTTGGAATGGGAGGGACATCACCTGGGGTGGAGGAGCAGACCTGGACTGGGTGGGAGCAGGTTCCTCTGGGTCTGGAGGGTTGTGAAGCAGCTCGGTGATCTGGTCCTTCACCACCTGGTACTGGGGTTTCGCCATGTCCGTGAGGGTCTGGTTCACATAGGTGAGGAAGGGCTTGCGGTTAGAGGATGAGGAGTCAGTGTGGACCAGCTGAGACAGGAGATCTATGCTGGTCCAGATGGTGTCCCTGATCTCCAGCAGGACAGTGTGGCTCTGCTCCTCCTGTCTGGCTCTCTGCCTTTCTGTGGAGGTGGAGCTGGGGGTGGATGCAGGTAGGGCTGTGGTGGAAGTGCCGTCTCCTTTCTCCCAGTGCACCAGGGAGTCCTCCACGTGCTCCGCCATGGTTAAAACAATTGTCCGCGCGTTCTCCGCCGTGGGACACTCCACAGAAACCTGCCTGGAGACAGGAGCTGACTTTCAGCCTGAAGAGGACTGGCTCTCAGCAGGCTGCCGGAGAGAGAGGGTCATGAGAGGGGCTGCTGCTGCTCCTCGTTGGCGGATCTCACCCTCCAGGAAGCTGCACATGGCCATGACATAGGTCTCTCTGTCCGTCAGCTTAACCGTGGCCTGGCCTGATTTCTTCAGGTGAAGCTTCCCGTACCAGGTGTGCATGTGCTTCCACCAGCCGAGGAGCACATCCGATGTGTAGTCCAGGCTCTCCGCCTTCTCTCTCCAAGCAGCCTGCTTCCTTTTGGTGTCCCTGTAGAGCCGGTGTCCCTTCCGCCACAGATCATCATTCTCTCTCAGCCACTCCAACACCTCATCCTCGTGTTCCTCCTCAATGGAGTATTGCCTCCTCTCCCTATCACGCGTCTGCCTCTTCCTCCCTCTGTCAGGGCCATATGGGCCCTCATCAGAGGGGCTTCGAGGTTGTAGGGACTGCTCCTCCACACCACCACCAGCAGCAGCAACAGCAGGATCATCATCAGCAGCAGCAGCAGCATCACCAGCAGGATCATAATCAACATCATCATCATCATCATCATCATCAGCAGCAGCAGCACCAGCAGGATCATCATCAGCAGCAGCAGCAGAAGCAGCAGCAGCAGGACCAGGATCATCAGCAGCAGAGTAAGCACCAGGAGCCCCAGCAGGACCAGGAGCACAAGCAGGACCAGGAGCATGAGCAGGACCAGCAGGACGAGCAGGATGAGCAAGACCAGGAGCACGAGCAGGACGAGCAAGTCCAGGAGCACGAGCAGGACCAGCAGGACCAGCAGGATGAGAAGCAGCTTCAGCAAAGTTAGCACCAGCAGAAGCACCACCGCCAGGAGCAGCATCAGCAGAGTAAGCACCAGCAGAAGCACCACTGCCATAAGCATCATCATCAGCTCCTCCAGAAGCAGAAGCAGCAGAAGCCCCAGCCACAGAAGAGCAAGCCCGTGCTGCAGAAGCCCCAGCAGAAGCAGAGTGAGGGCCAGCGGGCGGGAGGGTGGCCCTGTCCCTCTTGCCAGGGCTGGCAGCAGATGGCTGAGGCTTTCTCTTCTTCCCCATGGTTGTGGGGTTGCTGGCTGGCAGGGAGTCTGGCAGTGCAGGCACCAAGGCTTGCAGGCAGGCTGGCAGGCAGGCAGGCACCAAGGCTGGCAGGCAGGCAGACAGCAAGGCTGGCAGACAGCAAGGCTGGCAGCAAGGCTTGCAGCAATGCATGCAGGCAGGGCAGGCTGGCAAGGCACTCGATGTGTCTGGATGCAGGTCTTTCCTCTGAATAGTGACCTGCTTCCGAGCTGCTTCCCTTTATATCTGCAGGGCTGACGCAATAAATCCCCCCCGCATGTGCAGTGAACGCTCTGCATCCGCTAGGCTTCCGCTGTGCATCCATTAGGCTTCTGCTCTGCATCCGCTTCATCCGCTTGGCATCCGCTCTGCATCTGCTGTATCCATTCCGTGTCCGCTTTGCTGAGGTCCCTCGGAAGCCTAGCGGATGTGCCATCCGCTCCCATCCGCTTCCATCCGCTAGGCTTCCGTTCCGCATCCGCTTTCCATCCGCTCTGCGTCCTCCCCCCGTCCGTTCCTTTCCCTGTTATCCGCTCTAGTTATGCAAATTTTTGCCCCTTTTGAGAGCGGATAACAATGGATGGAACATTTTTCTCGTCCGCTGTGTCCTTTTTACAAACGTTTTGCATCCATTGGGCAGTGTGACAGGGCCTTAAGCAATTATATGTGAATATGTGGATAGAGTGAGGATATACCCTGGTAGTGATCCCACAATAGTCTTCCTGATAAATTTACCATAGCTTGATATTATGCAGATAATTGCCAAGTATTAGATTTTTGTCATGGTTAAGTCATATTTAATCATTTATTGTCAGAACAATTGTGTTTCTCCATCTTGATTAGATCCACTGCTGTTCACCCTGAGGGCCATAAAGACCTAGTTTAATGATCTTCCATCTTCGCCTTTGTCAAATACATTAATGTACACCATATCCTAAATGACCTAATCATTCATTGTAGCTGCAGCTCATTAATTTGTTTAAATACTTGGATTACAAGCAGCTTCAAATGTTTGAATTGCTAGTTAATGTGTCTTATGCATTAAAGAAGTTTGAGAAGAATTTGCAGTTAAAATCAAAGGATATCTCTGTAAATGAAATGATACATAGAAATTACATATCTATTGTTAAAAATAAATAAATTGTTCTGCATTCACTGTTTTATGTCCCAATCAAGAACTGTAAGCTTTAGACTTCTTTATTTAAACAAAAATCTCATAAAAAATACAAGAAGCAAAGTAGAAGATAAACAACTGCTAGTAAAACATAAGAAAAAAGCTTTATAAATATAAATGTAGACACAGAGATATTGAGAAAAAAACACTTTTGATAATAGATTCTTCTTTTCCCTTGTATTTATTTTCTCAACCATTAATCATTAGTTAAATATTTGTACTGTACTGTGAATTACACATTAGAAGTTACTGCTAACATATGTTTAAATCATTTTTTGCTTTTGATTGATTTATTAACTTTGTTCCGTTAAAAACCATATCCCAAATGTTTAAATGTGCTTTGATGTGTAATGTACTGTAAATAAGGTAGCCATTCCTGCTTGTATGAAGACTACATGATTCACTTAACTGCAGTGATTAGTTTAATAACTTTTAACTGTTACTGTTTCATCTTCATTGACATTAAGGCAGTGGACATCTCACAAAAAAAGAGTAAAAACAATAACACAAGTAAAAAAATGTAAAAACCATCAAAAAACCTCCCAGTTCTTTCAAACGCAAGGCATCCCCTCACATTCAAATTGCACTTGAGAACTTCATTAAGATCCAGCCTTACAAAACCTCCAAAATAATTTATGTAATCACACAAATGCATTCCTCATTTTAAAAAACACCATATGGGTTTTTATTGGGCAGAATATATTTTATAAAAGTGAGATTGTTTTTCCCCCATCTGATTTTCTGTTTGAACATGTTGGAGAATACACCTTAATATTGAAAATCATGTAGAGCATCTTATATAAAGACACAGTCTATATCTGACGAGCTAAGGCAAAGGTCTTCAAACTTGACAGCTTTAAGACTTGTGGATTTCAACTTCCAGAATTCCTCCTCCAGTTATGTTAACTCAGGAATTCTGAGAGTTGAAGTCCACAAGTCTTAAACTTCCCAATTTTGAAGACTCTTGAGCTAAGGCTTCTGGACAAAAAAAATGAGAAATAGGCAGATTTAGTGATTGGCTAGTAGCTTCCTAGACACATTTGGCTGGCATTGGTGTCTGTAGAAAAGATAGAGCAGGGTGACTTTTGGTAGGATTCCAAGAGGCCTGTCATCTTCTTGGGAATTTTAATAGCTGTGACTTCATCCATGCTAGTTGAACTAACTGTCAGTGGTCAGTTATCAGAGTGAAGATGTGCTCCAAGATGTAAGTAGGTCTTCAAAGGTGGGCTAGAATCTGGGAAACTCTCTCCCTTTTAGTAGACAATGTGTAAGAGGGGTTGATTTCTCCTATTCTTGGGAAAGGAAAGCGGGGGAAAATATGATCCAGAGAACACTCAGATCCTTCTCTTCTTTCTTTAATTTAATCAACTGGGATCACACACTCCCTTTGACTTGCTTCTTGAATTAGCCATATTTTCTTGAACTTTGAAGAAAAGTTGAATAATAAATAAGAGCCACTTGTTTATTCTTCAGTATGGAAGACAGTAAAAGGAAAACAAGATTAAAATATATAGATCAACCCAATGTGGAACCATACCTTTTCCTCTTTGGTGCCTTGTGCACCATAGGGAAGTTTTTAGGGAATCTCAGTGCCAGTTATTTGGAATCATTCAATGACTGAGTCCTTGCCTTACTCCGTTCTAGGCATTTTCTCAATGTTTTTTTTTTTTCTATTGGGGGGGAAGGTTGTGAAGGGGAAGACTGGATGTACAAGATCTCTATGACTTGATGTTGAAAGTTCTTCAGAGGAAGCAACACAATTAGTACAGGGTACCAGTCACTATATACAACAAAGGAGAAAAAAAATGATACTGGGCTCCAAAAGCATTGTGGTGAGAAAACTCTTTGCCCTGGGATGGGGAAAATGGGAGGAGAAACAATGAGAAGGAATATCTTCAAGACTGGGCTCCTTCACCTAGATTTATACAGAGGGAACTTCTCTCTGTGCCCAAATGCTCTCTTTGGCCTAAAGACAGAGCAGAGACCAACCCTTTTCTGAACCTCTTCCTTTTCTGATCACTCTGCCATCCCTGGAAGTTTTTTGCCTTCCATCAAAGCCTTTTGGGAAATATCTCAGTTCTTTGCCAGAGATTTTAAATTCACATTGGTAAATTTAGATTGCAATTTGCCTAAGCTTCTGAAAAACTTAACTAGGCCAAAGACTTCTATGAAGAAAATGGCTTGTAATGTTAAGCCATTATCTTAATGCTGGGGTAGAAGAACAAGGAGGGTGTCTTCAGAAACAATGGCACAAGCTCATCCAAGAGACATGGATGTAAGGACACCTACAGACATTGTGCTTCCAAAGACATGCTAATAGTGGGGAGAGGATTGCATCATCGAGTGAAGCTTGCTAAAGCAGCAAGATTAATGGAACTGCCCCTTTAACTTCCACATTTTTTCATCCAAAGAATTATTTGCCTTTTCCAACAAGATAGACTGTTTTTGTGATTTTAAGGGGACAACTCCCCAAAGGCATTGGCCTGGCACTGGTAGCATGCAGAAATGCTGGACTGGATGATCATTGTTAGAACATCAAAATGCTTATAGACAAGGAGATCTGGAGTCTCCTTGGAAACTCCAGAGCCTTTTGTCTTCATCTATCCATCTTTGGACTGAACTCTCAGTTACTCACTGTACTCAGTGAGTGAAAAACACTACCAAAACTCCTAAGAGAGACAGATTTGCCTTAGATATTCAACTCAAAAAAGTGGAGCAGTATGACAAGTAGACATTTTGGGTTGAGATGGGTCATTGAAAAGGAAAGGGAAGAAGCCATGTAGGCATCTAGGGGAGCCACTTTAGCATCTTTCTAGATCCAAGGTAGCACAAAGGGACAGGGCAGAAGCCAAACTGTTCTTGACCCTCTAAGCTCCCCCTCTCCTGAAAGTTCCTGAGTCCACAACTCCACACTGACTTTCCACAAGTTCTCTTTCCATGGGAATCTTCTGGAAAAGTTCAAGATTATTCAATGGCACCTATAAATATATTGGCAAATGGGGAGGAAAAATATAGAGAATGTGATTTGCCTGAGGCCCCTGTGAGAATTCTCTCATGGCTAGGGGACTTATCCAGTGCTGTGAACCACAAATACTCTTTAACGGATGGAATCAAGTCACAAAGGGAAGGACACTACAAAGACAGGCCTGATTTTGCTGGGTTTTCTTCAGCAGGAAGAGATCTAAACATTTGTGAAGGCTCACAGCCTCACCTCTCTTTTCCAGATTTTCCCAGAAAAGAAAACTCAGAGGAAAAGGTCCTCTTCATAAAAACAGAGCCCCAGCAAGCATGTAAAGCACATTGTGTGGCTGCCTGCATCAGATCTGACTTGTGAACCAGCTAAAAGCTTCGGCAAGAAGTCCATGAGAAGAATATCAAAGCAGTCCAAAAAGTAGGTACTCTTTGAGCATAGAGGTTGCTATGACTGATTTTGTATCTCATGTTTGAATCCCAGTCCCTTTTTCCCATGAGGTGCAAAAGATTCCTCAGGATGGAGAGAGTTTCAGAAAGACTCTCCACAGCCTCACAGAGCCTGATGCCCCACAGTCTCCCTGACTTACAGCCCTATTTTTTTCCATTGCAGCAAGACTACATCATTCAGGGCCTGCAGCTGAAACAGAATGGAGAAATAAATGTCCGAGTGCCCTGGAATAAGAACCTCTATATTCCTGCTGTCATGCTAAGGAATTGAGAGGCAAGTAATAATTGAGGTCAAGCAAAGGAGGATGGAAAGAAAGTAGCAGTAGAGGAAGAGAAGAAAATCTAGCCCTAGCTATTCAGAAGATTTAGTTAGAAGCTCCACTGGTCTGTTAAAGAAAGAGAATGAAGTTTTCAAAAACAAGCCCATGCAAAGAGTTCTTACTTTTCCTTAGGATGGAAGGACAAGCTGTAGCATAATAGCAGGCCCAAAGGGGCTGGGACAAAGAGGAAGGGCTGCAGCAACCTGCCTGATCTTGAATTATTTGCTTCTCCATTGGGTCGACAAGAGAACCCAGGTTGGGTAGTCTCTAGCCTTGTTGTTCTACAGACCAAGTTGAATTCTGAGGACATGCCCCCCGGTAACAGTCTCCAGTTCTTCACTCGGTCTCAGCTCATTTAAACCACCCGAAAAGAACTCTGAATTATTTGAGTTTTGGAAGAATCATTCTACCCTCTAAATTTTCTTAGTGTTTTGGACTTTTGAAGGAAGTTTGACAGCTGTCTGACTTTGTTGGCTCAGCCACTTGGGGTTTTTTCGTGCTTTTGTAATTTCATGCCTTTATTTTTCCAGTTAATGTATTTTTCATTTTGAATTGTTTACTACTGTTAGTGTTTTTTAAAGGATTTGAGCAGTGGTCCCCAACCTTTTTTGTACCAGGGACTGGTTTCACAATTATTCATTCTTCCACGGACCGGTACCTGAGTAACACGAGACTCCACCACCATCGGAATGACTCTTCATTCAAAGCCACCCTCCCCCTTTGACGAAACTAAGGTGCGAGGATTCCTTCAGCACCCAAATGCCACTTTTCAACCAAAAACTTTGAAGCACTTTCCAACCGAAAACCCGGACGCAACCGAAAACCCGAAAGCAACCGAAAACCCGAAAGCGCCATTGAAACAAGATGGCGGCCCAAGCTTTGCGGCCTGGTACAAAATGATCCACAGACCAGTACCAATCCGGGGACCAGTGGTTGGGGACCCCTGGATTTGAGGACCTTGAGTGCCCCTGATAGCCAGTGGGGTCCGGGCTGGAGTCAGAATCACTGTCTGGTACTTCAGTCTGACTCCAAGGTTTTTTTGACAGCCATGGCAGCTGCAAACTGCTTAGGACTGTCATTTTGACAGCGGCTATCTCAAGTCCATTTGGCAAATCCTGCTGTCGACCAGACTTGCCTTTTTGGGGATTTTGTTAAACAAATTTTGTTTAACAGTTCCCCAGAGAACTGCAGCAGCTGCGAGTCGCTTAAGTCTGCCTATTTAATTGCGGTGCAGCCAGCGCTAAGCTTGCAAGCTCCTGATCCATGAGGGCTTGCTGCGGTTAAAAGTCAATTTTTCTTTCTTGGGCTTTTCAATTGCCTCACTTACAGGAGCTGCATTGAGCTAATTGACAGCTTCTTTGGCCGCTTTTGCCGCCTGAAGCTGTTGACAGCTGCTCCAGCCATCACAACTAGCCTCTGGCTTCATTTTTTTCCTTTATTCAGAGAGCAATTTTTATTTTTTAATTTTTTTCTCTCTCTGTCACTGGCAGTTTCTTTTGGTGCACACAAGATGGCGGCCAGGGGAGCTGATCAGGAGATGACAGCACCTCAGCAGAATAGAGGCAGAGCTGTCAAAGGCTCAGCGAAGCCCACCTCAGCTGATTTGGAGGCTGCAGCCATGATTAAGGGAGGGCTCTGGCTTCCAGAGCAGAGGAGAAGCAAGGCAGAGAGCCTTGGATAAGGAATTTGATAAGGCTCTGAAGGGCTCCAAGATGGCTGACATCAGTTCTATTTCACGCCAAATGCCTCATGAGGTTCTGCAGCAAGAACAGTCCGCAGATACTAGGCAGACTTTGAGAGCCTGGTCACCAACTGGCTCTAATGAACAGAATTTATAGGAAAGCCTGCAAATTATTGCAGAGACTGGGGTTTCAATTTCTGACCAGTCAGAGAGGTTTGTGGCAGTTGGACTGGGAAGGTAGTCTTCCAGTAGGGTAAAAGCTGAGCCAGAGGCAACCTTCACCCCTACTGCAGCAGGATTATGCCCAAAGAGTCTCAAAGTCAGGAGAGGCCTGCCTTTATGACAGCCTAGATTTCACAAGCCATCAGACAGAAAATAGCGGCAGAATTAAATTACCAGTGCCAGTATTCAATGTCAGACACTGAGAGGGTCATACCTCAAGGGCATTGGCAACCCTTGGGAGAGCTGATGGTCTACCATAGATCTTATTCACCAGCACCCTCTGTGTGGAGCCAGTCTTCTTTGTTGGAGAAACAGCTTCCAGGGGAAAGGGACTTTTCAGAGGATGAGGTGGAGACATTGGGCACCCCCACTTTCAAGGACCTTTTCCAGCCTAGCCTATTTAAGCCTCTGCTTATTAAATCAAAGAGCACGGCTCACCCGAAGAAGGACTCAGTCACCTGGGACCCCCCTCCAGAGGGAGAAGACCAGGATTATATTTTTACAGAAAAGACATCTACTATTCCACAGATGTTCATGAATGTAATTAAGAGGCAGTAGGTCTCACCAGGGGTATACACTCATCCCAGTGGGTCAGAAATGACACTATTTAACGTGGATCAAGAGCTGTTGGACGTGCCAAAGGTGGATGCCCCAGTAGCTGCACTGACATCTTCATCAGTCATACCACCCAACACTGAGGACGCATTGAAGGAGGAGGACCAGAAGGAGAAGGACCAGAAGGAGGAGATGGCTCTCCACAGAGTGTATCAAGCTAACGCCTGTGCCATTAGGGCCTCCATGATGGCATCTTTTTTTACCCAAGCTTCACTATGTAGGGAAAGATCCCATCTGAAGACATTACAGTCCATCAGGATCTTAATAAGATCATAGTGGCAGCAGAACTGACTGCAAATGCCACACTTCCTGCAGCCAAATTCTCTTCACGGGCCACTGCCTCTTCTGTGATGGCTCATAGGCTCCTTGGGCTACACAATTGGCAAATGGACTCTAAGAATAAATGGAAACTAGCTTCAGCCCCCTTTAAAGGGGAGATGCTCTTTGGGAAGTATCTGGAACCATTTTTAATGGAGACTAGAGACAAGCACAAGATACTCCCCAGGGGAGGCGGGTTGAATACTAGCCATCACCCTATTTTAGGAGGCCCTCTTTAGACAGGGAGAGGCTGGGGCAAATTTTCCCCTTCAGAACAGGCCAATCTTTCCTAGACCTTCCCCTCAGACTGATAGACCAGCCTTTGGTGCCAGAGGCTGTCAGAGGCCAGAAGGCAAAAAGTCCTTTTCTGGAACCAGTAGGGCCTTCAGACGGGCCAAGTGATGTCAGGGATCTTCACCCCATAGGGGGCTGTCTGGGTCTCTTCGCACAGATATGGGAGAAGACTATGCCAGACACTTGGATCAAGGAAACCATTCGATCAGGGCTTTCCTGGAATTTCTCTTCCCCCTCCCCAAGACTTTATCTGCTTCCCTGTCTCCAGGGAAGAGGGCCCTCATGGAATCAGCAATCCAGAATTTTCCAGATATCCATGCCATCCAGCCAGTTCCAAGGGACCAAAGGCCTCGGGGGGAGGGGGTTGCAAGTGATTCTCAATCTAAAAGGTCTCAACAGGCATCTGATATACAGAAGATTCAAGATGCACTCCCTCCATTTGATCCTCAAGGGTATTTGGGAGGAGACTTTTTGACTTAGGTAGATCTGATGGAGGCTTACCTCCATGTGCTCATTCAACCAGACCACCAACAGTTCCTGAGGTTTTGCTATGGCAGCCACTTCCAATACAAAGCTCTTCCATTCAGCCTGGCATCTGCCCCATGGACATTTACCAAGCTTCTGGCGGCCATGGCAGCATCCCTCAGGATATGCCCATCAGAATACAGTGCTACCTGGATGACATCCTGATTGAGTCCTCATCCCCATCCCAGGTGGAGGAGGATCTGATAAACACAATCAGGGTCCTTCAAGAGCACGAGTTGTCGATAAACCTGGACAAATGCCATCTAGTCCCATCAATTCATCTCTTATATTTGGGGCTGCTTAAAGACACTCTATCTGGTCAAATCTTCCTCTCCCAGGAGCATCGGGAGAGCATCAAGGCAGTGACAGACCAGATTCTGTCCTCCAGATGGGCCCCTCTGGCCTTGCTGTCTCAGCTCCTGGATAAAATGATCTCCTGTATTGGCATTGTTTCCATGCCCAGGCTCTGCAATACTTCCTGCTCCCCCCTATCAGAGGGCAGGTAGGGGCAAACTCAGCAATGAGGGTTCAAGTGCCACAGGCTGAACTTCAATTGTTTCATTGGTGGCAATCCTGGGCCATGGACAAGGAGGCACAAAGACTAACCATCACCACCAACGCCAGTCTGTACAACTTGGGGGGCTCACCTAGGACCCCAGGTTATCCAGGGGCGATTGTCACAAGAGGATCTCTCCCACAATATAAATTGGCTAGAGCTCAGGGTAGCCCATTTAGCACTCAAGAGTTTCCAGCAGGTTTCGGGGACGCATGTCCTTCTCCTCACAGATGTGGCCATAAAAGCCCACATAAATTGCACTCGCCCCAGATGCCTGATGCATGAGGTGACCCAATTGTGCTTTTGGGCAGAGAGAGACATCTTTGATCAATAAGGGCAGAGCACATCTCAGGGGTTTCAAATGTTCAGGCAGACTGGCTGAGCAGGACCACAGTCAACCAGTCTGAGTGGTGCCTGCATCCCAATCTGTTCCAGGAGATTTCAGAATGGTTCAGTCAGCTGATTCTGGATCTTTTTTCCTCTCCAGGGAACTCTCAACTCCTAAGATTTTTTGTGAAGTTTCCAGTGATCATTACGTCGGCCAAGCATATCTCAGAGTTGGCGGCCTTATCTATTAGAAAGGACCTTTGTGTTTTTCATGCAAACAAGTGGTTGGACCCTATCTTTCTGCCCAAGGTAAACTCCTTATTCCATTGTTCACAGATGTTTATTTTGCCTGACTTTTGTCCAGAGCCTAAACATACTCTGGAGAAAAAATGTCACACCTCGGACATCAGGAGGGCCCTCCGCATTTACATCAAGCGAACGTCTTCCTTCAGGAAGAAGAATCCATGTTCATCTCCTTTCAGCCATCAACTTTGGGCTGTAGGGTGACACCTTCCACCATAGGTCATTGGCTTATATTGCAAAAGCCTACGAGCTGCAGGCTTTCCCAGTGCCCAGGAGAATTACAACTCACTCTACTAGAAGTGCAGCAACTATTGCGGCTTGGGCAATGCAGGCTTCTGTCCAAGATATTTCTCAAGCTGCAACATGGTTGTCAGCGACACCGTTCATCAGACTCTCTCGAATTGACTCTTTTGCCTCGGCAAAGGCAGCCTTTGGCAGGCAAGTTCTGCAAAGTGTACAAGTAGAGGCGGGAACTTCAGAGCAGACCAATTTCTGCCCCTAGGATAGCCAGCAGCCACCTTTGGTATGTCCCAACCTGGATTCTCCCATCGATTCAATGGAGAAGGGGCATTGGTCCTATCTGATACGCCTCTTCTCAGGGAGTTGACGGGAGAATTCAGTCCCACCCTGAGAACTGTCTGGTCAGAGGCAGGAGAAGGGTTGCCATTCAGAGGACTGCTGTTCAGAGGTATTCGCTTTGCCTTCGTTTCAGAACTGGTGACCGTTACCAGGGGGGCGTGTCCTCAGAATTCGACTCAGTCTGTAGAGCAACGAGGCTAGAAACTATGCAACCTGGATTCTCCGGTTGACTCCCTGAGAAGAGGCATATCAGGTAGGACCAATGCCCCTTCTCTCCACTCTGTTGGAGGACAACCAGTTCAGCTGCTTTGCTGAACTGCTTACATTATATGACATCAGGTGGGTCAATCTCTTGTTTCTTTTGTTGTGAGTAGGGAAAATCTGTTTGCAATACTTAGAGAGTAAGAAGGGGAGAAAATAGAAAACAAAAGAAAAAGGTTAAAGCACAGCTTCAACTGGTATAGTAGTTGTGCCTCTTACTAGATCAGAAGGCCTCTCAGACAGTCACTCACGCCCTGGTCAACTTTCAGCTTGACTACTGTAATAAACTCCATATAGGGTTGCTCTTGAACCCTAGTCAGAAGCTTCAGTTAGGCTCATTGCTATTTTGGACACATTCTGATGGGGCAACCAAATCAAAGGAAAGTTTTCCTCGTAAAGTGGACAGAAAAGAGGATAGCTGGAACTTCCTCTTGTATTTGACCCAGCTGGCCATGATATATTTTCCTTCTTTTGCCCCTACAATAAGGTCCCACCAGCCTGCGGAAGTCAAGTCTGTGGTTTCCTGTGGATTGTGTTCATAGAGAAAAAAAGATGAGTATGTTTCAGAGGTACTACCTTCAACAACATTTCCAGCATTTCCTTTGGTGTTGGCACAAATAGAAAAACATTCCAGAAAAGTGAACATCATCATCTCTGTGTTTCTTTTCAGTTGCTGGAGCAGGCCTTTGGCCTTGTGCTCAGAGGCCTTCTTTGGCAGTCTCCCACTTCAAAGCACCTCATGTTTATTTTGAAGATAAAGACATAGAAGTCCTGGGAGGAGCTTGAAGGAAGATTAGGCCATTGCAAACATTCAGAGAATCAAGAGTTAAAGCTCCTGTTTAAATGCCCCATTGTAAACAATAAGCATGAGATTTATTTTGAGAACAGGTATCAAGTATTGTGGGAACATTGGCTTGTTGCAAGAGCAGTTTTTCCTCATGCAGGGATCTCTTCATGTGGATGCCTACTTAACTGTAATGTTCCAAGGCCAGAATTGCAGATGAAAAAAAAATACTTATGGTGACCTTGAATTCTTTGATGGAAATGCCATACCAAACTTTCCTCCTTCCAAAGGAATTGGAATTTAGGAAGTGTGGGGCAATGTTAGAGGGAGAAGATGGCTCCAGAGGTCTAAAGAAGAATTTACTATAAATGGCATATATGTGGTTTGGCAATGAGATACTCGATTCAAGCAAACGAGCTTTGAGTCCCATGGCTGGAGATATTTCTCCTCAGTCTTGAACCAGGTCCTCTACTGTGGAAATCATCAGCCTAGAACCAGTGTATATAGCAAACCTAAAACAACATGGATTGTAAGTTTTGGATGCTCCACTGCTCTTGGGACCACAGCCTGATATAACCTCTTTCTTGGGACAAAAGGGCAGGGAGGTTTTTTCCTTTCATTCCACTTGATGGTGGACTAAGGAATCCCTGGACTAAACATCTTGCAGTTAATATTTATGTCGATAGCCCAAGGCGGAAAGGGGAATTACTCTCTCAGAAAACCTGGGAATAGTGCAATGGACTTCTTTCTATCTCCTTCTTATTTGAAATCCATCAGGCTTTTGAGTTCCTGAGAAGGTCTGGGATGCTGCAAAAATATATGGTTTCATTAATGAAGATAATTTCATTTAGAGCATCAAGGAAAAGAGATGAGGGCAAAAGGAAAGAAGGCAAATCCCACTCTTTGTATCTCAAATGGGATATATGTTTACCCAATCAATTAAAACTTCAACATTGCTGTGTAATTCAATTGTTTTCACTGTGTTAATTGGTGTAGGGTTCTCTACCATTTGCCAACTTCCCTCTTTTCTTTTTCTCATTTTTTTCAATGTTGATTACCTAGAAGTAAAGGAGCTGTGACCTCCCTCCCCCCCATATTGAACAAGCTCAGCTGGGGAAATCTAAAGCAACATAGAGAACAGGGAGATGGATTATCAGTTTTCCCATTTATTCAAGGTGATTGTTGGTTTTTTTACTGGCTGTGACCAACACAATGGCCAAGACTGATTATAAGAGGAAGATTGAGGATAATTTTTATAGCAATAACATGAGGCAGGTGTGGCAAGGGATTCAACAAATTACTAACCATCAACCAACCAATGTCATCCCTGCTGAGGGGGATGCTTCATTGGCAGAGGAACTGAATTATTTCTTTACTCGCTTTGAAGTGGAGACATCAGAGATAGATAAAACACAACTACCAGCCAATTGTAGCCCCCCACCTCATTGTGGAGGAACAGGAGGTGAGGAGCATTCTGAGGGCTGTGGACCCTAGAAAGGCTGCCGATCCTGACGGTATCTCTGGCTGAGTGCTTAAAGACTGTGTTGATCAGTTGGCTGGAGTCTTTACCAGGATCTTCAATGGGCTTTATCTCAGTCCACTATTCCATCTTGTTTGAAGGCTTCCACCATTGTTCCGCTGCCAAAGAAGTTCCCTATCAATAACCTCAATGATTACAGATCAGTGGCCCTCACTCCTATCATCATGAAGTGCTTTGAGAAATTGGTCTGCCGGCATCATTTCTGGTCTTCCGCATACATTTGATAAACACCAGTTTGCATACAGAAAAAATAGATCTACAGAGGATGCTATAGCCATCACTTTTCTCACTGCTCTGACTCATCTAGAATAGTGGGGGGGGGGGGAACTATGTGAGGATACTTTTGGGGGATTTTAGTTCTACGTTTAACACAATTCTTCCACATAGACTAGTGTCTAAACTTCTGGGCCTTGGGCTTTCAAATGCAATCTGCCTTTGGATTATGGATTTCCTGTCTGGCTGCTCATAGAGGGTCAGATTTGGTAATCATACCTCTTCAGCCCTTATTCTTAACACTGGTACACTACAGCGTTGTGTGTTGAGTCCCTTACTCTATACTCTTTATGTGCATGACTGCATTACCACTCACATTAGTAATACTATTGCTAAATTTGCAGATGATACAACAGTAGTGGGACTTATCTCCGGGGGGGATGAGTCTGCCTTCCAAGATGAGGTGGACCGGTTGCTTTCATGGTGTGGAGACAACAACTTGGTCCTTAACACCAATAAGACCAAGGAGCTTATAGTGGATTATAGAAGGAACAGATCAGACATCCAGCCCTTGCTTATCAATGGAGACCGAGTGGAGCAAGTGGCCAGTTTTAAGTTTCTGGGTGTTACCCTAAAAGAGGACCTGACCTGGGATGCCCACATTGCAGCCCTGGTCAAAAGGGCCCAGCAGAGATTATACTACCTGAGGCTTCTCAGAAAACAACAACTGAATGAGAAACTGCTGGTGACCTTCTACTGCTGCACCATAGAGAGCATTTTAACATACTGCACCTGCACATATGATTTGCCAATTGCACACTGGCAGAGAGGAAACACTTCAGAGAGTTAATGTCATTGCCCAGAAGATTATTGGTTGCCCTCTCCCCTCTTGAGAAGAGCTTTATAGCTCCCGCTGCCTTAAGAAAGTTCAAAACATTCTTATCAAAGATCCATCTCATCCTGGGAACCCTTTTTTTAAACTATTACCATCTGGCAGACAGTATAGAATAATAAAAACAAGGACAAATAGGCTGAAAAACAGCTTCTATCCCAGGGCAGTAGCTCTTTTGAATTCTGCTTCATAGTGCAGTGTTGGTGTGGTGTCAGGGGTTTCCGGTACAATGTGTGGAGGGTGAACAATGTGTGTTTGTGTTTATTTTCATGGTCGTGATGTGCACTGAAGATGGTGTTTGATTTCATTGTACGAGGTGCAATGACAATAAACTAAACTAAACTAAATTTTAGTGAACGGTAAGCTCCTCCACATAGGATCCATCTTGTGAAGGACTCAGGATGCGCATTTATGATTTTAAATTCCTATCATATATAAGAAAACATAGAAAAAAACATCACAAAGTTCTTGTTGTGTGCCTCTGGAAAAACAAGTCAACTGCATCTGGTTTAAAGCCTTTGTGATCCAACATTCTATACCTTCAGTGATCCACCAAATGGGTATTCTTGGAAAGTTCAAACCCAGTATATGGGGGAAATAGGTTCCTTGATTCCTCAGAAAAAGGACTGAGTTGTGTTTTTGTTCTTTTTAACTAAGGTCCAGACATAAACATAGAAGGAAACTGTCCAAAGTTATTTCCCATTTGGGGAAAACAAATTACTGCCTGATATTCTTTGTTTCACAAGTTCTTTTGAACATAGTATGCCACCTATGTTCCGTCTAAGGGGTGTGTGTTTGTGTGCATATGTGTGTATGTACATGCACACAACTCATGAAACTCACACATATGGTAAGAAGTCGACCATGAAAAATTAAGGTTAAATAATAATAATTCCTCTCTGTAACAGGGAAAGGCCCTTAGTTTGTTCCATCTACAACTTTCACCTATTACAAATAGTGGCTACATCTGTTCTGTTATACACTTCTGACCTTATAATAAACCCTGCCATTTGAGCTTTTTGATCATTGCACCTCCCTCAGTCACTTGAAGAATGGACCTCTCTGCTGTGTTTAACTTCTGTTTAGGTTTCAAAGATGGTATCGAGACCAGATATGTTGTGGAACAGTTTCCAACGGTAGTCATTTTTGTTATGTTGCAGCAGGTAGGTGGTCTAGAAAGAGGGACTAAGAATTGGTAGAGTTTCTGCAAATGTGGAATGTTCCTCTATTGAGCCTAGTTGATGCTGCTTTTTTGCCATACAATTTGCCTCTCTTGTTAGGCTATGTAACAGCTTCAGGTAGAGTCGCTCGTGGTACCTGAAACTCACCTCCTTGCTTGGACTATTGCTGGCTGGACTATTGGCTGGACAGTTGTCTCTCTAAGATTGCATTTGCATGATTGGATTGCTGAGAGCATCGGACATGTGGAGCAGCTATAGTGCATAGATCAGCTGTTGCATGTTGAACAGCATTCAGCGATGGAGAAATGGATAATCAAATTGCAGATTTGTGAGCACCTAAAAAATGAACAAAGTGTGATCACTAGAAGCCAAAATGGGTTTTTTAAAAGTTGATCATGCCAGATAAATCTTATTTATGTCTTTGATAGTAACTAAATTAGTGGATGATGAAAATCCTGTGGGTATAGTTTACATGGACTTCAGTAAGACATTTGACAAAGTTGACCAGAGACGACTTCTTGGTAAGATAGAACAATGTAGAATAGACAGTTTCAGCATGATACTGATTTGTAATTGGCTGACCAACTACATTGAGTGTAGTCCTTAATCTATAATCTACATCTATATCGGAGAAAGTATGCAATGGGTTACCTGAAGGTCCTGTTTTGGGCCCAGTGCTCTTCAACATGACCTGAATGGGGAGATAAAAGGAGAAATTATCAAATTTGCAGACAACACCAAACTGTGCGGAATTGCCAACAGGTTGGAAGATATTCAGAAGAATATTTTGACAGACGTGAGTACTGGGTCTTAGCCAACAAGTTGCAGTTCAGTGGAGATAAAAGCCAGGGCCTTCATTTAGGCAGGAAAAAGCAAATGTAGAGTTATAATATAGATGGAACCTGTCTCAGCTGAAATAATTGATCTAACTCTGATCACCATGATACAAAAAAAGATGCTGAGGCTCTTGAAAGAGTGCAGAAAAGAGCAACAAAAAATGAGCAGAGGTCTGAAAGCTACACTGTATGAAAAATGGTTGAGGGAACTAGATATGTATAGCCTAACATAAAGAAAGATTAGGGGTAATATGATAGCTATCTTTCAATACTTGAGGGGCAGTCAAATGGAGGAAGGGGTCAACTTATTCTTCAAAGCATCTGACAGCAGGGTGAAAGGCAATGGTTGGAAATTGTTAAAGAGTGATCCAATCTGGAATTAAGGAAAGATTTCCTGATATTAAGAATAACTAATCAATTGAATAGCTTATCTTCCAGAATTGTGAGTGCTCTATCAGTGGATCAACCATTTGTCCAGGATGAAATAAGGTTCCTTATCTTGGCTAAGAGATTGGATTAGAAGACCTCCGAAGTTGTTTCAAGCTTTATATCTCTATGATTCCATCTAACTCAGTTGAACTGGGGAATCCTTGATGCTCTCTGAGCTTAATAGGTTTTTTGCACACTTCATTACCCAACTAGGTGGCCTCATTGGTGTGAGAAAATTCTGACAGAAATACCATGGTAAAGATGGGTAATATAGGGTAATGAAATGTCTGCAAGAAAACCACCAAGCACCAATGACTCCACAAAGTCCTTATAGTTGAATAAAATATGTTGTACAAATTCCCCTCAAATTGTACCTTGGAGTAAATTTGCTTTTTTTTCCCCATAGCTGTTTCCATTGTTTTATTTCTTTATTTAATTTATTCAGTCTTTATTATTCCATTTTGATTTCTGCTCTCAAGTTTTTCATTCACTTTATCACATGTTTAATTTGTTCTGTCTCTACTAATTGTTGAAAAAATATAAATAGTCTCACGAAAGAAGAACCTTGAAAAATATGATATAACTTAAAATACTAATAGAAAACTAGGACCATATATTAGGTGTATGTGAACATCAGTTTACATATACCTAATATATACCTAATAATGTCAGAAATTTAAAATTTCTGACATTAAAAATATACAGCAGTGTGAGTTTTTATCCATTACAAAAGACAAATAAGGATTCAAATTTGTATGGAAAATTTTTTTTAATGTAATAATTGGAGTTTGGGATAGTGGTGTCCATTACTCCCGGCTGTCCATTAAATCAGAGGATATGTCATAAATTACATTGTATCAATTTTGATTATTTGCATTTTTAAACCTTTACATACAGTATATATGCAAATGTCATTTCTAAAAAATGTATAATTTACATAATGACATCACACAAATGACAATAATCTGTGCAGAAAGTTGGTCTGTTATATGCAAGGACTGTTGCATTGAGGTCCACTAAATCAAAATTTTAGTCCAAAAACATCTGCAAGGGACTAAAGGATTCATGATTCTTGCACTGCATGAACAAAAACCTACCTCTTTTGTATAAGCATTGACACCACTTGTGAAAACTGCCCTGTTAAGAGTCCTTCAAAAATAGGATGCTACTTTATGAGGTGAAACATATGACACTCTCAAACTGTTCTTATTTTTATACATTTTCACTCAATGTCTTTTTAATAGGGAAAATAGAAAAGTGTGCCAACATGTTGGAAAACGATGGTCTTGCTTACCACAATGTTTAAAATACTGTCGGCACACTTGCTAGGTTTTAAATGTGTGTTCCTTCAAGTTAAGTTTTATACAATTAAAATGGTCTCAAGTAGATATTAATGCTTGACTCCCTCCCTTAAAAATATGAATAATTGATAATCTACTGCACATCAATATGTCTACTATATCTGTTTTCTCTCAGATACTCATACAGGAATCAACAATAACAAACTAGATGCTTTGCAAATAAGCATCTTACAATTTTGTTAAGAGAGATGCAGCTATGACCACTGAAACTTTAATAATGGGACTGGAGAAGATTATTACGAATAATGAAAGAAGATACAGTAATTAAATACATAACATCAGAGTTAGACAACAAGAGATTAATTACTTCATCAATTCACAACTATAAACATTTTGAATTTAAAAAAATCTTCTGTTAGCAGACTCATCAAATCCTTTTGAAATTATTGACTATGTTAATGGAGTGAACGGGGAGGGGGGAATATGGAAAGATTTCATCTACCACTGAATCTTGTTTTTTTTTTAGATTTTTTGAAAACCAAACTGGCAAGTGGTTTTTATAATTTTATGTTGGGCATCAGTTATATTTTTTTAATGTATGCATAGAAATCTGAGGTTATGCCCTGTTTCTATATTGTGATGTCACTTTGCAATTTTTGTCCTGAGTAAAGAATTGTATTAACCTTTTTGCAAAATGTCATCTTCTTTCACTTTGCTGTAGCTGAGTTAGATGTTTGTTTTTTTATTTTCCTTAACTTGTTGGAACTGATTTATCACATTTGGAACATAGGTTTAATGCAATTATCTCAGCTTTTACTTTTAAACAAATCTCCAAAAGATACATGATTCTTTTTTTTTTTAAAGAGTATGATCTTTATTTTTGGAAACATAATAATTTGAAAGATAAGAGATGTTGTTTAACTGTATATATAGATATCTTTCTAATATATTAGAAAGAAGAATCCTATTGAAAATAAAATGATTGCCTTTCTATAAAAAATAAAAAAAATAAAATAAGGCTTTAAGCGAAATTATATTTTTTTTAAAAAAATGGGACCAGTTAGCTGCAATCAGAATTGAATGTCTATTTTAGAGCACCTAATGAAGGATTACAAAAAAATATAGAATAACTGAATTGGAAAGGATCTTGGAGGTCTTCAACTCCATCCTTTTGCTCAAGCAGGAGACCATATACCATTCTGGATAAATAGCTGTCCAATCTCTTCTTATAAACCCCCAGTAATGGAGCTTTCTGTTCCATTGATTAATTGTTGTAACTGACAAGAAATTTTTCTTTAGGTTGGCTCTCTCTTTGATAAGCTTCCATCTAACCAGCCAGCCAGCCAGCCAGCCAGCCATGATCTATGTCTCATTTTATTTTAAAAACAAATAATTGCTTCTTCTTTTATCAAGGAGTTGTACTGAATTGGAACCTGAAGTTGAAATATTCTTACTGCAAGCCTGGAGAGCAAAATGGTGGGTATTTGGATTTTAAATGGGAATAAAGAAAAATTTTGGGAAAAAGGCATATTCCTCTGTTAAGGCTAGGTCCCACTGGCCGACAGACGCAAAACGTATGTGTTAGGGATAACATTGTTCACCCTAACTGGTTTAGGTGAAATAATAACTATGAATCATAGTTAGTGTATGCAGCTTTAACTGTGAAATAGCAATTGTGGGAGTGGTTATGAAAACCATTTAAAAGTAGCAAGGCTACAGCTTGCTCACTCTCTCTGGCTTTGATGATCCCTGATTACTGCTTGGAATCAAGACTGCATTGCTCGAACGGGAGAGACAACAAAGGACTGATTTTGTAAGTGAACTGACATAGGATATTCTACATGGACTTTGCTAACTGAATACCCCTGAATGGACTGACTACATGGTAAATGAATATTGGACTGTTATTTGACTATGCTATTAACTTATAATGGAATAAAATATATTCTTGATAGCACAAGCGTATCTGTTATTTTTACTGTATGTTAATAAACATACAAGCTTAGCTCACTCATTTATCTGTGTGCCTATCTGACTAACGCTGCACATTCTGTTTAGCTTGTCTACCTAACCCTGGTTGGGGAACCCAGGCTTAACACTATGCATAAAGGACACAGCGGATGAGCAAAATTTCGGGAGTGGCTCCATCCATTGTCATCCACTCCAAAAAGTGGCAAAAAATTGCATAAACAGAACGGAAAAGAACGGAAAAGAACGGAAAAGAACGGACAGGGGTAGTATGTAGCGGGGATGTTAAATGGATGTTCATAGGAAGCCTAGCAGATGTATTTCGGATGCAAACCGTTCACTGCGCATCCTTTCTATTTCCATGCTACTAACGCTGTGAAGACATTCCGTGTACCTTTTGTTTCCTCCTCTTTCCGTTTTCAGCTGCAACAGATGTGAGTTGCGAGGATGCCCAGAGGATGCAGAGAGGATACAGTGGACGTTTAACGGATGATAAATGGACACAGGACGTTTGTTGCTTGGATGTCACGGATTTACATCATACACAGTGGAAAGTTCATCCGTTCACAAAGTTTTGTGCAGCTCAAAACTTCTTGCGGATGAAATCACAGTGGACGGATGCTTGACAGATAGAGCATATGAAACATGTATGTAATGAGTACACAACGGATGCATAGCGTTTTCCAATGGATGGCAAGCTTTTTTTAATGTTTTACATCCTCTTTGCATCCGTTAGTGCAGTGGGACAGGGGCTTTTGACCAAGTTCATGAAAATTCTATTTAGCTGTTTTATATTCCTGCTTTCAGTCAAGAAGAAAAATATCTTTACTAATACTACTATTACCTGATTCCAACACACCACATCGAAACAATCATGGATTACGTTGGTGTGAGAGTGATTAGTATAAAGCAGAGCTGTCAAGCTCCCGTCCCATGGGCTGGATGTATTACACGCTGGCCACACTTAGTTTAGCAAAGGGGAAAAAGTTATGATATGTCATGTGACATTGCCGGGATGACTTGAGTTTGACATTCCTGATATAAAGTAACCCATAGAACTCCCAAGACTACAGGTCGATATGAACGAAGACTAAAGGTGGATTCATGAAAGAGTTCCACAGGTTTTCAAATTTCTCTCGCCATGCAACCTGCTAAGACTCTTGCTCAAGAATCACAGAAAAGTGCCTGCACTTGAGTTTTCTCAAATTTTAACATTAAATATTTTTCTTTTGCTCTTAGTTTCTCATAGAACTCCATTAAATTATTTTGGAGTCATACAGAATGTATTTTGAAAAATCCTTCTATAAGTGCATTGCATTTTCCACTGCACCATAAATGAGTTGTGGCAATGTAATACATTCTGAAATGTACAATGAGGAGACTCAGCTTGCTGGTCTTAACTCATAGGTTTGGAAATGTAGGACTTTCTTCATGGTGTGTCTCTAATAGTTCAATAAATGTCTTTAGTAAAGTAACCAAAAGAATGCTTCCTTTCTTAATTGGAAGACTTGAGGGAATTCAAAATATGTTTCTTTCTATATGTTGGGAAACATGCACATATGTAAATGTGTACATATTCTGATTAATTAGAAAACTTAGCATAGCCCAGTGAAGATTCCTAATACTGCATTTAATATACTATATTTGAAGGAGTGCAACTACTACTTTCATCTCTAATTCAGTTATGCTGTTGAACATATTTGAGAGAATGGTTTGCCAGTTCTTTTTTCCCCCTAACTTTGGAGCATACCATTTCTGTCAATGCCAAGAAAGATGCACATTTATTCTGTAGAACAGTCCTTTAAAAGTTAAAATACAGAAGCTGTTTGTATTTAACTTGCTATTGAGAAGGAAAACAAAAGTGTTTGTCTTATATTGCCAGTTATACAGAAAAGACGAAAGTGAATCATGGCATCAACCTGAACAGTAATTCTATTTTATCTACACCAAACACTCAATTTAGCATGATTTTACTCTTCATTCTGAAATTTAGCAAACTGCTCAAAGTGGAATGCTCAGAAAATACTGCCTGCTAAGCAGCATAGTTGAAAATCATATAAAAGGCAGATATTTATACAGATAGGAAAACCTGATGAATTATTGCCCTAAGCTTTGTGGATTGTTTTTTTTAAGATTCCACAGATGTGTGATCTGTCCTCACTTGTAATTCTTTTAATCTTACTTGGTCCCCATAATATTCCTATGCTTTGTCTCACTTTGCTTCGTTTTTACTGATGCTAGCACTGAATATAAAAAAAGGTAATTGAACACGTAGCATCCTAGCTTGATTAATGTGCAGAGTTGGAAGAAAAAGAAAATCTAAGCCATGAGGAAAAAGATAACTTCACATTACTGGTTAACTCAGGGATGCTGAACAATAAACATGAAGGAATGACGCTTGCTTGAGTATAGTTTAGCAATATTCAAATAAATATGTTAAATATTAATTATTAATATTTATTACTAATTTAGTTTTGCATTCTAGCTTTTCAGTTTCTGCAAACTGCTTTTAAATAACCCTTTTCTTGCACACAAAGCATTCATGTGTTTCTTGTTTTATGTACTGTTTTTTTTCCTATTTTTGTTTTTCAAACAGATTCTGCGATAGAAACACTGTCACAATCAATGCTTTCTGTTTTACGCTTTTATTCATCTATATTATTATTATTGCCCTCAACATATTCCAATGTTAGCTTGTCATCTGGACGTATCTTAAGCACTGTGACAAGCATTTCATAACCTTCTGCTAAATAGTAATGCTGCAACATGAAAATCTTTTATTTTTGTATGCCTCTCAGGTGTTCAACCATTTCCAAGGTGTGCCTTATGTAATCCTGCCTATACTGGCCTTTCATCAGCTTGGTTTGGTACAGCTTTCTAATCAAATACAGTTAATTGCTTAGATTATCTCTGTCATGCACCTTTTTTTGTTATCCTTCCCACATTTCTTTAGCAGTTTCACATTTACATATATGTTTCAGCTTTGGAAGCCCTATCAGCATAAGAAGCTTCCACGCTGCCACATTCTTGAGCCTGGGAAAATAGGAGGGGGGAATTTCGTGGAGCATATGTGGGTAGACATAATAGCATTCTTCTTTAAAATCAAGGTCATGTTATTCCTGCACCTGGCTGAAGAGTGGTTGAGGGGATGTCTCAAATTGGGACGGATGGTGATTGGGGCATGTGACGGAATGATAGGTGAAGGGGGTGGATTTATAATTTTTTATTTATTGGAGGGAAACCCGGAACTTTCAGATTCGGGATTTTCCAGATGTGCCAGTTTACTACTCTAATAAAAGAAAACTTTAAGAACATGTCTGTCACTGAGTTATTTATTGGAATTGAGGGTTTCTGGAACACTGAGTTTATGTATGATTTGATCTTCTTCTATGCTAAGAGAGATTGCACTCTGAGCTTCCTGATTTTTATCTATTTACTCATCTGAAGTGTGTTCTGGCCTAGGTTCATTTATACATTTCCACCTACTTTCTTGGAAATTCAAGATAAAAATGCTACTAATAAGAGAAGGTAGTTCTGGTCTGTCAGATTTGCAAATGAAATCTTTCTTTCAGCTTTGTTACTGGCCATCTTGTTTTAAGCCCATGTCACACTGAACCAACGGATGCAAAGAGGAAGTAAAACGGACAAAAAACCTTGCCATCCGTTGGTTAACGCGATGTATCCGTTCTGTACTCACTGCCTCCGTTTTCCTTCCTCTCTATCCGTCCAGCATCCGTTTATGGACATTTCATCCGCTCCAAAGGTTTTGGGCTGCCTAAAACTTTTGCACGGAAAATGTATCCAGTTCGTCCGTTCTGCATCCGTTACGCATCCACTACGCATCCGTTACGCATCTGTTACGCATCCGCTATATCCGCTAGGTGTCCGCTGAGTATCCGCGCAACTCCATCCGCTCCAGCGGTAAACGGACGCAGGGAGGAAGTGGAACGGACGCAGAATGGATGGAGAACGGATGCCTAGTGGATGCAGCACGGAAGCAAAGCGTTTAAAATGGAAAAAACGTTTGCAGAGGGGACCAATCTCGGATATTAAGGATGTCTACAGGATGCCTAGAGGATGCCTAGAGGATACCTAGTGGAAAACCTATACTGCCTATAAAAAGGGGGAGCAACTCGCCTGCATCTTACTTTCAGAACAGCAGCCCAGTGGTGCAGACCTCTGCAGCCTTCATCTGACTCTTCCTCTTCCACAGCATCCAGTCATGTCCACCATGGATTGTAACAAAGTCCTTTAGGCAGCCACCATCATTCTGCAACAGTGCAAAGCCATCTGCAGGCTCTGTGAACACTACTGCGAGAAGAAAAGGAGCCACCCAAAAAGAGTCTGGGTCCGAAGATGGTTCACCAGTAGAGCGGAGGAGGGACTGCACAACAAGCTGATGGTGGAGCTCAGGAGCGAAGACACTCAGGCGTTCCAGAACTTTATGAGGATGCCTCCAGCCATGTTTGACGAAGTTGTGCAGCACCTGACACCCAGGTTGACCAAGGCAAACACCAGCTTCCGGCCCAGCCTGGAACCTGGGCTCAAGGTGGCACTCACTCTGCGCCACCTGGCCTCAGGGACCTCCTACAGGAGCATGCAGAACGGCTGGAGGGTGCCATCCAACACCATCAGCATTGTGGTCAGAGAAGTGGTGCAGGCCATCATCGAAGAATACAAGGAGGAGCTCCTCCAGTACCCCTCCACTGAAGAAGGATGGAAGAAAGTTGCAGAGCAGTGGTTTCAGAAGTGGAACTTCCCCCACACCGTTGGAGCCATCGATGGCAAGCACATGGCCTGCAAATCTCCACCCAACTCAGGGTCCACTTATTTAAACTCCAAGGGCTTCTTCAGCATCATCCTCTTTGCCATGGTCGATGCTGACTACAAGTTCATGTACATCGATGCTTCAGGCAACGGATCAGCTTCAGATGCCCAGGTATACAACGCAAGTGACCTCAAGGAGGGGCTGGAACACAAGCTCATCTTGGTCTTCCCAGATCCAGAACCCCTGCCCAACGACACACAAGATGTGCCCTACTTCATCGTGGGGGATGACGACTTCTCCCTCACAACCTACCTCATGAAGCCCTACACCTCCAGACTCCTCACCCGTGAAGAGAGGATCTTCAACTACAGGCTGTCCAGGGCAAGGCGGGTGGTGGAGAACGCCTTTGGCAGCCTGGCCAACAGGTTCCAGGTACTTCTCACCACCATGCAGCATTGCCCAGAGACCGTGAGGAGGATCATGGAAGCTTGCTGCATCCTGCAAAATCTCATGCGCACCCGCTACCCAGTCTTGCAGAACAGGCTCGTGGACCTCCAACAAGCCAATGGGGTCCTGGAGCCTGGGGAATGGAGGCAAAGGCGAAACCTGATCGACACTGAGGATGTGCAAGGCCCCAACAGAGCCTCAAATGAAGCGAAGAAGCAGCGCAACCTCCTGAGACAATGGTGCAACTCCCCAGCTGGAGCAGTGGAGTGGCAAGACAGGATGGTAGATGCTTAATGGATACTTCCTTCAGCCTGTCTCATCACACGGATGAGATTGGGCCATGTATGTTTGGTTGGCCTATGATGAACAGGGCGTTTAATAAAGAGTTGTGTTTATGTTGACATGTGTGGATAATTATTACATTATTATTGATAATAAAGAGCCATAGGTGTGGCATCTGGGAGGATGGACCATACAGTCCCACTATGCTTGCACTGGAGGTTTATCTATCCCACAGCTATCCTAACCCATCCCACAGCTATTACCCATCCCACAGGTATCCTAACCCATGCCAAAGCTATCCTTACCCATCCCACAAGCATGCAAAGGCTTAAACCATTTCTAACAGTTTCCAGCAAGACTTTATTAAAAAAAAGAAACGAAGCAAGTGTATGAATCAAAAATATACTTTATTAACAAGAAGCTATAAAACAAAAATGAGTCTCTGGCACTCCTCTGTGTCGCTCAGTCTCATGGGTGAAGAGTCCAGGTTCTGTGGAGGTGGCTGGTGCTGGAGTGCTTGTCATCAGCTCCTCCAGAAGCAGAAGCAGCAGAAGCGCCAGCCCCAGAAGAGCGAGCCCGTGCTGCAGAAGCCCCAGCAGAACCAGAGTGAGGGCCAGGGGGCGGGATGGTAGCCCTGTCCCTCTTGCCAGGGCTGGCAGCAGATGGCTGAGGCTTGCTGTGCTTCCGCATGGTTGTGGGGTTGCTGGCTGGCAGGGAGGCTGGCAGGAACCAAGGCTGGCAGAAATGCTGGCAGGAAGGTTAGCAGGGAGGCTGGCAGGCAGGCTGGCAGGCAGGCTGGCAGGCAGGCTGGCAGGCAGGCAGGCACCAAGGCTGGCAGGCAGACATGAACCAAGGCTGGCAGGAAGGCTGGCAGGGAGGCTGGCACCAAGGCTGGCAGGAAGGCTGGCAGGCAGACATGAACCAAGGCTGGCAGGAAGGCTGGCAAGGCAGACATGAACCAAGGCTGGCAGGAAGGCAGGCAGCAAGGCTGGCAGGCAGACCGGCTGGCAGCAAGGCTTGCAGGCAGGCTGGCAGCAAGGCTGGCAGGGATGCTGGCAGCAAGGCTGGCAGCAAGGCTGGCAGCATGGCTAGTAGCAAGGCTGGCAGCAAGGCTTGCAGGCAGACATGCAGGCAGGGCAGGCAAGGCAGTCGATGTGTCTGGAAGCAGGTCTTTCCTCTGAATGGCGACCTGCTTCCGAGCTGCTTCCGTTATATCCACGGGGCTGACGCAATGCATCCTCCCCGCATGCACAATTAACGCCAGGCATCCATTAGGCTTCTGCTGTGCATCCGCTGTGCATCCGCTTCATCCGTTCGGCGTCCGCTCTGTATCCGCTGTATCCGTTCCGCGTCCACTTTGCTGAGGCCCCCCGGAAGCCCTGCAGATGTGCCACCCACTCCCATCCGCTTCCATCCGCTGGGCTTCCGTTCCACATCCGCTTTGCATCCGCCCTGCGTCCTCCCCACGTCCGTGTTATCCGCTCCGGTTATGCACATTTTTTCCCCTTTTGAGAGCGGATAACAACAGATGGAACATTTTGCTCGTCCGCTGTGTCCTTTTTGCATCCATTGGCCAGTGTGACATGGGCTTTACTGTTGTTGTATCTTGCACTTATTTGCTGTAGCTGGTTATGACTGATTTGCTCTGTTCTGTGCTGAACTGGGTTTATCTCTGGGCCCATAACCTATTAGAAATTCTGCTTATATAGGAATGGTAGCAGAGGAGTATTATATAGCTATACAGAAAGGGTCGTTTGCTGCTTAATGGTTTTGATTGTCACAAGAAACTCTGCTCAGAGCATAAAAGAACCATAGATTATAACCATAGATGCATACTAAACGCTGCCATCTACTGACTGAATAATTCTGTGATTGTTACAATACAAAATATATTCCAAAACAAAGAAGTCCTGTATTTTGTGTGGGTCAAAAGGAGGGCTGAGAAGATATCTATTGACCCTGGACATATATGGCACTGCATGCCAAAATAACTAAACACAAGGGCAGTTTTCTCCCCGGTGCCATCACTCTGCTGAACACTTAATTCTCTCACTGCTGTTCAGTGTCTGTGTATTTATTCATGTAGTATGTCTGCAGTATTATTTATCCTTCTTTACTCCCATCTCTTATGGTATTATTATGGTATTGTACTCCCATCTCTTACTGGGATGATGATGATGATGATGATGACGTTGCTTTTCATGTAGGCTGAGAGCTTCTGCACCAGAGACAAATTCCTTGTATGTCTAATTTCATTTGGCCAAATAAAGTATTCAATACAATGCAATTCAAGTATAAATACATCAATACAAACTGACCAGAATATCTGTGGGTTTGTTTCCTTAATTCTCAATTTTAGTGCCATCTATTTCTGTATTTAAGAATGTACATTATTAGTGAGGAAAAATTATCTTAGTAGGCTTAATTCATTTGATGAGAAAGTTTGGAAAAGTGTGATTGAATGTGTCCATGAAAGACAAGTTTTCAGTTATTTTAAAGAAAAGCTATTCTAGGCGTCATTATATGGAACTGAAAACACTTTACCTTCATCAGAATTTGACCTATCAAAAATGTTTCTACTTTGAATGAGAAGATAAATTGTACAATATTAGGCACGTTTTTGTTATTTGTAACTGGCATGTTGAAGAGATAAAATTCGTCATTTGATTGATTGAAATCTATTTAAACAATAGAATTTCAAGTAATTTTTTCCTGTTTTCCTTGAAATTATTTTCATTGGTTCAATCAGTTCTCCAGTTAAAATATATGATTTTACAACTGATTTTGCTTTGCTGCTTTTCTTATTAATATTACATGGTTTTTATACATTTCAGTTTATTACTTTATGTAGTTTATTGTAGTTTATTGAACAATATGAGAGTTATAGTGGTTATGGCATCAGGCTAGAAACCAAGAGATTATGAGTTCTAGTTCCATTATAGGCACAAAAGCCAGCTGGGTGACTTTGGGCCAGTCACTTTCCCTCAGCTTAGGAAGAAAGCACCAGCAACCACTTTTGAAAAATCTTGCCCAAAAAACCATAGGGACTAGTTCAGGAGAGAACACAAAACCAGGAGACAACTCAAAAACACAGAAATGCATGTGCATGCACACACACACACACACACTATATGATTCTCACAGAGTTAGTAGACTATTCTTTCCTATCATTTCCATCACAGAAAGATTCATCTACAAATTCAGTTAATTAGGTAAAAAAGAAAAAGAAAAAGTGAGATCATATTCATAGCTTTAGATGGACCAACTTGGGTTGGTCCTCCTAGGATTAAGCATGAAAATGATTCCTTTGACGATTTTAGGTTAAAACAGTTTTAACAACAACATAGAATAGTATGGAAGTTGAGTATGGCCTGAGCAGTTTGAGCAGCCCCCATTTTTTATGCTCCTCTCTCATCAGTCCTCAGGAAGATTAACACCACTTCACAGGTTCACCACAAGAAATCACACTTAATGATTCCTAAGAATTTTAGGAGTTGGTATATTCCAATAACTCTCTGGCTACTTAGATTCCCCCTAACCAACTTGTTCAGACTGAAGAATAAGCAGCAAAACATTTCAAACCAACAAGAAAATAGATCTAATTGCATTACTCAACTTCCAGAAAACTTTAGCTGAATGATTGAGAAGCTTCAACAAAGCATATAGAGTTGTTTTTATTAAAAGTTTAAAAATTAATTTTAATTTTTTAAACTAGTGTAACTTTTAAATCATTTTTGAACATTAATCTAAAATTAAGTAGAAAACTGAAACTGCATTGCACTTCAGTGTTGGGATATGACACTCTTTCTATTTTCAGCAGCAAACAGTTATTCGGATGTGCATTATCCCTATTGTCCTGTTTACTAAGGAAAGATTTTGACCTAACAGATGATGTTGGCAGCAAGCAGGAATTTAATGCATGAATATGTATTTGCTCAATGTCTTTGTTTTAGGAGAGCCATGACTAAATCCCTTGATTAAAGCTACTGTAGACCAATCGTGATTCAGAAAAGAGTAGCTGAAACAATTAATGGAGCTTATATTATCAGCAAAACTACATGCCAACATTTTCATAAATGCAAATAATCTGAACTGCATACCCTGAATCTTTTATTTAAAAGATATTCAGTTTCCTGAGAAAGTCTGTCTTACCTGCAAACTAAAAATGTAGCATAGGGAGCCAGCAGTCATAGCCTTTTGAAACTAAGAGTCTACAGAAAAATATAAGAAAGTAGATTGCATGAGAAATTGTTAATCATCTACAAAAGCAAACAGATGGCACTTTGCCACAACATTAGAAATTTATGTATGCTTTTCTGATATCTTCCAGAAGTTTCCAACAAGAAAAACCATACAATTATACAACGACACTCAATTTTATACAACAGCAACATTAATTGTGCACTGTATTTTAAGAATTAACTAATAAAAAAGAAACTATGCTGAAGTAGGAAGAAAAGGGATTGGTATGATTAGTTTTCATGTTGTCCCATTTTTAAATGTGAAATTGATTCTGAATCCTAATGCTATCATATTCTGCATACCCTTGCACTGACAGTACAGTTAGTACTGGTTTGGAACCAGAAATTCAGTCACAAAATGAAGCACTCATTCCATTTGAAGCACAGCCATTCCACAGCTACATATCCATTTAATAATCCAGCTTTTTTTTTAGTTTTTCCATAATACATTTTTATAATTATCTACCCTTTTAATTAATACATTTTAACCTTAGGAATTGATGATTTCATTAAAGTGTTTTTATTGCGTGCTCTTATTTATTTATTCTGGTATTAGATTCTTGCTTATATAAATTTAGTTCTGTTTCATTCTTGGTGAAAACCATCTTCCATGATGAATTATAATGCATCTGTTCTTGTAATTTTTCACAAGTGCCTAATAGCTTAACGCTCAAGCTATCTTTGACTTAAAGGTAGTATCTAGTGTAGCTAAAACTATATAGATATTTAACAACTATTCGCTGTTCACCTAGTACTTATCATGTGAAGAATTTGCATTGTATTGTTTATGCAAATGAATCTTGTTATTTGTTTAATTTGTTTAAGTAAGTATGAGAGTTGCTGTATAAATGATATTGTAAGATCAACCATATCATCTTCACTGTTATTTCTAAGAAAACAAAAGTAGGAATACAGAAATGCCTCCTCAATAAATTTTGAAAAACTCCCTTCTGCAGAACAAAATATGCCAGCACAGATGGACAAATGTTTAAGGAAACAATGATGGAGGAACATGTCAGCAAAGTCATTCATCATTTGAAATAAATCTGTTCTTTTTTTCTTAAGTGTATCTCCTATTCAATCTGTATTTTAGGAGACTTCCAGGGAATAGAACTGAAAAGTTCTATTTATGTGAAATGCTCGCTAGTAATACCATTCCCACTGTTTTAAAAACATTCCTTGGTAGCCAACATTTATCTGCTAGACACTAGATAGTTACAATCAAGAAAGCAACAGCCGCATTTGATGTTTGATTATACCAAAAATGACCGAGTAGAAAAATAAAAAAGTATAAATTAATATTAATGACACTGTTACCTTTATAGAAACCCAATTTCTAGTGATTCACTTTGCATTAAAGTATAGCATTAACATTCAGGCTCTTATGCTATATATTAATACAGCCATTCTGGATGGACAATTTTAATTAGCTTTTTTTTTTTAAAAAAAATGAAAGCACAAGTTTTGAGTGGCCTAAAAGCAGGAAGAGCCCTGAAGGCCAATCCAAGACATGGAAAACAAAGACAGTTGTTTACATGAAAAGTAACAAAGATTTCTCTCACCTTTAAGGCTGTAAAGGGCCTGTCACATAGGCCGACGGGTGCAAAAAGTATGTAAAAAGGACACAGCGGACGAGAAAATATTCCATCCGTTGTTATCCGCTCTCAAAAATGCCCCAAATTTGCATAAGCAGAGCGGAAAACAACGGAAAGGAACGGACGGGGGGAGGATGTAGCAAGGATGTTAAGCGGATGTTCCACAGAAGCCTAGCGGATAGAAGCGGATGGAAGCGGATGGCACATCTGTGGGGCTTCCGGGGGAGCACAGTGAAGCGGAGGCGCAATGGAAGGAACGGATGCAGAGCGGATGCCTAGCGGATGAAGCGGATGCACAGCAGAAGCCTAGCGGATGCTTAGCGGATGCCTAGCGGATGCAAAGCGTTCACTGCACATGCGGGGAGGATGCATTGCGTCAGCCCCATGGATATAAAGGGAAGCAGTTCGCAAACGGGTCACCATTCAGAGGAAAGACCTGCTGCCAGACACAGCTCCAGCCAATAACCATGGGGAAGAAGAAGAAGCCTGTGCCATCTTTTGCCAGCCCTGGCAAGAAGGACAGGGCCACCATCCCAACCCCTGGCCCTGACTCTGCTTCTGCTGGGGCTTCTGCTGCTTGGGCTGACTCTTCTGGTGCTGGGGCTTCTGCTGGCGCTGCTCCTGGTGCTGGTGCTTCTGCTGATGCTTACTCTGCTGGTGCTGCTCCTGGTCCTGCTGGTGCTCGTGGTCCTGCTGGTCCTGCTGGTGCTCCTGGTCCTTCTGGTGCTGCTGGTGCTTACTCTGCTGCTGCTGATCCTGGTCCTGCTGGTGCTGCTGGTGCTTACTCTGCTGCTGCTGATCCTGGTCCTGCTGGTCCTGCTGGTGCTCCTGGTGCTGCTGGTGCTGCTGGTCCTGCTTTTGCTGCTACTGTTGTTGTTGTTGCTGCTACTGCTGCTGGTGTGGTGGAGCAGCCCCTAGAACCTCAAAGCCCCTCTGATGAGGGCCCAGATGGCCCTGTCAGAGGGAGGAAGAGGCATACGTGTGAACGGGAGAGGAGGCAATACTCCATCGAAGAGGAACATGAGGATGAGGTGCTCGAATGGCTGAGGGAGAACGAGTATCTGTGGCAGAATGTACACAGGCTCTATCGAGACACCAAAAGGAAGCAGGCTGCTTGGAGAGAGAAGTCGGAGAGCCTGGGCTACACTTCAGAGGTGCTCCTCGGCTGGTTGAAGCACATGCACACCTGGTACAGGAAGCTGCACCTCAAGGAACCTGGTCAGGCCACGGTCAAGCTGACGGACCAGGAGACCTATGTGATAGTGAAGTGCAGCTTCTTGTAGGGTGAGACCCGCCACCGAGGAGCAGCCCCTCTGCCAACCCTCTCTCTCAGGCAGCCCACAGAGAGCCAGTCCTCTTCTGGCCAAGAGTCAGCTCCTGTGTCCAGACAGGTATCTGTGGAGCGTGTCATGTCGGAGACCTCCCCCCCGACAGCTGCACTCCCCATGGCGGAGTGCGTGGAGGACCCCCTGATGCAGTGGGAGAAAGGAGAGGGCACTGCCACCAGAGACCAACCCACATCCATCCCCAGCTCCACCTCCACAGAAAGCAGGCAGAGAGCTAGACCGGAGGGACAGAGCCACACTGTCCTGCTGGAGATCAGGGACACCATCAAAAGCAGTGTAGATCTCCTCTCTCAGCTGGTACACACCGACATACCATCCTCAAACCGCAAGCCCTTCCTCACCTACATCAACCAGACCCTCATGGACATGTCCGAATCACAGTACCAGGTGATAAAGGAGAGGATCACCGGTCTTCTGCACAACTCTCCAGGCCCAGCTGAACCTGCTCCGACCCAGTCCAGGTCTGCTCCTCCACCCCAGGTGATGTCACAGCCCTTCCAAGGCTTTCCACAGTCCCTCACCTACCAAGGCTACGGCTACCAGGAGTTCCAGCAGCACAGGCAGCCCTTCCCAGTCCAGGCACAGGTTCATCGTACGCCACCTGTGCCACAGACACCACCGATGCCACCCACGCCACAGATGCCACCCACGCCACAGATGCCACCCACACCTCACCTCGCTCACCTGCAGACCAGACAGCCCCACTACACTCCTCCTTCCTCCAGCCCACAGCCAAGCCCGGCCTCAGGAATCTGTCATCGCTTTTGGGACTGACACCCCATGTCCTGGAGGAAGGGGCTCTCAACAACAAAGGACTGAGCCAGCTGTCTGAGAGCTCCCCTGTTGTCCTCTCGGGGCCAGGCACCCCAATGGCGTCTCAGACCAGCACTCCAGCAGCAGCCACCTCCACAGCACCTGGACCCTTCACCCCTGAGACTATGGGCACGCCTCAGAGTGACTGAGAAGAGTGCCAGAGACTGAGTTGCTACCTGGTTGACTTTATCTTTGCTTGGTACACTTTAATTGGGTCATTTTCTTTTACAGTTTGTTATTAATAAAGATTATCTTTGCTTCACACACTTGCTTCAGTTCTTTTAGTCAGTAAAGTCTTGGTGGAAACTTTTAGAAATGGTTTAAGCCTTTGCATGCTTGTGGGATGGGTAAGGATAGCAGTGGGATGGGCAGGGATACATGTGGGATTGGTAATAGCTGTGGGATGGGCAGGGATACCTGTGGGATGGGCAGGGATACCTGTTGGATGGGTAATAGCTGTGGGATGGGTTAAGATAGCAGTGGGATGGGCAGGGATACCTGTGGGATGGGTAATAGCAGTGGGATAGATAAACCTCCAGTGCAAACATAGTGGGACTGTATGGTCCATCCTCCCAGGTGCCACACCTATTGCCCTTTATTATCATTAACAATTTAATCATTGATCCACACATTTCAACATAAACACAACTCTTTATTAAATGCCCTGTTCATTGTAGGGCCAATCAACATACATGGCAAAATCTCATCCGTGTGATGAGACAGGCTGAAGGAAGCATCCATTAAGCATCTACCATCCTGTCTTGCCACTCCACTGCTCCAGCTGAGGAGTTGCACCAGTGTTTCAGGAGGTTGTGCTGCTTCTTCCCTTCACATGAAGCTCTGTTGGGGCCTTGCACATCCACTGTGTCTATCAGTTTCGCCCTTGCCTCCATTCACCAGGCTCCATGTCCCCATTGCCTTGTTGGAAGTCCACGAGCCTGTTCTGCAACACTGGGTAGCGGGTGTGCATGAGATTGTGCAGGATGCAGCAAGCTTCCACAATGTTCCTCACAGTCTCTGGGTGATGCTGCATGGTGGTGAGAAGTACCTGGAACCTGTTGGCCAGGATGCCAAAGGCGTTCTCCACCACCTGCCTTGCCCTGGACAGCCTGTAGTTGAAGATCCTCTCTTCACAGGTGAAGAGTCTGCAAGTGTAGGGCTTCATGAGGTAGGTTCTGAGGGAGAAGGCGTCATCCCCCACGATGAAGTAGGGCACATCTTGCATGTTGTTGGGTAGGGGGTCTGGATCTGGGAAGCCCATGATGAGGTTGCGTTCCAGCCCCTCCTTGAGGTGACTGGCGTTGTATACCTGGGCATCTGAAGATGAGCCTTTGCCTGAAGAATCGATTTACATGAACTTGTAGTCAGCATCGACCATGGCAAAGAGGATGATGCTGAAGAAGTCCTTGTAGTTGAAATAAGTGGACCCTGAGTTGGCTGGAGCTTTGCAGGCCATGTGCTTGCCATCTATGGCTCCAACGGTGTGGGGGAAGTTCCACTTCTGATACCACTGCTCTGCAACTTTCTTCCAGCCTTCTTTAGTGGAGGGGCACTGGAGGAGGTCCTCCATGTATTCTTTGATGATGGCCTGCACCACTTCTCTGACCACAATGCTGATGGTGTTGTGTGGCACCCTCCAGGTGTACTGCATGCTCCTGTACGTGGTCCCGGAGGCCAGATGGTGCAGAGTCAGTGCCACCTTGAGCCCAGGGTCCAGGCTGGGCCGGAAATTGGTGCTCTGCTTGGTCAACCTGGGTGTCAGCCACTCCACAACTTCGTCAAACATGGCTGGCGGCATCCTCATGTAGTTCTGGAATGCACGAGTGTCTTCGTTCCTCAGCTCCACCATCAGCTTGTTATACAGTCCATACTCTGCTCTTCTTGTGATCCATCTTCGGACCCAGACACTTCTTGGGTGCCTCCTTTTCTTCACGTAGAACAGGTGAAAGAGCCTGTAGATGGCTTCGCACTGTTGTAGAACGATGGTGGCTACCAAAAGGATTGTGTTACGATCCATGGTGGAGATGACTGGATGCTGTGGAAGAGTAAGAGCAAGATGAAGATTGAAGAGATCTGCACAGCAGGGCTGCTGGACTGAAAGTGAGATCCAGGTGATTTCTCCCCCTTTTTATAGGAAATATAGGTTTTCCGCTAGGTGTCCTTTTGCATCCTCTAGACATCCTGCAGACATCCTAAATATCCGAGATACGTCCCCTATACAAACATTTTTTCCGTTTTAATGCTTTGTATGCGAGCTGCATCCGCTTTCATCCTTTCTACTTCTGTGCTACTAACGCTGCATGTCCATTCGGCGTCCATTTTGCTTCCTCCCTGTGTCCGTTTTCCGCTGGAGCGGATGCGAGTTGCATGGATGCGCAGCGGATGCCTAGCGGATATATCGGATGCATAACAGATGACAACGGATGAAGAACGGATGTTCCCCGTATGCATAGCGGATGCAGAACGGATGCGTTGGATACATTTTCCACTCAAAAAGTTTTGTGCAGCTCAAAACTTTTTGAGCGGATGAAATGTCAGTAGATGGATGATGGACGGATAGAGAGGATGAAAAACAGATGCAGTGAGTACAGAATGGATGCATCGCGTTAACCAACAGATGGTACGTGTTTCTCTCCATTTTACATCCTCTTTCCATCCATTGGTGCTGTGTGACAGGGGCTTAACTTTCAATGTAGTATAAGCTTTGATAGAGAGCAGAGATGATCAGCAGGTTCTGACCAGTTCTGGAGAACCGATAGCGGACATTTTGAGTATTTCAGAGAACCGGCAAATACCACCTCTGAGTGGCCCCACCCCAATCTATTCTCTGCCTCTCAAGTCCCAGCTGATCGGCTGGGTCTTCTTTTGTTGCCCTGCATAGGAGAAGAGAGCTGGAAAGTAGATTAGTGGGGTGAGGAGGGAATGGGATTTGGCAGTAACCTTCCCCCTGGAGTGAGGTGGGAATGGAGATTTAACAATATCCTTCCCCTGCCAGGCCCATCAAGCCACAGCCATCAAGCCATGGCCACCAAGCCACACCCACAGAACCAGTAGTAAAGTATTTTGAATCCCATCACTGATAGAAAGCCATTTTGATACAGCACCAGGGTAGACACCAGGAGACCATAAGTGCTCGTCCCAGTTTAGGCATGAAGCCACATGGACCTTGGGCCAATCTCTTTCAGCTTTAGAAAAGAGGCAGTGGCAAACCACTTTTGAAATCTTGCAAGGAAGACTGCAGGGATTAAGCCAGATAGTCACCAGACATCAAGATGGACTCAGGATACATTAGGAGGAAATTATTTGTTCTTTATATTAAAGCAATTTTTAAAGAATCTCTTTTTGCTAAAAATGATTTTCCCTTGCCTCCTCCATAGCTTGCTCCTCTTATTCTGAGGGACCCGTAGTATTCTCTGAGCTTGGGTGTTTTCTTGCAGGCTTTTCATTACCCAAACTAAAGTTAAAGGTTTCCTTTATCAAACATCATATTCGTCTCCAGGGACTGTTACTCATCTTTATTTCTTAGCCAAGGGAACTGGCATTGTCTGAAGACATTTGCATAGTCATGTGGCCAGCATGATTATGTACTAAGACCCACAGAAAGCTGTTGCTTTCCCTCTGAAGTGGTACCTTTTTATCTACTTGCATTTGCATGCTTTTGAACTGCTAGGTGGGCAGGAGCTGGCCAGGGCAAGTAATGGGAGTTCACCCTGTAGTGAATCATTCGTGAAACCTGAGCTGTCAGCTTTTTAGCTAACAAGTTCAGGATCTTTAACCACTGAGCCATTATGCCTCTTTATCCAAATTAGGTAATATCATAGTGCTAGATGATGTTATGACCAGTGCTAAATGTTGAACACCATCACCTAGCACTGATGATATTTTCTCGTTTGGGTATCAAAATATTTGCAAGAAAATACCCACACACAGAGAGCATCAAGGACCCCTCATTTTAACTCTGAGTTACAAATATTCTCTTTTATTAGTTCTTCTTATACTGTAATCTTGTACTCTAATGTAAATGAGGGTTTTTTCACATCACAAAGTTTTTATAAAAAATCCATTTTTATTTTTCTGTTCTTCACAGACATGAATATATTATGCCTGAAAAGTTGTCTTTGGTCCATGTACTCCAAATACCATACAGGATTTGTATGGAACAAATTGTGAATTTAAACCCAATCCATAAACAGAAACCCAATCTCACCTAGAGGTGAGGTGCTATCTTCCAAGAATAGTTATACCAGTTTTTAAAACGGTTTCAAAACAAGTTAGGACAACCAATGTAGACATCCAGGTTTTATTTTCTAGTTCAAAAGAGAAATTCTAGAGAAGCGTTCAGGGTGAGGTGATTCCTGGACACTTGCCCAGATCCATGAAAGGAAAACCAATGGGTATTTAAGCAAACTTCCAAAGTAACAATTGTCAATGAAAAGATAATAAAAGTCAATACTATAAAAATTATGCAAAAAAGGAGGGACAGCAACAGTGGGAGAAGAGAAGATTGCCAAACATTGGGCACATCAACATACATCTGTTGTAATGATGGGGAATGATCTCACATATACATTGTTGAACTATATTAAGTAATTGCTCTTAAGGTTTAGGAAGTATCTGTGGGTTCTTAAGGAATGTCATCCTTAAGGGGACACAGATCACCACCCCAAAAAAGGTGTACAATAATTAGCAGTTATGAAATCTTTTACCCAAAGCAGTTTTATCAAAGAGGAAAACATAAACATATAGGTAGAACAGGATGTGGAACAATAGGTGGCTAACATTTCTTTAATATAAGTAGGTGTCAAGTTTCATCTTGCGTTTTTGCATGAATTCCATATAAATTAAATTCTATGAATCAGTTCAGAGGTTGTATTCAGCAGGTTCTGACCAGTTCTGGAGAACCAATAGTGGAAATTTTGAGTAGTTTGGTGAACTGGCAAATACCACCTCTGACTGGCCCCGTCCCCATCTACTCTCTGCCTCTCGAGTTCCAGCTGATCGGCTGGGTCTTCTTTTGTTGCCCTGCACAGGAGAATAGAGCTGGAAAGCAGGTTAGATGGGTGGGGAGGGAATGGAGATTTTGCAGTAACCTTCCGCCCGGAGAGGGGAGGGAATGGAGTTTTTACACTATCTTTCCCCTGTCAGGCCCACCAAGCCACGCTCACCAAGCCACGCCCACAGAACCGGTCGTAAAAAAATTTGAATCCCACCAATGAATCTGTTCTGTTTTATACCCTCTAGCTGCAAAGGCTTGGGAAACTTCTTGAAAGTACCCCATGCGGAACTGCATTGTAATCCTTACATTCTAAAGGATGTTTCTAAGGGAAAATATTACATAGCTAATGTATGAAAGCCTATCATCGTGACTATCTACAGGGATTCTGGGCAAATGTCAACTATGATGTAAATTATATGGCTTTAATATTCACTTAAAGCATTTTGTTTATAGGGAAAAATAACATGTAGAAATGCCTGGATTGGTGGCAATGATAATTTTGCTGTGAGGCTCCAATTCTCCCCCAGTAACATCTCATTACACAACAAAAACATTTCTTTAAAATGGTACTTCCCAAACCTGGATAAATTACTCCAAATTGGGTGAAAATGGTTTTCTTTAAGTAAAGAGACACAAACTTATTACCCAATCAGAACAGGGAAATTTAAATAAGGACTTTCTTGAGGAGAGGTTTTGGGAAATAAAGAAAAAAGTTTGGGAAGCAGTGCTTTAAAGACTTGGGAAACAATATAATATGCCTCCATCACATTATCTCTCTGTATATGGAAGCTCAGTTGGAGCTTAATGTATTCATGCTGTATGTCTGAGATTTTCAATGTGTTGAGAAGGAATTTGCAGCAAGCTGCATTTGGCTCCTTGGATCGTGCATTTCTGATCTGGTGCCATTTTATTAAAAGCAAACATCTTCTTGAAAATTTTAAAGAACAGCCTGTCTGTGATTTTGCACCACATTCCTTAAAAAGCTCTTTGTATCTTGGTACAGTCCTTTATATTTTTTTGATCACTGTCCATGAGGTGACAATAGAGTTTAGTGTAATTTGAGGGGGAATATGAATGTCTTGCAAAATCTTTCTGTTGTCTCAGCAGCCATTGCAGATAATGCTTTTAGCAATGATTGCTCGAGAAATGTGTTCTGTCTTACACATTTACTGTGTTGAGGGGGGAAAGAAGAGAACCAGGTCCCATAATTCACTATTTAAAAATAGTGGAATTGTTGTGGTTGGTTTCTCAGTCATCGATACGTTTAAGACGAGATTTGGCATTTTTATCCATCTATCCAATTTGTCCCAAAGACATGAGAGAGGTGGCTGATTGTCACTTGGTGGTACATTATGACAGTTCATAATAACTTGGCAAGTTTAAGACTTGTGGACTTCCACTCCCAGAATTCCTGAGCTAACAAGACTGAAGGAGGAGTTCTGGAAGCCCATAAGCCTTAAAGCTATTTGAAGACCCCTGACCCAAAGCTATAATAATACACCCCGCAACCCCAAAGAGTACGTAAGACTTAGTCTCAAAGTTATGACTGTTGCAGCCTCTCTTTGGTCGTTTGCCCTGACAACCAACTGCAAAGAGGCTGCAGAATGCTCCCATGGCTATTCCCCACCACCACCACTTCTCCCCCCATCTTGCCCCATCAGATACTGGGTCTGCTTTGCCAATCCAGCAGGTTCCACATGTTCTGCTCTGCTCCTCCCCACTCCACCCCGATCACCGATCACTCACTTACCTTTGCAAGATCAATAGAGCTCAATAGGTTGGGGTACGCAAGGAGAAGGCCTCTCCACTGCTAAGCCACATGGCAAAATTCCAGAAGCTGGCTGTCTTTTTCTGAGATGAGGCCTAGCTTTCTTCCCAAGGCATTTTCCTGGAGGGGTGGAAGGGCAGCTCTTTCTTGTAAGCTGAAACCCTTCTCTTTCTTCCCAGGGATTAGTGTCACAGTAGCAGCTTTTGGGGATGGCCAGCAAGTTTGCCTGACTTTCGAAGGCTATGCTGCTTTAGCTAGCCTATACTGCTGAAGAAGAGAGAAGTTTGCTTTTTTCCTGTGCAAGGCTTTTAACATGAAACCTTTGGTGCTTCTAAAGCTGTGCCCTTCAGGCTTTGGCTGCACGAGAATGTTGTTCCTTGGTTTTTCCACTTCTCTCCCCTCCACACCATGGATTATGCTAAATAATGAATGAGCCCACATCCCTGATATTCCCATGCATCCTAAATCAAATGGGCTGGCCGTTAGGTCGAATATGCCTCTGCCTGCAACTTCCAAAGGTGTCTCCTCACCCCAAGATACCCCCATACTCTGCTTCCTATCTCTTGGGGCCTCTGACAGCTGCTTGGGCCTTCTCTCTCATCTCCAACTCACTCAGATCACTGATTGCTCACTTCCCTTTCCAAGATCTCCAGAGCTCAAGAGGTTGGGGTACAGAAGGAGAAGGCTGCTCCATTGTAGAGCCATGTGGCAAATTTCCAGAAGCAACCATATTTTTGTGAGATTCCAGCATGAAGGGTGGGGAGGGGGGAACCTGCAACTCCTTCTTGTAAGCTGAAACCCTTGAGTTATGAATGCAATTGGCAGGCTCTGTTACTTGCCTAACTCAATGATTACCTGTACTAAAGATTCCATTGTAGGATGTAATCTGTTGCAGATAAAGTTGCCTTTTGGAACTGACTGATGGGGATTTTGTCAATGCCAATGGTGTTCAAGTGGTGCTCTAGATGTTTTGGAATTACACCCAAGCCTCCTGTTATAATTGGTGTTTGTTTGTTTTCTTGCCACAATAGTGCTATTTGCAGATTTTCATACTTTATTGCTTGCTCCAGTTCTGTTCTGCTGTCTTTAAATATTGCAGTGTCCATTATTCAGACTTTTGTCTCACTAACCCATAATTGTTAAGTTTGAGTTGTTGTGTGGTAGATGTTTGTCTGTTTAATTTTAAAGTCCCAGAGTATTTTAGTTTATTCATTTTCTATTACTTAGTCTATTTTGTGGTCTAACCAGTTCTTGCTTGCAGGCAAGTAGTATTTCTTACATACATTGAGACTTTTTATTTTTTATTTATTTGTCAAGCATCTCTTATTGGTTAGTATTGGCCTTCACATGGATCACATTCTTTACAAGAACCGAGGATGCTATAATATATGGGCATAATATATGTGTGGATCGAAGCAGCATATTCTGCTGTAATTGACAGATGGAAACTTTGTCAATCTACAGATGTTCTAAATGCTGTTCAAGATTCATTGGTATGGTACCTAGTGTATTGGTAATCACTGGAACCACTGTAGCTAGTTTATGCCAAATTCCATTTTCAGAATTTATTGCCTTTAATACTTTGGTAAAATCACCTCTGATCTGATTGAAATAGCTGATTTTGCTTAAATTGGATCATTTTTGCTCCATAGCATTCAATTTTCCATGCTTTTATTGTTATTTGCTGCTTTATGATTCCCAAAACTTTTTCTGGAAGTCAATATTTTTTATTAGGTTTGTCTTGATCCTTACATTCTTCCAGTTTTGCTCTTTCGTGTTTTTTTAAATAAAAGTATCTGGTCTTAATTTCTTTTATCTTGGTCTCCAGTCTAATTTTCTACTTTGGAATTGAATTTTATTTTATTTTTTGTTTTCCAATTTCATATTCAGTTCTTTAACTACCCCTGCAAGCTGATTGGTCTGTTCAATAGATTTTAGTCTAATCTTTGCAAACAACTTATTCACATCCTATAAGTGCTGTCTTTTTCAGGCACTACTTTGATTTAGAGAAATAGTCTCTATTTTTCTGGCGATAATTCTGCATATGACATAATATTCTCTTTTAATTACTCTTGTCAGAAGACCAGTTAATAGTTTGCTTCAGTCCCAGCCCATATTGACTCTGTCGTTATTGCTCTTTTAAAGCTGTCATTTCTATAGTTCATATCAGTTTTTTTCTATTTGCAAATGTTGTTATTTGAGTTTCTTTTACTATTCTACTGTTGTTTCTGGGTGTTCCACTTTTCACAATTTTTCTGAATCTCTTCTAGTTCTACATCCCTGAATATTTTATTTCTGGTAAGGAATCTCTTTTCTCCGGGCTCAAATATCATTCATTCATATTTGAATCTGGATAAATTCCTCACTAATATTCAAAAATTTGCTTTAAATACCTCTACTTCTTTTGTTCCAATTTATAATACCAGGCCATAATGGTGTGATTTATCACAGTATACTTTTGTCTTATATGTGGCTGTTCTTCATCCAGTATCCTACAGGGCTTGGCCAAAGATCCTGAATCTCATTGAGAACTACTTAGAGATGTCCAGGAACTGTAACATATGATGAGGTCCTGGGTGATGACTAATCCAGTATAGGATTCATTTTCTGCTTTCTCACTATATTAAATGGATTAATGGATATGCTTAGTCTGCTAAGAGCTGTTTGGCATGGGTGACCTTTCTGGTGAAATGTATTACTACCAGCATAGCTTCCAGCTTCATCAGAGCATTACAAGCCTCTCCTGCACAACAATGGGGTATTAGTACTATATCATGAATATGTGATACACATACATTATATATCTTTAAGTTTAGTTTTTAAAATCCATCACTTGTTGCCAAAACACTCTCTTGTTCAAGAACGGTTAACAACAGCTGATTCTGATAATAATAAACCTTTGCTGGCCAATTATTTCTATTATATAGTTCTTAGTGAGCTTTAGTACATTTTTAAAGATGGAAGCTGTCAAAAATATAATTTGACAGGCAGCAACATAGCAGCTGACACATGACAGATTAAGAACTAAATTAGATCTGATCATTGGTACATACAGAGCTGAAGGGTGTATCTTTGTATAGTCCAATTTTTGTTGTTTATGTTCACTTGGTCATTGTTAAAGTTTTGTTATTTCTAATTGCCTGATTGACCTGGTTTTTACCAAACCATAATTGTTTCCAATATGTGTGTGTGAATGTGGACTGTGTGTACACACACAGAAATATCCATATGCATATAAATGTCCAAGCTATGAAGCTTTTCTATCTATTCTCCACACTACCCGACTATGAGTTTTAAGATGTTTTTGAAATTGTATGAAGCTTGAGCAATATTTTGCTAAATTTAAGGTAAGTTTTCTAATAAATTAATTTTAAATTAATTCACTATCCAGGTTTAATAGGTTAATCAGTTAATTCATTAATAAAATAAAGAATTGTAGAAACCAGAATAATCAATGGTTACTTAACAGTACCAGGGAAAAATCAACCAAATTTGGAAAAATGCCTTTGAACTGCCAGGTCAATCTAGTTCAGATCTACCCAAACTTAACATTCTTTCACAAAACAAATTGGTTTAAATTGTGTTATCAAAATACAGTGATTTAAATAAATTTATGGCACAATTATGCAAGTAGATGAAAGCAAAATAAAAATAACCTTAATATGGTTAAATATGTTCATGGGCAAAGCAAAAATATAAATGTTCTATATGGATATTGGAATTTGTTCCAGTGTGCTGAAATCCAGGGCTCTCTAGTTGTAACCCTGTGCATCAGAAAACCATTTTTCAACAGAGAGACAGACAAACATTATCCAGGCTGATTCAATTCATATTATTCATCGACATGGCATTTTCATTTTGCTAGGAGCATTTTCATTGCACTGGTTCCTCTTCTCAAGCAATTATGACCACTAGATGGTACCATCTAGCCGTGACATTTGTCCAGTTTCTGCTGTTGTCAGGGTAATGAAGCATATTCTTTCTCCTTATGCATAGTTTTCTACCAGATGCATCACAATGATTGCAGGGTATCCTGAAATATCACATCTTAACTTAAAAGTGAAGGTAGCAAATGGTATTCATCCATCTTCAGCATCTTCATTATACTTTGCACAGCTTAAAGACCATTGCTTCTTCCATCTTGACAATACTTAAGTACTTGTATGAACAGCACAGATGACTGAAGTTTGACCACATTTTTATAGGTGAACATAAGAACTTCTCGGACTTGTTTCTGTTACTTCCAATGGATAACTTATACTATCATGGATACGTAAAGGAGGAGTAAACACCCCCCCCCCCAAAAAAAAACCCTGCTAGATTCAGGCTAGATAAATATACATAGTCAGTCTGCATGTCATATGGTCACTTATCATCTTTCCAGTTGATAAAAGAACAAAAGCTTCATTTGTCAATCCTTTGTTTAACAGTTTGTATAACTGTGGTGATAGTCATTCCTTTTGTTATTCTTTTATGTCAATTACTCAAAGAACATTTGACATTAAACAAATTAAAAGTAAAAAAAAATACCAAATACATCTTCATCACTGGATATTTCAAAGAAAAGACTGAACAGTCACCTATCTGAAATGGTTCAGGGGCTTCTGCTTGAGCAAAGGGTTGGATTAGAAGACCTCCAAGGTCCCTTCCAGTTCTATTCTGATTGATTGATAAAAATTCATAATTTCATGGGAACCTTATTCAGAGTTTTGCAGAGTTAATTCAGCACCAGAAAAATAAACACAGATGGCTGATGCTTCATTTAACATCTTTATAAACATAATAAGTAGATTTTACAAACCAGTTGTAGATTTCTCCAACATGGAGCAAACTCAGACAGAAACATGTTGCAAGTAACTTCAGTAGCAAGCATTATACACAGCAGAGGAGAGAAGCAGTTTCATTTTCAATAAACAGACTCAGAGCTTCACATAGCTGCAGAGTTGCAGAGCTGAATATAGAACCACCCCAAAGCTACTTCTAGAAGTAGAAGTTTCCTAGGCTACTTCTAGTTTCAGTTTCCAAACAGTTCTCATTGGCTGACTTAGTTGCTAAGCCTATTCATTGCCTGACCTTGTTACCATGCTCTATTCCATGAATATACTCTGACAAAGCTTATATTAATTTCCTTCATATTTCCTTCAGTTTTGGCACTGTGATGAAACAAAGCAAATATTATTTCCATGATTCTTTTCCCTTCAGTCTATTCACTTTCTCCTTTGGGAAACCACTATGAAAAATCTTTTCAGCCAGAATTCTCTTCTTAGAAATAAGAATAGGGCTTCTATTGGCTAGCTTGCTTTCTTTTTTATATTTATATATAAATGTATTATTTGTTTAAAATAAAAATAAAAAAACTAACAGTGAAGAGATAATAGAATAGAAAACATAATAGAGAAAAAATAAAAAATATATAAACAAAAACAAAAATATAGACAAAAAGAAGGACTTCCATCTTCTTTTAGGTTTAGTTTTTGCTCTACAAATACGATATAATATCCATTTTGTTTACAAATGTACAAATATAGATCAAATCTATATGTAATGATTACATTTTTTTTGTTTCCTACAAAAAGTCCAAAATGGGCTTTCATTTGATATTAAAATTGGCCAATGTCTTTTCTTTAATCAGAGCCATCAGTTTAGCCATCCCATTTAACAATCACTGTTCTATTGCCGATATTGCTAAATCCTTCCAATATTGGTGTACAAAAATCTTACTGCTCTTATCACATAAAAGAATAAAGCATGCAATTTTTTCAAACTTTTGTCTATTTTGTTTTGTCAAAAATGTCTCTGGTCTAAATTCAGAGGTGGTATTCAGCCAGTTCTGACCAGTTTTGGAGAACCGGTAGTAGACATTTTGAGTTGTTTGGAGAAGCAAACACCACCTCTGACTGGAGATTTTACAGTATCCTTCCCCTACCATGCCCACCAAGCCACGCCCACAGAACCGCTGGTAAAAATAAATTAATCCCATCACTGTCTAAATTGTAGCTTTTTATCTTGACCATATTATTTTTCAGAGATGCTCCAGTAAAAATATTTATGCATTTGCTTATATTTAAGATGTTTATACATTTCCTTGTATTTAAGTGTTAATCCTTATAACAGTTAAAACTTAAAACATTGGAACATTTTTTATTGTTGGTGTTGTTGTAACTCATCATGAAATGCGCTGCTATTCGTGGACTATTGGCTTCATTACTAAAAAGAGTTTATAATAATTATTACAACATAATTATTGTAATATAATATTAATTATTATTATATAATAATAATATATTATAATAAACTTTTCTTGGTTCCTTCAAACCAAGGAAACAATTATTGCCATGTTCAAGATATAAATTTTGTATCTAATATTTATTCCCTCTATCTTCCTTGTTAATAGCTAAAATTTGGTATTTGGCAGGGTTTTATTTCTGGTCTGATGACTGCAATAAATATTCATTTATTTTGCTATCTTGGCCAATAACCATTGATACAGAAGATCATTTTTAGTAATGCAGATGCAGTACCATGATTTATCTTCATTTTACACATTGAAACAAACTTTTGACAATCTCATCCTCTTCACAAGCCAATTAATTAAAGGCACAATTATATTATTAAGGTTGGTTTGGTCAGAAATAATCCTCTTTATGTTCTAGCTATCCTGTTCCACACTTGAAGAAACATCCCCTGAATTGTAGAAAATTATCAAAGATGCCTTCAAGTCCAGGATACTAATGACTTTATACTGCATATGTGATATAGCTTGTATCAAAGATTAATAATGTTTTTTTTTTCTTACAACCCTGCAACAAGTAAGCTAATTCTAGTTCCTGTTTAAAAGGAGCTTCATAGCTATAGGCAATATTTTTTGCAATAAAACAAGGTTTCAAAATAGGCATTGTCTATGCTAGATTTGCAATGAGTAAATAACCAAAGCCTGAAAATTTTTCTTCTTGTGCTATTCAATTCTTTTTGTAGCATTGGGTTCAGAGCTTGGAATTATTACAGAAATGAAAGAAAATCAGAATACCAAGATGCATATAATACAGAATGTAGAGAGTTATCACTGACAAACCTCAATGAGGCCAGAAAAAAGGTACCCCACATTGCATTACAGCAGGTTGTTTGATGCAAATATGTAAGTCACATAAGGCATTGGTATAATTACATTATTATGCATATTATTATTATGTCAGAGCATTTGGTAGCATAACTACCTTTGTGAGACAACCCAGGAGCAACACACAGAACACAGAGACTTAGGCATTAACAGTAGTTTTAATATGCAACAGTTATATACAGATAATATACACATGGTGGCAAAATACCTTTACAAGCAAGCTTTCTTCTTCCTAACACATGGAGAACTTCTGCACTGAATACTGGTCACAAGGAAAGAGAACCAAGCCCTCTAATGATTGCCTTTTATATCCACACCTCTTAAGGGGAACTTTACTCTCCAGCCTTAAAGGAAAATATCCATACTCTGCTGAATCAATCTTGTTACATCAACCAGACTTACATCAGATTCATAGCATCATGCAGCTACTCACTGCTGGTCAGTTCTTAAATCCTAATACCTTAACATATTTTTATATAATTTGTGCATACCATAACAAAATACTTCCTTGTTCTTGATTAAACAAAGATATCTCTAAAAAGATGAAAAGAAATGAGCTGTCTAGAAATGATAGATGACCCATAATCTTTATCAGAGTTTCATATTGGGTGCGTTCGGGTTGTAAGTTGACTATACCAATTGAGAATCTTATAGCCCCATAAGAGCCCACCCTGATATGTTGATTGTAACTAATTTCTTTTATTTTACGACCAAACCTACGAAATAGATTTCAAACAATTTGAGATATAATATAAAAAAAATCTGCTTGATAAAAGAAGAAATAAGGGTATACACTGTTCTATAAATTTATCATTTATTTAGTGTATGGCAAATACATGGACTTATAACAGTTCCAATGTTAATATCCAGCCCACCTAGCCATTCAAGGACAGGGTGGTCTAGGTTGAAAAAAAAAATCATACATTGGGCTGGTGTGAACTCTTGATGGGCATTCGGACACAATGTGGTGAATATTTTGTCAAGGAGCACCACAGTCACACTGAGGGGTAGAGACAGGACCCCACTTTAACAATGAATCCTGGCAGGCACCATGTTGGGTACGGATCCTGTTCAGAGTTGACCAATGCTGGCGAGGAAGGTCAAAACCTGGCACCTTTTGTGTAGTTTTGACCTTCCTCATTATATAAACTGTCATATCTATCTATCTATCTATCTATCTATCTATCTATCTATCTATCTATCTATCTATCTATCTATCTATTTATGTATAGCAGTGTTATATCTGTTATATACACTGCTATATATACTGTATGTATTTCCATTCAGACTGAAGGATTATCGATATGGAGCAAAGTGTGCCTCTTTAGGAAGGTTTAAATTTTGACTCTAGACAGTGTAAATTTCTAAAAACAAGAGAATGAATCCCTCACTCAGCATCTGATGCCATGACACATATAGCATTGGTCTGTATCTCTGTGCAAGTGGGCTTAAGATTTTGTGTCACGAAAATTCTTCTGGGACCTTTTTTATTCATCTTAGTCTGAATGACAGATCTGCAAAGCAAATTGACAGAGCTGTGATGTATTGTGACCTGTGAATGCTTTCGTACTTTAGGTTTCAATAAAACCTTAGCAGAATACAAGCAGCAAATATGTTAATATGAAATTTTGATATTCCACTGGATAGAGCCCCAAATTCCTCCTTTTTCATATTAAAAATAGATTTTCCCCAATCCCCTGCAATTGTGTTCTCTGTGATTCAGGTTGGTAAATGGCTTTTCTCTGATTGATAGAGGTGTTATTCAGCAGGTTCTGACCATTTCTAGAGAACTGGTAGTGGAAATTTTAAGGAGTTCAGAAAACTGGCAAATCCCACCTCTGACTGGCACTGCCCCCATCTATTCTCTGCCTTCCGAGTCCCAGCTGATGAGCTGGGTCTTCTTTTGTTACCCAACACAGGAGAACAGAGCTGGAAAGCAGGTTAGTGGAATGGGGAGGGAATGGGATTTTGCAGTAACCTTCCCCCAGGAGTGGGGAGGGAATGGAGATTTTGCAGTATCCTTTCCCTGCCATGCCCACTAAGCCATGCCACGTGCACACAACTCGTAGTTTGTTTGTTTTTTAATCCCACCACTGTTGATAATACTCTTGATCTTTAGCTCTCTAGGTCTGATTCAGGTTCCAGCCATTTACACAACTCCACTCCAGTTCCTCTGGAAATGTCCTTAATACCATCTCAACATTTATGGTCCCACGAGAACACTTCCTATAAGAAATTAAACAGTGCTGTTTTCCCAGCTTCTTATCAGCAGAATGCGTTCAAAGCGTTTGGATCTCTGTATGAACAGTCACAACGAAACCATGGCTGAATATAGATTGTCACACTGCCACGAGATTTTGGTTTGCAATCACTGTTCCTCAAACTTTCTTTTTTAGCTGAAATCTTCACTAGATCTTTGTGCTTTTTCCTTTTTGAGTCAGGAGTAACTGTCACTTACTCTTTTTGAAAACCATACTCCACAAATATTTCAATCGTTTACTCTCCTTTTCTGACTGTTCTCTCTCCTTCAAATAATTGCTTTAGTTTCTCTGTCTTATCAGCACTGCTTCTCTCTTTTCCTTTCCAGCTGCTCTCTACTGATCAACTGCCTTTCTTTTCTGTTACCAAGGTAACTTCTTTCCTTCTGGTATCCTACACTGTAAATGTTTAAGCATTATATGACCAGCCAGATAGTAACATCAACCACCTCTTAAAAAGGTTTAGTCAGGTCCAGGATGCCTTATGTGCTAAATTCTCCAGGATCTCTAGAGATTGCTAGTTGCGATCCTATCTGATCAACTTTTCCAGCAATTTACTATTAGAATTTGCTATCTTCTATTCTCTGAGTAATGTCAGGTAAACTGCAGTTTCTTATGCACTTGTTACTATGGCGTGTGGAAGGGAGACTGATATGAGAGCACAATATTACATAATAAGGCTTGGGCTCCTGTTTAAAAGAACTCATCTAAATTGGATATAACGAAGATCAGAAAGTTTTGAAGAGGAAGTGGTGCTCTTATTGTTCAGATATAGTCAAAAATCAAAAAGGTGTGAGAAGAGATACACCACACACTTTGCTTTGACAACAATTCTTTGCCTTCTGCCACTGCCGGTCCCTTGTGTTCATTCTGTTCACACTATTGCTGCTCCTCCCTTCTAATTCTTATTCTGTTATTCTTCTCTGCATGTCTGAATACGTATAAAGACAGGAAAGCAATTGAGGAGGACCAAAGCAGCTGCTGCTGCAGAATGAGGAAAGGAAGATAAATCATTTTATTCTAGAAACTAGAACAGAGGAGACATGGAATCCTCCCTGCTTGTGAGGCCATCTCCGGTACAGGCAGCTTGTGGGGGCTCCCTGAAGCCCAGGATCCTGTGGCTCCTATCAGGCCATTTAACAAGCACCCAGCCATGCTTTTGCTGGTATCCCACTCCATTGCCTTGGCCAGAACTTTACCTCCCACCTGCTAGGACAATAAAACATCTGCAAAGTGTCCTGAGAGATGTGCTGCCCTACCATCCTGGGTCTCCTTACCACTAACGGGATGGTAGGCCAGATATTCCTCGCTTTCCATCCCTTGTGCTACCTTCTTTGCCTGAAGACGTGAAAGAGCATTGTTTTTTTCTTTTTCTTTTTCTTTTGAAAATTTTATTTGGGTTTTCACAAAAAAAAATCACAATACAAATAAAACATCTTTATTTGAAAATAGCATGGTCCCGGGTTACACTTCTTCATACAGACACAAACTCAAATTTCATGCTCACTTTTATGTTCTATTCCATATCTTATTACTGTTTTACATTTTCTACATAGTTTTTCTCCTCTCTTAATTTTCTCAATTTTATTTTAATTATCTCATATCAATTCAAATTATTATATTTATACTTTTGTCTGTCTCGTTTCAATTTCATATTTTCTTTTCTCATTAAACAAATTTTCTCCTGTAGTTACTAATTGGAGTATGATATCTTTATATCTTTTAATTTTATCCATTCAACTCTTATTTAAGCTTCAATATATGCCTTGAGGTTATAACATTCAATATAATACATAACTTCCAATCAAATTCTGCTTGGTACATTCTTAAAATACACACTATATTCTTAAAAAGTGATTATAAATATATGTAATTAAAACACTCATTCCATTCCAATTCAATTCTTTCATTAATATTCATAAAAGTCTTAACATCTTTAGCATTACTTTTCAATTAAATATCATACATCCTTGGGAACACTTGTAAGCTTTCCGTAATTAATTTTTTCCCCCTATTTCTCTTCCCTTATATTTTATAAAACATTAAATAATTAAAATGTTCCCATCCTTTCCTAATTCAATTCTCTCATTCATTTTATTTCATTTATTAACAAACATTTCACTAGATTACAATAACTATTTTATCCATCATTTTAAGCATTACATTGTTTCATATTTTCTAAAATTATTTCTGTTTCTAAAATAACAATACTATCTCATGTATCTTTACAGAATCCCTTGTTCAATTAATTTTTCACCCATTATCTCTAAATAGGCCCTGTTTCTCCATATCTTGTTTCTGTCCTTTATAACTTCTTTTTCTTTCCTTCTTCCTTCTCTTCTCCTCCCTCCCCTTTTTACCCCCTTATCCCTCTAGTTCTAATTCTCTCTTCTGTATTCCTCTCTCCTGTTGTTTTCTAATACTCTACCTATTTTTCAAGTTATTATTCCTTTCCTTGGTTGTTTTTTCATATCTTAAACTTTTCATTCTTATCCCCCCTGTTCCTTTTTTTTCCTCACTTAAATTTACTTGTTTATTAAAGATGGCTTCTTCTTTGTCCCAGTCTTCTTGTTCTGCAGGCATTTCTTGTTGTTTCTCATAGTTTGAGATCTCCATTTCTAAGAACTGAAATACGAAGCCAAAAGAACCTCCCCCTTCTTGTGCATCTTCTTTGTACTTTTTAAATTCCATTTTCAATTCATCTAAAAGTAGTGCCATTTTAAAACACTTTTAAACAACCACCTGATTGATTTTAGTAATTCAAATGCCATAATCCAGAGATCACCAAGTGATCCAAATACTCCCAAGCTGTTTCTTCATGCTTCTTTTTTCCACTTTCTCTTCCTTGGGTTCTAGTATTTTGTAGCCAAGTTTCAGTTAAAATGTATCTTTTAGAAGTCTTGTTGAGGTTTTACTGTAAATTCCTTTTAATTCCAGGCAGTCTCCTCCCTTTTTTCCAGGTCCTGTCCTTTTATTCTTTTTCTCTCTTTTCCTACTTTTAAAAGGTTTTAGGTATCCAGAAATCTTTATTATCCCTTTGATATTTTTACTTTCAGCTTAAATGCCTACTGATGTTAAAGTGATTTTTTTTCCAATTTCTTATTTAGATCTCTTTGCTGTCAGTATAAGGAAAAGGAGAGAAGGAAAAAAACCAAATCCTTTCCCCTTTCTCTCTCCTTCACTGCTTCAGAATCTTCTTTGGGAACAATGTTACTTTTTTTTTTACTTTAAATTCCAAGGTACCTTAATTGTTGCTTTGCAGTTTAACCCGGTCAACCAAAACTTTCTCTTATCTTCCTCCTGCACATTCTTTTTCAGTTGAGTTCTTCTTTGAGGTGGCCATTTCTGACCACTGCTGCAACCGCCTTCGGAAAAGGAGTAATGGCCAGCTGAGGAGGAGAGATACGGTTCTTCTTAACCCTGCTGGCCGTCTCCCCCCTCTTCACCACCTCTATGGGGTGACTTAGCCCTGAAACCAGATGGCTCGGGGTACTCCAACGGCGAGCATGGATCAAAACCATGCACCATCACAGTTTCGGTCTGTCCACGAAGAGGCTCAAACTGGAAGATATGAAAGAGCATTGTTGAAGAAAATGAACAGGCATGGAGATGGACCTGATGCAGCTGATGCTGGACACAAGAGGTGTCAAACTTGTGGCATCATGTTGTCTGTCAGCGTTCCAGAAAAACTAGCTCCAATATTAAAACCCTGAGACAGGCATTTTCTCAAAGTTTCATTTTATTTGAGCTGTCATACTGGCACATCTGGGAAAACATGAATCTGAAAGTTCTGGGTTTTCCTCCAATAATTAAAAATTACAAATCCACTTTTTGCACCCATCATTCCATCACATGTCCCAATCACCATCTGTTCCAATTTGAGACATCCTTCCAATCACTCCTCATCCAGGTGCAGAAATAACATGACCTTGACTCTAAAGAAGAATGCTAAAGAAGAATTATTTCTACTACATGTGCTCCATAAAATTCCCCCTCCCAAATTCTCAAGCTCAAGAATGTGGCAGTGTGGAAGCTTCTGGTGCTAATATGGCTGACATTGTCATTGTGTAATGTATTGTGACTTTTTTCTTGTTTGCTAAACTGGTGGTGGGCATGGCTGTGATGTATCCAGCCGGCAGGTCACAAGTTTGACACCTCTGCTGTACACAGTGCCCCTGCACATCCTTTGGAAAAGCCCTTCACCAAAGATACTTAACTGAGCTTAGGCTGAGTTATGAGGTCAGATCTTCTCCTGCAGAGGTAACTGGCTAAATGGCAGGAAAGAGATGGTAGGAATAGTTGGCCAGTAAAATATTACTTCTAAAAGTAGGAGCAGGGGTGGGATTCTACCGGTTCTGTCCACTTCTGTAGAACCAGTTGCTCTGAAAAGTAGCAAACAGAGAACATACATAGAACCGGTTCTATATCTGCTGCTATTTTGGCCCATCCGGGCTCTTACCTGAACTTTATTTTCTGTGTTTTCAAGCGTTTTCTGCTTTGCGCAACACAGCTGCGGTTGAAAAAGCAGGAAAAAAGTGCTTTTTCAATCGCTGTGCATCCGCATGCAATGCTGCTCAGCTGTCCAGGCGCAGCTAGCTGATGATGATATACATGAACATGCATGCACAAAATGTAAAATTACCGAACCGGTAGTTACATCAGTCGTATCCCACCCCTAAGTAAGAGGCTCTCGTGATCTTGGATTTTTAATAGGAGAGGAGAATGTTCATTTTTTTTAAATAGCTGGAATGCAAGCAATTGCTACAACAGATTTGTAAATTGTCCAGAAAGCAAAAAGAAAAAAGAAAAGAAAAAGTAACATTTCCAAAATAGAAGAGTTTTCTCGGTGCCAAAAGAAGTGTATTTCTGATGTCACTAAAGAATTTCTTGGGGTTTTGTTAAATAAAAATAGGAGTTGGATTTTCTTCCCATTATTTTTGGTGAGATATGTATTTAAAATTAGGGCAATTTCTATGGGTGTTTTACAGCATTCTCAACTAGCCATGTCAACATTTAGAACTTTTTCTGACATAACTTGGGCCCTTTGGAGCAGGCTCCCCACCAGGATTTGGAGCACTTACATTTTTTTTAAAAAAGCCTTAGTCTTCTTTTTCATAATCCTCATGAAATTGCTTTAAAAAAATCCTTGCTTGTTATTTTGAAAAGACAGAAAGTATTAATATACACCATAAAACTTTTTAGTTTTGAGGCTTCTTACTTTATATTATGATATTATATTTATCTGTCATATGTTTTTCAATTGTGTTTGTCCTATACTTGTTGTAAAGGCGAAATAAATGAACTACATCTACTGTTACTAGAACTGCTATTTCTCCTGGCAAAAACTTTGGGACAGAAATTATAAATTTATTATGGCCTCGGCATGTAAAGAAAATTTATATAAAATGTTTTACAGGTGACATTTACCACTGACAAGATTGGCAAAAATGTTTAGTAATCTCTTGCAAAATTTTGGAAATGTAAGCATACCCCAGATACTTATTGTCATATGTGGTAGGCTTGTATCAAAGTAAAAAAATATTGGGAGAAAATAAGGAGCTGGCTGGAAAAGATAGTTAAACAGAATATAGACCTGAAATCAGAAGTATACTTGCTGGGAATAATACCAGAGGGTTTTGATAAAGAGACCACATAGTTAGTTTTACATATATTGACAGCAGCAAGGATTAGCTTTGCAAAATACTGGAAAGAACACCCTGTCAGATGAAGAGGCAAATTTTAGACTGTGCTGAAATGGACAGATTAACCTTAAAAATAAAAGATAAAGCTGACACAGAATACTATTTGATATAGAATAGATTCTACAAATAGTTAGAAATTAGAGGAAGAAAAATGATTAATGTATGCATCAAAAATAGAGATGGTTTATAATTATAATCATTATAAGTACTAAAAGAATCTAAATAAGATAATATAAAAAGAAACTTAAGTTAAAAATACTTGGTGATATTATTACTATTATTATGTGTTATTATTAGCATTGTTATCTTTAATGTATATTAATGTAGTATTCTTTATAGTTTTTTTGCTTCTAATTGGTATACCCTGACAATACAAAATACTGTATTCAAAATGTTTAAGAATAAAATGGTACATATATAAAAAAGAATTGCCATTTCTCCATTGCAGTTACAGTTTTAAAGCCCATGTCACAATGCCCAACGGATGCAAAAAGGACACAGCAGACGAGCAAAATGTTCCATCCGTTGTTATCCGCTCTCAAAAGGGGCAAAAATTTGCATAACCGGAGTGGAAAACACGGACGCGGGGAGGACGCAGGGTGGATGCAAAGCAGATGTGGAACGGAAGCCCAGCGGATGGAAGCGGATGGGAGCGGATGGCACGTCCGCTAGGCTTCCAGGGGGCCGCAGCAAAGCGGACGCAGAATGGATACAGCAGATGCAGAGTGGAAGCATAGTGGATGAAGCAGATGCACAGCGGATGCACAGCGGAAGCCTAATGGATGCCTGGCGTTAATTGCGCATGTGGGGGGGATGCATTGCGTCAGCCCCGTGGATATAACGGAAGCAGCTCGGAAGCAGGTTGCCAATCAGAGGAAAGACCTGCTGCCGGACAGATTGGCTGCCTTGCCTGCCCTGCCTGCATGTCTGCCTGCCAGCCTTGCTGCCAGCCTTGCTGCCAGCCTTGCTGCCAGCATCCCTGCCAGCCTTGCTGCCAGCCTCCCTGCCAGCCTTGGTGCCTGCCTCCCTGCAAGCTCCCTTGCTGCCTGCAAGCCTTGGTGCCAGCCTTGGTGCCAGCCTGCCTGCAAGCCTTGCTGCCAGCCAGTCTGCCTGCCAGCCTTGCTGCCTGCCTTCCTGCCAGCCGTGGTGCATGCCTCCCTGCCAGCCTTTCTGCCAGCCTTGGGTCCTGTCAACCTGCCAGCCTTGGTACCTGCCTGCCTGCCAGCCTTCCTGCCAGCCTCCCTGCCAGCCTTTCTGCCAGCCTTGGGTCCTGCCAACCTCCCTGCCAGCCAGCAACCCCACAACCATGCGGAAGCACAACAAGCCTCAGCCATCTGCTGCCAGCCCTGGCTACCATCCCGCCCCCTGGCCCTCACTCTGGTTCTCCTGGGGCTTCTGCAGCATGGGCTCGCTCTTCTGGGGCTGGGGCTTCTGCTGCTTCTGCTTCTGGAGGAGCTGATGACAAGCACTCCAGCACAGGCCACCTCCACAGCACCTGGACCCTTCACCCCTGAGACTGAGCGACCAAGGGGAGTGCCAGAGACTCATTTTTGTTTTATAGCTTGTTGTTAATAAAGTCTATTTATGATTCACACTTGCTTCATTTCTTTTTTTTAATAAAGTCTTGGTGGAAACTTTTAGAAATGGTTTAAGCATTTGCATGCTTGTGGGATGGGTTAAGATAGCAGTGGGGTGGGCAGGGATACCTGAGGAATGAGCAGGGATACCTTTGGGATGGGTAATAGCTGTGGGATAGATAAACCTCCAGTGCAAGCATAGTGGGACTGTATGGTCCACCCTCCCAGGTGCAACATCTATGGCCCTTTATTATCAATAACAATATAATCAATCATCCACACATGTCAACATAAACACAACTCTTTATTAAATGCCCTGTTCATTGTAGGCCCACCCAACATACATGGCCCAATCTCATCCGTGTGATGAGACAGGCTGAAGGAAGCATCCATTAAGCATCTATCATCCTGTCTTGCCACTCCACTGCTCCAGCTGGGGAGTTGCACCAGCATCTCAGGAGGTTGCGCTGCTTCTTCCCTTCACGTGAGGCTCTGTTGAGGCCTTGCACATCCACAGTGTCTATCAGGTTTCGTCCTTGCCTCCATTCCCCAGGCTCCATGTCCCCATTGCCTTGCTGACAGTCCACAAGCCTGTCCTGCAACACTGGGTAGCGGGTGCGCATGAGATTGTGCAGGATGCAGCAAGCTTCCATGATCCTCCTCACGGTCTCTGGGCTATGCTGAGTGGTGATGAGAAGTACCTGGAACCTGTTGGCCAGGATGACAAAGGCGTTCTCCACCACCCGCCTTGCCCTGGACAGCCTGTAGTTGAAGATCCTCTCTTTACGGGTGAGACGTCTGGAGGTGTAGGGCTTCATGAGGTAGGTTCTGAGGGAGAAGGCATTATCCCCCACAATGAAGTAGGGTACATCTTGCGTGTCATTGGGCAGCAGGTCTGGATCTGGGAAGCCCACGATGAGGTTGCGTTCCAGCCCCTCCTTGAGGACACTGGCGTTGTATACCTGGGCATCTGAAGAGGAGCCGTTGCCTGAATCATCGATGTACATGAACTTGTAGTCAGCATCGACCATGGCGAAGAGGATGATGCTGAAGAAGCCCTTGGAGTTTAAATAAGTGGACCCTGAGTTGGGTCGAGATTTGCAGGCCACGTGCTTGCCATCTATGGCTCCAACGGTGTTGGGGAATTTCCACTTCTGATACCATTGCTCTGCAACTTTCTTCCATCCTTCTTCAGTGGAGGGGTACTGGAGGAGCTCCTCCTTGTATTCTTCGATGATGGCCTGCACCACTTCTCTGACCACAATGCTGATGGTGTTGGATGGCACCCTCCAGTCGTACTGCATGCTCCTGTAGGTGGTCCCGGAGGCCAGGTGGTGCAGAGTGAGTGCCACCTTGAGCCCAGGTTCCAGGCTGGGGTGGAAGCTGGTGCTCTGCTTGGTCAACCTGGGTGTCAGCCGCTCCACAACTTCGTCAAACATGGCTGGAGGCATCCTCATGAAGTTCTGGAATGCACAAGTGTCTTCGTTCCTGAACTCCACCATCAGCTTGCTGTATAGTCCGTCCTCTGCTCTTCTGGTGAACTATCTTCGGACCCAGATTTTTTTTGGCTGCCTCTTTTTCTTCTCGCAGTAGAGTTCACAGAGCCTGCAGATGGCTTCGCACTGTTGCAGAACGATGGTGGCTGCCGAAAGGACTTTGTTACAATCCACAGTGGACATGACTGGATGCTGTGGAAGAGGAAGAGTCAGATGAAGGCTGCAGAGGTCTGCACCGCTGGGCTGTTGTTCTGAAAGTGAGATGCAGATGAGTTGCTCCTCTTTTTTATAGGAAATATAGATTTTCTGCTAGGCATCCTCTAGGCATCCTCTAGGCATCCTTAATATCTGAGATAGGTCCCCTCTGCGAACGTTTTTTCCGTTTTAAATGCTTTGTTTCCATGCTGCATCCGTTCTGCATCCGTTCCACTTCCTCCCTGCATCCGAGCGGATGCGAGTTGCGTGGATGTGCAGCGGAGGCCTAGCGGATATAGCGGATGCGTAACGGATGCAGAACGGATGCGTAGCGGATGCGTAGTGGATGCGTAGTGGATGCATAACGGACGAATTGGATACATTTTCTGCGCAAAAGTTTTGGGCAGCCCAAAAATTTCTGAGCGGATGAAACGTCAATAGACGGATGCTGGACGGATAGAGAGGAAGCAAAACGGAGGTAGTGAGTACATCACGTTTTCCAACGGATGGCAAACTTTTTTGTCCGTTTTACATCCTCTTTGCATCCGTTGGTTCAGTGTGACATGGGCTTTAGATTCTATTTTGCAGAAATCCACCTACAGTGTTAATCTTGGGTTGTATGACCATTGGCAAATGGTGTGGGGTGGGGTGGATAGCAGGGGTTGGATTCAACTGGTGTTACTACTGGTTTGATGACTACGTTTTACGTGCACATGCACGCCTGACATGCCCTGTGCACGTGTGTAAAAAAACATCAGTTGGGCCGCCCAGACGGCTGAAACGTGCTGTGTGCAGGTGCACAGAATTTGAAATGCCTCTTTTTTCCTGCTTTTCAATCTCAGCTGTGCCGCGCAAAGCAGACGAGGTTGAAAAAGCAGGAAATACAGAACAGGTAAGAGCACAGGTGGGTGGGTGGGCCAAACAGCAGCAAACACAGAACCGATTCAGTGTCTGCTACTCTTCAGAGCTACCAGTTCTATAAAACTGGGCAGAACCAGTAGCATCCCATCCCTGGTGGAGAGGCAGTTCTACAAATTTGATATTACATTAGTCTTTGACTCCCAGATTCCATAAAGCAGCCATGCCTGGTGGTGAGTTATACATTTGAAAAGTATTTATAGCATTCCATTCCAAATTCCTGTAGTGCAAAATAACCCAGAAAGAAGTGCATTTTTCCATCAGAGGCAGTGCTTCGTGTAATTTCTTGACTGCATAAGTTACAAAAGAATAATTGCTTTGTTAGACTGACAGAGCACTCTTTAGTAGAACTGGGCTGGAAGGGAAGAGACAGATCATCCATCAATTCTGTGCTGATTTTCCCAGGCAATTATGGGAAATCAGCAACATCCAGACTGGTGCAACTGTGCTCTTTCTTTTGAAAAGGGCTTCAACAGATGAGTAATAAGATCTATGGCAATGAACATGGATGACTTGTGGGGAAAGTATTTGGCTTTTTTCTAAGTCATTTTGATCTTTCCTGGTTTCCAACCAGTTATAAAACTTTCCCCATATTTTGTAGTAATCAGAATCATCCTTATTTTTTCATTCTTGTGTTAATTTATCTATTTCTTCACAGAACCAATTTTTCCTAATTATTTCTATTTCACCTGGTGTTTCGTTACATTTCCATTTTTGGGCATAGAATAGAATTATTTATTGGCCAAGTGTGTTTGGACACACAAGGAATTTGTCTTCGTGCAAATGCTCTCAATGTACACAAAAGAAAAGATACATTTGTCAAGAATCATCAGGTACAACTCTTAATAATAGTCATAGGGTACAATAAGCAATCAAATCATACTAGGAAACAGTCAGTATAGATCGTAAAGATACAAGCAATAAAGTTACTGTCTTACAGTCACAAGTGGGAGGGGATGGGTGATAAGGAGTGATGAGAAGTTTAATGTATTTCTTTGTTTCCAATATTCACAGAGGATTGCTAGAGATTGGCTCCCCAAGTTGTCCCAAAACAATTTTTTTTAAAAATTTCCCTTGATGTGTTTTGTGAATCTAAACCACAGGTGTCAAACCGAAGGGCCTGCAATGCCTCTGCAAGCAAAAACATTTGCTGGCAGAGATGCTCAAGTGACATCGAGTTGGCCCTGCTGAACCTGGCCAGTCCCCCCACCAAGGTCAAACACAACTCTGATGCAGCCCTCAATTAAATCATGTTTAACACCCCTGATCTAGACCAGGGGTTGCCAACCTTTTGGACCTCAGGGACTACCAAACTCATAATTTTAAATCCTGCGTACCACTAATATGAATTTTGACAGATGGTGGCTTGCTGATGTTGGTGGAAAAGTCGGTCCCATATTCCAGAGCTGAAGTAGTCATAGGACTGGCCCTTTGGTCATCCCAGAGCAGCTGCTCCTCTACCCAGGTGTATCAGCCTGCCATGGACTGGAGAAGATGCTCTGGGATGACCAAAGGGCCAGTCCTGTGACTACTGCAGCTCTGGAATATGGGACTGACTTTCCTACCATCAGCAAACCACCCTGGGGCCGATTTCCCCTCTCCTGTCAGTGGCTCTACTCAAGGTAAAGTTTGTGCTCGGCTGAAGAGTGGGGGCCAGCAGGTGGGCGTGCCATGTGGGTGGCACAGCCTTGTGTTCCCACGCAGCCTGGATTAATTCCTTTGGGAGTGCTTTGGGGGGGACATTTCTCTGCGGACCACCAAAATTTTCTTGCAAAACACCAGTGGTCCCCAGCCCACTGGTTGGCAATCACTGATCTAGACTCTTGTATGTTTTTTTTTTACAAAAAAGCCTCACATGATGTGTGGGTCACTAATATGGCTTAATGTAAAGTTCTCAAATCCTTTTTAGCACGTTTGAATACATTACTTAACATGTAAACATTTAGCAATAGAATAAATAAATGCACTACTTTCTGGCATACAGGTAGTCCTCAATCTACAACAGTTCATTTAGTGACCGTTCAAAGTTGCAACATCACTGAAAAAAGTTAGGTATGACCATTTTTCACACTTATAACCGTTGTAGCCTCTTCATGCTCCTGTGATCAAAATTCAGATGCTTGGCAACTGACTCATATTTATGACAGTTGCAGTGTCCCAGAATCACATGAATCCCTTTTGCATCATCTGACAAGCAAAATCAATAAGGATGCCAGACTCACTTAACAGTTGCAGTGATTCACTTAACAACTGTGGCAAGAAAGGTTGCAAAATGGAGCAAAACTCATTTAAGAAACGTCTTGCTTACTGTGATGACCCAGGAAGCAGCACACACATAATAAATTCCCAAACATAAATAAATTTCCTTTAATGCCTCCAACTTGGCCCCACTGTTCGATTGTTCACATATGGAGATAAAAATTTTCCAGAAAGAAATACAGTCCAAACTCAAAAAACAGATAACAGAGAAATAAAAACCAAAACAAACTGCACAGAAATTTCCACTACAGACCAGGATAATTAATTACAAACTTCAAGAAGATAACAAAGCACAGTCCATTGGGAGAACTCCAACCAACATAAACATCAGCCAGAAATAAAACACACTTTGCTTCCAGCAACGGTGTTTTAAACACCCCTGCTTTATACTGTCCCCCCCCCCAGCTGCAGCCAATGAGGGAGATCATGGCCACTTCCTCTCCTATTAGCCACGTTGTTCCCTTCTCCATTCCTCCCTGCGTGTCCTAGGATGAAGAGGGGATGGGCCTGGGTCTTCCTCTGACTGCCCAGCTGGCCTCTGCCCTTCCCCAGCCTCTTCCACAACCTTTGGAGCCACACTTTCACACCCTATCAGCTCTTCCTCCTCTCCCTCAGAGTCAATCTCCATCAGGGGCATGACACCAACATCAATTATGGTCATATGTTGAGGACTACTTGTACTTTCAATGTTTAAAATCTTAATTGGGGCGGTATAACAGGTAAAGCTTCACCACTGGATGACATTAACTTGATTTCATGGCCTATTTTATCTGAAATGTCATCAAAAGCTTTGTGATAGAATTCCTAGCCAGATGTTCCTATGATTTTGATTGATACATATGAATTGTGGTCTACTGAATTTGGACTGAGATAATTGTAAGATGGAGTAAAAGACAATTGCCCTTTTATAACATTCTTTTCATGACATGTCTATCTGCTTCTTTTTGTTCAGTCCTATTATTTTCCCACCAGTTTTAATTCCATATTGTTTTTGTTCTCATCAGCACAAAAACCTTTACCCATATATTGCATGAATCAAAGTCAATATAATCCTTGCTAGATATATTTTGCCATAGAGGTATTATCCCTAATTGCATGAAAGAGATCATTTGCTGTAAGTTGACACAGTAGCTATTTCGAATAAAAATCCTTTCCTTCAGTTTCTGTAGAAATATACAAGCCATCTTTGAAGCATATGTTTGTTTTAATGGTTCCTTTTATTAAGTATGGGTTTTCCCTAATAATACATTTTTTTCAACTGCAACTTAATTTCAAATGAGGTTAATTTAGCAATATTTCATTTACTGTTAATTGTAGGAAAATACTTATATATAGTTCTGTTTTGCAAAATTAAAGGTTTATTTATAATAGGCAACAAATCAATGCATCATATATTTGTTAACGTATAATATTTTGCTTCTTCTACCACCTTTACAAATAATAAGCATTTATTGCTACATTTAAAAAAAACAAGAAAGAAGCTGAGTTGGCTTTGAAAAATATCCTAAATCCATAACTAGTCAATTGTTTATTAGGATTATTCAAATCTTATCAAATCAAATATTAGCATTATTCAAAACACCTCTCTCAAAAAGTGTGCTCAAAATATGTGCAAGAAATATTCATCAGGTAAGTTGAATAAGGAATACAGTGCAGTCACCAGACATACCTAATTTTTTCTTTGATAAAAAAGAAGGAGCAGAAATCTCTCTTTCTTTCTGGACACATGAGCATGGCTGATGGACAGAAGATGCAATTAGTTCAAGATCCACTATGGACCCAAATTATCTGGACAAATCAACTTTGTCTTTCTAGTTGTCTGTGAGAGAGTGATCTATGAGGTCCAGCTAGATACCTGTAGGTAATGCTATTTTTACAGAAAATTTCTGAGTTGATGTTCATTTTTTTAACCCAGCTTTAAAACATTGAAAAAGGGGGAAAAATCACTTACCTTTGCCTTTTGCAAGTTTGCCCTCTTCAAATGTGTATCTATCACAATTTCCAGAATCCTCAGCCACCATTTTCTAATTTCAGCCTATCGCTAGAGTTAAATTTAGAATGATTAAATTAAGATAATTTTTTTCCCCAAGTCAAGCTCTATGAACATATCCAAAAGTTTTCTTGGTAACAGTATAAAAACGCTTACTATAACCTTTTTTCCAGATTACCTTTGCCATTTTTGTTTTAATTCTCAAGGTAGTCTACAACTTTGCAATTTCCAGGTCATCACCTTCAAGATAGTAACCAGGTTCAATTAACTTTAGCTTTTTCAACACTGGCCAAGGTTAATTTTGTGCTCCCATCTGCTGGAAGAGGGTTACTTTACAATTAGCATTTACTTTTCACTTGTTGCTTCAGCTTTACTTATTTACTTTCTCTTTCTTCTATCTCACATACATTTTACTCAAGTTACTTTCTTTCTAATGAACCAAATATGTTTGACTGGTAAACTCTGATGGTAGCAACAGATCAATACAAGATAAGATTTTGTTCTGGTGCTATGGTAGAGTGACTTGGAAGCTAATGAACAAGCCCCTTCATTCACCTGTTAAATAAGTGCAGTAGAAACCAAAATGGGCATTGATCCTTTAATTTGATTGCATGCTGTGGAAGAAGATGCAAGAAAGAGGAAATGGATTACATTTTTTTCAGGGAATTTGTGGTAAAGTTTATTTCTATGTCCATTAAGAAACTGAAGGAAGGGTTACATTTATTGACCTAGGGCAAATTTGTGGAAATTAAAAAAACAATTGGAGATAAAAAATGTTGATTTACCTCCAAAGTAGGAAGAAATTAGTTTTATCTTTAGTTAACTATAAAGCTTTTAATTCATGCTTGGTATAGATACTGATTGTTGTGTATGGAAATTAGAAGATTCCAAATAACTAAAACTGATTGGCCGAACAGGCCGCTCTCGGATTGGTCAATTAAGCACCATTTTGATTAGCCCGCCTGATGGTGGGAATTCTTAAAGAGCTGTCTTTGGCCACAAGCCACAAGCCAGAAGCAGCCACTATAAGAAGGGCTGCCACGGCTTTGGCAAATGTTCCATTACCAGTTGCTTTACTGTTAAATAAAAGAGCTGTTTGTTGAAGACACTGGTCTCGCGTACCTTATTATCCAAATGGAACACTGGCGACAAAGGTGGGATCGTCCGGGAAGAGCAAGACCGAAGCATGCGGCAACCAGAACCAAGCAACCAAGATGGCCGGTAACAATGTGCCGCCCGCACTGTTCAATCCAGCCGAAGAAGATTGGGAGTCATACATTGATCGCTTTCTGATGTTCTTAGAAAGCAAAAAGCTACAAGATATAACCGACCAGAGGAAGAGAGTTGCATTCCTCACGCATTACGGCCCTGCCGTTTTCAAAATGGCCAAGGCGTTAGCTAAACCGCGGGACGTAAAACAGATTGCATGGCCAGAATTAAACCGAATGCTACAAGCCCATTACGTGCCTGTGGTCTCCAATCTGATCAAAAGGCACAAATTTTATAAGCGAGACTAACGAGAAGATGAGAGCATTGGAGATTTCGTAGAAGCCCTAAGAAATATCGGAGGAGCCTGCGAATTTCAGAACATGGATGAAGCCATGAGAGACCGCGTGGTCCTGGGATTGAAGGACGCTAGGCTCCAAAGCAAGCTGCTAAACAGACCAAATATCACAGTGGCTGAGGCCATCGCAGAAGCCACCACCGCTGAAGCAGCCAAGAAATCCACAGCCACCATGCGCCAGATGAACTCAACAAATCCAGAACCACCGAACCAACCCCGAGAAAAGAAGGTGGAAGGAAATCAAAAACAGCCCACAGCGACTGCCCACCATGAAGACCTCGACTCCCCGAGTGACAACAATGATGACAACGAAGACATAAATAGGCTTCAGTCGGAAAGAAAATGGTGGGGAAAAAGAGGAAGGAGGTGAGAATTCCCATGTGCTGGGTGCAGAGGGGATCACCTGTGCTCTGAATGCAGACTCCTGGATACCATTTGCAGATTTTGTGAGAAACGGGGGCACATTGCAAGGGTCTGTCGAAACAAAAAGAACTATAGTCCAAAAAGATGTGACAGCACACACACACACACCCAGAAACAGAGAGAGACAAACCAGAAGCCGATGGAGCCGAGAGAACAGAAACCGGCAAATGAATGACAGAGAAGAAACACATCAAAAAAGAATATCAGAAATACCAGGGCAGAAAATGCAAAAAAGGTCCAAATAAATGTGAAAATCGAAGGAAAGCCCTGTGAGATGGAAGTCGACTCTGGATCATACCTGTCAATGGTATCATGGAACACTATCAGAAACCTAATACCAGAAATCAAGCAAAGAGAATTGGAACAGCAAAAGCTAATATTTAAAGATTACCAGGGAAACCGAATCCTGGTAGTGGGTCTTGGACATTTCCTAATAGAATTCAAAAACCACGCTGAAGTACTTCCTCTGACAATCATCGACCATGATCGCCCTAGCCTGCGCCCCTGGGAATCGGAGTGACCGGGATCAACAGCATCGCTGAGACCAATTGGGAGGAGAACTTGCTGGAAGAGTTCCGGGATGTATTTGACAGGACCCTAGGCAAGTACAAGGGGACCCCAATAACATTCAGCCTAGACCCTAAGATAGCTCCCAACAGGCTATCATTGCCTTAAAACTGAAAATAGATGAGCAGCTTAACAAACTCATTGCACAAGGGGTGTTAGAGCCAGTCAACCATGCCAGGTGGGAAATTCCCATCATGACTCCTGTCAAACCAGATGGTCAGTGCGCATCTGTGATCTAAATCATGAACTCCAGCAAAGCGCATACCCTGTTCTAGTAGTTCAACACCTGTTGCATTCATGAGGGGGAGGAAAAATTTTCGCGAAGCTTGATCTCGCACAAGCATATCAACAGCCGGTTGATCCCGAAACTGCAGAGGCACAGACTATAGTCACACACAGAGGGGCATTCAAATGTAACAGACTTCAATTTGGTGTTAGCATTGCCCCAGGAGTTTTCCAAAGCCTCATGGAGCGTCTTCTAAATGGAATAAAAGGAGTTGTTCCTTATTTTGATGATGTATTAGTTTCAGCAAAAAATAAACACCAATTAGAAAATAGACTGAGAGAAGTCTTGTGAAGATTCAGGGAAGCAGGGCTCAAGGTCAAAAGAGAAAAATGTAAACTAGCCACCAATCAAGTCAAATTCTTAGGCTACCTTATAGATGAGCAAGGGATACACCCCACTGAAAAGAAAATAAAGGTGATTAAAGACACACCCAGGCCTAAGAACAAAGCAGACTTACAAGCCTTCTTAGGTCTCATTAACTTCTACAATGTCTTCCTGTCCCAAAAGGCAACTGTAGCAGAGCCATTAAATCAACTATTAGATTAAAAAAACTGTTTGGAATTGGGGCCACCGAGAACAAGCAGCATTCCAAAACATTAAGGACTTATTAACATCCAACACCGTTTTAATACAGTACAGCAACACCCTGCCGCTAACGGTCACCTGTGATGCATCGCCTTTTGGAATCAGCGCCATACTGAGCCACAAGCTACCAGACGGCAGAGAAGCACCAATCGCCTTCTATTCCAAAACTCTGTCAAAATCTGAAAGGAACTACAGCCAACTTGACCGAGAAGCCCTCGCAATCATAGCAGGTGTCAAGAGATTCCACGAATACCTATATGGTAGAACATTTTCTATTATCACAGACCACAAATCCCTGCTAGGGAACCTGGCAGGGAACAAACCAACCCCGAACATCCTATCGCCAAGAATGACAAGATGGTCAGAATTCTTCGCTGCATACAATTACACACTCATCCATCACCCAGGAAAGACCCATGCGGATGCCTTGAGCCATTCCCCGCTGCCTGACAAGGAAGGCGACCCAACTCCTACCGTCTCCACTCTTCAGATCGAGACATGGCCGAATCTGCCACTAACCGCAGCAGACGTCGCTAAAGCTATCGTGAAAGACCTGCTGACGGCTCAAATCCTGCATTGGGTAGGTAAGGTCTGGCCAGGTGAGGATAGAGGCGAGACTTTTAAACCTTTTCGCACCCGGCAGACTGAACTGTCCATTGAAAAGGGCTGTATACTGTGGGGAGACAGGGTGGTAATTCCAAAAAAAAGTTGCAGGAGGAAGTGTTGTGCATGTTGCATGAGGGACACTCGGGCATTGTAAAAATGAAAGTCCTGGCCAGGAGTTACGTCTGGTGGCCAGGGCTGGACAAAGACATTGAAAAATGGGTGGCAACATGCTATGACTACCAAAAATCAAGGCCTACCACCCCCTCTTGCACCAGTCCTGGAATGGGAAACTCCCAGAGGCCCATGGTCGAGACTGCATATTGACTTTGCTGGGCCAATGAAAGGGAACACATATTTTATAATTGTTGGTGCTTATTCAAACTGGTTAGAGGTTATTCTTATGGCGTCCACTATTACTGAAGCAGTCATAAAACAATTAACAGACTTTTTGCTACACATGGACTGCCACATGGCCCCCAGTTTACTGCTTTAGCCTTCGAGCAATACTTGGCTGCTCAGGGCATCCGACATGCCCTGACAGCGCCGGCTCATCCAGCTTCAAATGGACGAGCTGAATGCATGGTTTGTTATACTAAAGATGAAAGTTAAGCAATACTTAACATGGTTTGTTATACAAACTGGACATAGGGGACATCCAAGATAGACTTAACAAACTGTTAACAATTCAGCATATCACCCCTAGCACAAGCACTAATAAAAGCCCAGCTGAACTCCTCATGGGTAGAAAATTGTGTTCCTACCTAGAAAGACTACACCCCACTTATACCTGTGAAAAAACCCCTGATTCCTCAAGTAAATATCGCTCCTTTGCTATTGGCAACTTAGTCTATGCAAAAAATCTTACCGGGGACCCATTATGGCTCCCAGCCACATTTACTCAAATCACAGGGCCCCGGTCATACCGACTCGCACTAGACGACGGCAGAACATGGAAGTGTCACATCGACCAGCTTTGGTCTAGGACATTGGAACGCAATACTACAGCACCGCTGCAAACACCAATAAACAATCCAAAAACAACTGAGGAGGGGGGGAACACAAAATAATAAAAAAGGGAGAGAGGAACCACCAATAACACGACAAAAGACACAACACAAACCTAAATTAGAAACTCAGATAAAACAAAAAGAGTGCTTACCCATAAACAATCTCCGGAGAAGAGAACCGGTAGTAAGCAAGGCCTTCCTGGAAGGAGACAGCTAGGCCAGCTCGACCAACCCGGACAAATCAGGAGGGAGTGGCAGAACCACCTCAACCAGCCTGAGATACCCAGGTGGGAGTGGCAAGGCTGACTCACCCTTCCAGGAAGTTCCATGGAGAAAACGCAGAGAAAAGGCGATCCTGTCCGAACTGATGGGAGACCACGCTGAGACTGAGCTGCACAGGTCAAGTAGGACTTGCAAAAGCCCCACCTACCTGTGTGACTACGTTACGCACATTGGACAAAACCAAGGGGGGAGAGATGTTGTGTATGGAAATTAGAAGACTCCAAATAACTAAAACTTATTGGCCGAACAGGCCATTCTCGGATTGGTCAATTAAGCACCATTTTGATTGGCCCGCCTGACAGCGGTAATTCTTAAAGAGCTATCATTGGCCGCAAGCCGTGAGCAGCCGCTATAAGAAGGGCTGCTGCAGCTTCAGCAAATGTTCCGGTACAAGTCACTATACTGTTAAATAAAGAGCTGTTTGTTGGAATACCGGTCTTGCGTACCTTATTATCCAAACAGAGCACTGATTGTAGCAATAGCAATAGCACTTAGACTTATATATCACTTCACAGTGCTTTTACAGCGCGCTCGAAGCATATTTTCCCCAACAATCTGGGTCCTCATTTTACCCACCTTGGAAGGCTGGAAGGCTGACTCAGTGTTGAACTTGGTGAGATTCAATCTGCCAAATTGCAGGCAGAGGGCAGTCAGCAGAAGTAGCCTGCAGTGCTGCATTCTAACCACTATGCTAGCTCTTTGTAACTTGAGTTTTATGTGCATCTATAAGGTTTGGTGGAAGTATATTCCAAACATTGGAATAAAAAGTAGAGTAAAAATATTGGAATAAAGAGTAGAACATCATCATATGCTTATGACATATCCTTTCAGAAATCAAAATAGAAGACATCTGATCAAAAGGGTTAAAGAAAAAAGTGAGAAATTTGGTTCATCTTGAACATCAAAAATACAACCTCAGGACCACTACAAGGAATGGAAATGTCAGAATAGCATCTGACAGTAAAGGAATCTCATATTTGCAAGAATTCATTTTCTTGAGATCGCAAATTGATTAAAGCAGTGTATATGGTCCAGAATAAAGTGTTGAACTGCAGTCATGATGAGTACGAATCAAGTATGGAAAAGCAAGCTCATAAGAATAGGAACTAAACAATCATATTTCCCACAGCTACTTGGAGAAACCAAGCAGCTTTTACACAAAAGGATTGCCCAGCACAAGAGAAACAGGCTACAGGACCAGAATCAATAACAGGATCTCAAATCAGACACAACTGAATATGTAGTATAATTATAACAATGTACTTATGTGTTTATTTGAGGTATTCTATAATACCTCAATCTACAGGACTTCGAGTGAAATATGCAAATGATATATCTAGTATATTAAGTATTTCAGAGATGACTATTCAAAATATCCATCCAAGCTTTTTGCTCCATTCTTTATTAATGCAATAAATTTATTATTTTCTAATAATATTATTTTCTAGTTTCCTCTGGTGTCAAACCTTCAAGAATCGATTATCGTGTTTCTTCTTAAAGAAACACAAACATCATCATTTCTCAAGGGAAGAATTCTTCTAATTAATTTTTTAAAAAAATTAATTTAAAAATCCATTGTAAACTTTCCAAAATCCACATTCTAATCACTTTTTTGCTGCTTAATCAAAAATAATATTTTTAAAAAACATTTAAAATTGTATTTAAATACCTCTTTCTTGAAAGAAAGAAAGTTATCCAGTGAATGCAATGAAGTCTTTATGTTTCTAGAACAATAAAAAAAGTCCTATTTGTATAGATATGTACAATGGGAGAGTTTTGACTAGGCTGTCATGACTTGGTCATCTTGATTTTTTTAAACCTACCTCATGAACACCATAAAGGAGAATTATACAACGAAGCATCTTTAATGTTTAATAATATACTTTCAATATATTTAAGTGCCTCTATTATTTTATGCTGTTTTATTCCTTGTACTATTTAACACTGTGTTTTAGTTTTATGATCCTATTTAGAGGAGATCAATTGAAAATTGTTTTCTGAATGATTAAAGTTAGATACAGGCCATTACTTATTTTGCACCTGACCTTTTAATTCAAGTGAGGGATATGAATGATTTGGTCATTCTAAGAATGGTATATAAATTTCCTCACTTTTGTTGCCTTGACGAGAAATATTTTATTTAAATTGTTTTGTTTGGAAAACACACAAGGTAGACCGGGGTCCAACAACAATACTTTATTCTTTAACTAGTCAGTAAATAGGAACACTTGGCTGAAGCTGAGGCCAGCCTTTTATACAGGCTGGCTTGCCTGCTTGCAGCCAATGGCAGTTGTTTAAATTTGCCGCCTTTTAGCAGCTCTTTGGATTGGTTCCTAGTGAACCAATCCAATGCTTAGTTTATTTGACCAATCAGGTTTGCAGATTTGGAGTCAACCACTTTACATATAGAACACCCCTCCCCTCTTAGTTCAGTCCTACGTGGTGACGTAGTCTCGCAGGTAGGCGGGGCTTTTCCGGACTCGACTTGACTTGCGCAGTTCATTCTTAGTGAAGTCTTCGACTGGTTCGGATGGGGCTGCTGTGTCGTCCGTTCTTCTCCCTGGAACCGTCTGGAAGGGTGAGTCAGCCATTTTACCGCCGCCTGAGTTTCTTAGGCTGGTGATTTTGCCGCTCCCTCCCGTTTCCTCCGGGCAGGTCGAGCTGGCCTGGCTGGCCCCTTCCAATGGGCTCTTCACGCAAGTCTCTCCAAACAGTGAGTCTTTTATTTGCTCTTTTTGTTCATATGTTTCATTGGTTTTGATTTTAAACAGTTCTTTATTTATTTCTCGCCTTTCCCCCCCCACCTTGGTTTGCAATTCATCGGTTTTGTCGGTGAATGGTTCTAAGTCTGTGGTTCTCTCTATAATTCGGGATCGAAGCTGGTCTATGTGCCGCTTCCATTCCCTGCCATCCTCTATTATTAATCGGTAGGATTTGGGGCCTGTGATTTGGGTAATCTGTCCTGGTAGCCATACCGGGTCCCCGGTGAAGTTTTTAGCATATACTAAATCACCTATGTTAAGCCTGGGTTCCCCAACCAGGGTTAGGTAGACAAGCTAAACAGAATGTGCAGCGTTAGTCAGATAGGCACACAGATAAATGAGTGAGCTAAGCTTGTATGTTTATTAACATACAGTAAAAATAACAGATACGCTTGTGCTATCAAGAATATATTTTATTCCAGTATAAGTTTATAGCATAGTCAAATATCAGTCCAATAGTCATTTACCATGTAGTCAGTCCATTCAGGGATATTCAGTTAGCAAAGTCCATGTAGAATATCCTATGTCAGTTCACTTACAGATCAGTCCTTTGTTGTCTCTCCCGTTCGAGCTATGCAGTCTTGATTCCAAGCAGTAATCAGGGATCATCAAAGCCAGAGAGAGAGTGAGCAAGCCGTAGTCTTGCTACTTTTATATTGTTTTCTTA
>BLBF01000022.1:1377808-1421002 GCA_015471245.1 Laticauda colubrina | reverse complement strand
CTCCTTTAATTGCTATTTCACAGTTAAAGCTGTATACACTCTAACATACACTAACTATGATTCATAGTTATTATTTCACCTAAACCAGTTAGGGTGAACAATGTTGTCCCTAACAACCTATTTCGAATTTTCTAAGCCGTGTAGAGGAGTCAGGGGTTTTTCTGGAGTAAAATTTGGGTGTAACCTATCAAGGTGTGATCTTAACTTCCGCCCCGTAAGTAATTCTGTTGGGGATTTGTTGGTTATGGTACTGGGTGTTATGTGCTGGAGTGTGAGCAAACGGTTTATTTTCTGTTGGACATCTCCAGCGTCCATTCTTTCCAAACCTTCTTTAGTAAACCGGACCATTCTCTCGGCCCTGCCGTTCGCAGCCGGGTGAGCTGGCGCGGTTAGGGCATGTCTTATACCTAGGGAGGCTAGGTATTGCTCAAATTGTATGCTGGTTAGCTGTGGCCCATTATCTGAGACAAGAACGTCCGGTATGCCATGGGTGGCAAAAAGGTTGTCCAGCTTTTTAATTACAGTTTCTGTTGTTGTTGATGGCATAACTTTTACTTCAAGCCAATTTGAATAGGCATCAACGATAATCAGAAAGGTATGCCCCTTGGTAGGACCCGTGAAATCAATGTGTATTCTTGACCAAGGTCCCCGAGGGGTTTCCCAGTCCTTAATGGGTGCTTTTGGTGGGGACGGTCTAATTGCCTGGCATTTGTTGCATGAGCTTACCCAATACTCTATGTCCTTATCAATACCCGGCCACCAAACATAACTTCTAGCAAGGCTTTTCATCTTAACCATTCCTGGGTGCCCTTCATGTAACAACCTAAGTACCCTGGGTTGTAATTTGGCAGGGATTACCACCCGATCACCCCACAACAAACACCCCTTTTGGATTGAAAGTTCAGTCTGTCTGGACCGGAAAGGTTTAAAGTTTTCAGTTTTTTGATTCTCCGGCCAGCCTTTACCTACCCAGATAAGAACGCGGGCAGTCAATGAGTCTTTCGCAGTGGCTCTGGCGACATCATAAGCTGATGTGGGTAGATCGGGGCAAGTCTCGATTTGTAGCGTTGTCATCGCTGGTGCCGGGTCTTCGTCGGTTGCTGGTAAGGGTGCTCTGCTCAAAGCGTCCGCATGGGAAATTTGTTTCCCTGGGCAATGTGTCAGAGTGTAGGAATAAGCTGCTAGGAACTCTGACCATCTAGTCATTCTTGGGGACAGTATATTAGGTGTTGGCTTGTTTCCCGCCAAAATCCCCATTAACGGTTTGTGGTCCGTTATGATTTGAAAAGTCCGCCCATATAAGTACTTGTGGAAGCATTTTACTCCAGCGACAATTGCTAGAGCTTCCCTGTCCAATTGGCTGTAATTCCGCTCGGTTTTGGATAGAGTCCTAGAGTAATATGCGACGGGTGCTTCTCTGCCATCAGGTAGTTGGTGGCTCAGGATGGCACCTACTCCGTATGGTGAGGTGTCACAGGTCACTCTTAATGGCAGTGTGTTGCTAAATTGGATGAGAACGTTTGTTGATGTTAGCAAGCTTTTAATATTTTGGAAGGCTTTTTTTCCTTTGTAACCCCAAGTCTAAGTTGCCTTCTTGTCTAGCAGACGGTGTAATGGTTCTGGTATAGTGGCCTTGTTTGGCAGGAACACATTATAAAAATTAATTAGTCCTAAAAATGCTTGTAGTTCGGTTTTATTTCTTGGTTCAGGTGCGTCTTTGATTGCTTTAACTTTTTTGTCTGTAAGGTGGATACCCTCTCCGTCTATTGAGTAGCCCAGGAATTCGACGCTATTCTTAATTAAACAGCACTTTTCTCTTTTTACCTTGAGGCCAGATTCCCTAAACTTAGTTAATACTTCTTTGAGTCTTTTCCTTAATTGAGTTTCATCTCTGGCCGAGATTAGGACGTCATCAAAATAGGGAACGACTCCTTGTATGCCATTTAGGAGGCGTTCCATCAGACTCTGGAAAATGCCAGGGGCCACGCTCACTCCAAATTGGAGCCAGTGACATTTGAATGCACCCTTATGGGTGACTATAGTCTGTGCTTCTGCTGTTTCTGGGTCCACTGGGAGTTGTTGATAGGCTTGTGCCAAGTCGAGTTTAGCAAAAACTTTGCCCTTTCCCAGGGAATGAAGCAAATGCTGGACTACTGGCACCGGGTATGCGCTTGGTTGTAATGCGTGGTTCAGGGTAGCCTTATAGTCACCAAAGATTCTAACGGACCCGTCAGGTTTTATGGGTGTGACAATAGGCGTTTCCCACTTGGCATGGTCCACAGGTTCTAACACCCCTTGGACTATTAATTTGTCCAGCTCCTCCTCTATTTTTGCCTTTAGTGCAAAAGGAACTCACCTGGGTTTTATTCTTCGTGGGGCTATTTGGGGGTTTAGATTGAAAGAAATGGGATTTCCCCGATACTTGCCAAGTGAGCCGTCAAAAACGTCCTGGAATTCTCAGATGAGGTCGTCTTCCCAGCTGGTTGTAGTCACTCGATCGACCCCGGTCATCCCGATGCCCAATGGCGCGAACCATTCGATGCCCAGGAGGCTTGGTCTGTCTTGGTCGACTATGGTCAGCGGTAGCACCTTGACGTGATGTTTGTAGGCGACTCGGAATTGTCCCATGCCTACCACAGGGATTTGGTTTCCCTGATAGTCCTTGAGGGTTAGGTGCTGCTTCTTCAATTCTTTGGGTTTGATACCTGGGACTAGCTGTCTTATTGTGTCCCACGATACCATGGAGAGGAAGGACCCCGAGTCCACTTCCATCTTGCAGTGTTTTCCTTCAATTTTCACGATGACTTTAATTTTCTTCCCACTTTCCGTCTGAGCGCTCTTTATAATGACAGTTTGGTGTGTATTGGCTCGCTTCTCTTGTTGCCACTTTCTCTCAACTCGTTTAGGCTCAGCTCATGTTGGGGAATTTCTGCGTCTCGTTGGGCTGTAGTATTTTTTGTTCCTGCAGACCTTCTCGATGTGCCCTCGTTTCTTGCAATGCCGGCAGATGGCATCGAGAAATCTGCATTCGGCTCGGGGATGTTTTCCTCCGCAGCCAGCGCATTCCCGCCAATTTCTTCTTTCGTGCTCTTTTCTGTTCGTGAGCAAACTGTGGACCTCGTCATCTTCTTCGCTCGATTCAATTGTTTCGCCTGACTCTTCGTAGTAGGTTGTGGTGGCAGGTTGCTTTCTGTCTTTGGTTGGTGTTTCTTCGCTGTGTGTGTTCATCTTTTTCATGGCTACGGCAGATTTTTTCGCGGCTTCAGCGGCTGTGGCTTCCGCGATGGCTTCGGTTACGGTGATGTTGGACTTGTTGAGTAATTTACTCTGTGTGGTCGAGTCTCTCAGGCCCAACACCACACGATCCCTCATTGCTTCGTCAATGTTCAAAAATTCACACTCACCCCCTAATTGTCTAAGGGCAGCGATGAAATCGGCAACGGTCTCTCCCTCTCTCTGGTCTCTGCGGTAAAATTCATGTCGCTTTATTAAGTTTGACACCATCGGAGCGTAGTGTGCTTTGAGGACTCTTTGCAATTCTGTCCACGTTAGTTGTTTAACGTACCGGGGCTTCGCAAGGGCCTTTGCCATCTTGAAAACTGCTGGCCCGCAGTGCATCAGGAATACAGCTCTCTTGCGTTGCTCTGAAATGTCTTCCATTTCATTGCTCTCCAAATACATTTGGAAGCGATCAGCATAGGAATCCCAATCCTCTTCTTTGGGATTGAAGGGTGCGGGCGATGCATTGTTTCCAGACATCTTGGTTGTCATCTGGACTTCTTATCACCGCGTGCAGGTTTTTCCGTTCAGGACGATCCCATCCTCGTCGCCAGTGTTTTGTTCGGAAAACACACAAGGTAGACCGGGGTCCAACAACAATACTTTATTCTTTAACTAGTCAGTAAATAGGAACACTTGGCTGAAGCCGAGGCCAGCCTTTTATACAGGCTGGCTTGCCTGCTTGCAGCCAATGGTAGTTGTTTAAATTTGCCGCCTTTTAGCAGCTCTTTGGATTGGTTCCTAGTGAACCAATCCAATGCTTAGTTTATTTGACCAATCAGGTTTGCAGATTTGGAGTCAACCACTTTACATATCGAACATAAATTATTTCTTTATCTAAGTGAGAACACTATAAAGAAAAATTATTGAACAGAAAATGATATCAGCCACTTCATTAAAGCATATTCTGAATAGTTCTTATAGACAGTCATTTGTATATTGATTATCTTGTTGCCTTTGGCTGCACAAGGAAAAACTGGTCAATTTATACTAGCTTAGGACATATTTTTGCATGACATGAAACTATATCTATATTAATGAAAACAGATATAAAAATGTCACATTAGTATTTTAATAGGAAGTAAATAGAAGGCAGATTTTTTTTAAAAAAACTCTTTCTTTATCATGTCAGGCCATTTAAAGAAATTTAACATTTTAAACACGTGAAATAAAATAACAACTTTTTATATGATGATTTTTCATAGGATGGGTATTATTAAAGGATCATTTTGCATTCAAAACAACCAAAGTTTTCCTGCTCTCAGTGTGAAGTCCTATGAAATTGTTACTCAGATAATTCAAAATATTTTTTAATTGCACTGGTGAAACGCAAAGTTACGAATGAATTCCCAGCTATAACATAAATAATACACAATATTATTGTAAAATACCACAAAATGTCTGTCATTTCATCAGCACTCCCTCTGTGAATCCAGATACTCTTAGAAATATGAGCTGCTTCTCCATTATTAATATTGAGAAATTGGTTATAAGTAATTCTGGAAGAAGCCATTAGGATAAATGGGATGTGTCAGTTACATACCTTGGAGGCGTATTACATTATTATTCATCACATTTTTGTGAATTAACAGGAAAAAAACATGATGATTTTAAAGATTAGATTACTATTCATTCTGGCATATACTATGTTTTTTTATACTTATAAGGTGCTTAGATTCATTGTATTGCAGTAACATTAAAAACATTATAAAATTGAGGATTATTTTAAATCATGCCAATAGAGATAACTGAAGTAAAGATAGCTTCTTTACCAAAGGTCAGAAAGTTACCCAGTAAATAATATGGTTGTTCTGCCCCAGAGTATTTGCTACTCTGGTAGGTTATTTTTTTTTTTTTTTGGCTGGTTTATAGGTAAAGTTTAGTAATCCTAACCCTTGCTGCCCAAATAGGTGTGGCAAGGAAGTGTTCACAAGGAAGCATTTAGGGATTATTCCTTACTTCCCCATTTTGTACATTGATGGAAAAGAGGATGGAAGTGAGGCCATTCTGCCCTCCAGCTTCCATTCAGATAAGCCACTCACAGTTTTTCAGGTGCAATCTTGACCATCTGGGTGCATTTTAGGCAAACAGCATATCAGGAAGTAGATCACATGGTCTCTGTCATGGAGCATGGCTGCTAATTGTTATTCATCCTGTAATCGTACACTACTGCTTTTTTTTTTTAAACAGTTTTACCAGATCTTGCAGCATTGAATACAGTTTAGATAGTGACATGCTTTCTCCTTTATTGAATGTCAAGAAAGGTTAATTGCCTGGATAGACAGATGAGCAAGTCCAGGTCAAGGAGAAATGGGGGTGGGGTGCTGGTGGAAATGGATCAAAATAGTGAAAAATAAATAAATGCTGTTGAATTATTTATTAAGTTTATGTGCTGCCCAGCTCGCTGTCTGAGAAGAACTTGGCAGCTTACCTTGCAGTAAAAAATAGAGATATCCAAATGATTATAAATATAAAAGCAGATTAAAGTCACAAAAGATTAAATACAAACTAAAAGACCACATGCTTATAGCAGAGCAGTAGTTGGGTCTTTTCTATTACTGGACCGACCACCTCCAGCCTACAGCTTCCTCATTGGAGTCCCACACCAATCAACAGAGCCAGGTTTTAGAGATTTTCCTGAACACCAAAAGGGTGAGGGAGGAAGATCTTTACCTCCAGCCGCAATATTTTCCAAAAGGCAGGGGCCATGGCAGAAAAGGCCCTTCTCTTAGATCAGGGGTGTTCAATCTTGGCAATTTAAGACTTGTGGACTTCAACTCCCTTAATGGCTGGGAAATTCTGGGAGTTAAAGTCTGCAAGTCTTAAAGTTGCAAAGGTTGGATACCCCTACTCTTGACCTTAAGACTGTTTCTTCTTTATTAACTTTCATTCTAGTTTTGGTGAGCTTTCTGAAATTATTCTAATTCCATTAACTATTGAAATCAGTCTGGACAGATCTCAGAAAGCAGGTGAAAAAAGACTGAATAGATTTAATTAAGAATTGAATCTACAAGCTACCAGTTGCCAAAACTTTTTGACATACTTAAAAGCAGAGTCAGCTTTGGCACAGCAAATAGGCATTTGGGAGAAATTCACTGAGTTTGCAACATATCAGTTTCATTTTCTAAAGTTCTATATTAGCCTGAATGTAATTATACTGTGACATGCCCATATTTAAAGTTTTTCTGACACAAGTTGCCATTCAAAAGATGATTAAGCAGATAAATAATTTCTTTATAAATGCATTGTAACAGGGAAAAGTGCTCCACATAAGTGAATATAAAAGAAACATGGACTAAAGAAGTCTATATTACAAGAAAGATGCACAAAAAGTCTGAAAAAAACATTTGTATAGATTTTAAAAAAACATTATACAGACAGAGCTAGAAATAAATTAGAAAACACTTAAGACTGGGAAAATGGGTAACTTGAGCAAAACTGAACTTGGCAGGTTCATTGATCCATAGCAGCAAAAATAAAATTATACCATAAACTGTGAAGTTGTTGACTCTTCTGGAGGCTTCACTAACAATGAACATTTGCATAAGGTTTAAATGTTGAGCTTGCAAAAGAAATTTTTTTTTAATAAAGGTAGATAGAGTTGTCCAAATGTTCCTGGAAGAGATACATAGCTTGTTATGTATTCCAATATGCATTCAGACACCAAGAATAACAGTCTATTATACAAAACACTTGCATGACCCAATAAATTTGTCAGTCACCACAAAATAATTTCCATTCAAATAGAATACACATCTAGGACCAGGCTGTGGGAAATGGTGACGAAAAGCAGAATTTCTATGCTCACTTCAAAGATAGTTCTTAATCTACCCTTTAAAGCAATAAATGTCTTAATCAAGTCTCTTGGGTCTTCAAATATATCTACTCAAATCTTATGGTATCTTTCAAAATTCATGTTTGTATGTCCTCCCTCTCCCCAAGCAATATGAGTTTGGAAAAAAGTCTTTTACCATAATAAGACCCTAGTTTTGGAATGCTTTCCACAGAAAGACATGTTTTATTAGAGTCATTGCTGGACATATTGTCATACATTCAATTTCAGACCCATTTTAGATGATAGGATGCAAACTGGGAACAGGGGAATTTTAGTCATGTTCCATTTGGAATTTACCAGCAGATTGCAGACAGTGTTGGAAAGATAACAACTTTTTAAAGAGAACTAAACTCACAACTGATAGAAACTCTGTTTCTAACTCTGTTAGTGCCCAATTTTTGGTCTCCAATTATTACAGTACTATGGGCATCAGTGAATAGCATGCTCTTTATTTTAATTTGCATTTTATTTAATTTACCATCGATATAATGCACACAGACAGTGGAGAATTATTCATGCACAATTCTGTAATGTAAGGGTGGTGTGTATGTGTGCGTGTGAGTGAGTGAGTGAGAGAGAAAAAGAGAGAGGGAGGGGGAGAAATAAAAACCCATCTAATATATTCTTCTGAAAATGTTTTCTTCTGAGAAATTTGAATCTGGTTGTACTACTAACTGTTCAAAAGCACTAGTTTTCACTTATCACCATCTGAGTTTTAAAAAAACCCACTGCATTTATTTCCATTGGGACATTTTTAAAAGGAATGTTTTTTGCAGTTTTCTGCCCTATTCCAAACTGAAAATCTGAGGCCCTGAAAACAAAAAAGTCCTTCAAATCCAAAATGGTTCCTGTATTAAAGGTAAAAGTTTCCCTTGTCTAGTTGTGTCTGACTCAGTATGGTGGTGGTATTTATCTATTATCATTTGAATGCTTTTGAACTGCAAGGTCAGTAGGAGTTGGGGCAAGCATTAGGAATTCTCTCTGTTGCATGGCTCTCAGGTTCCTGTATTATGGAAGTTCAGTTTTAATGGTGCAGTGCCTCTTCCCGACATCAATAGACAAGAAAATAAAGAACTTCTATCAAACACTTATAATTATTTTTCGCTTAAAGTATCTTAATGCTATATGCTCCCATTCTTATTGTTCCATTCAGGTAGCAATTTTATGGTGACAGTCTCATCAATGAAGAAAATAATGAATCCTGAAACAGTTACAATGAAGAGTTTCTAAGTTCCTAACTACCATTCCTTGAGCATACTGATGGATATGGGATAAAAATGGCAATTTATTATTTTAGTACAGAAAGATAATGCCAATGTTATATTCCTGAAGAAGGAAAACTGATACTATTCAAAGCAAGTAATACAGTTATGGTAAGAAAATAAGATACAAAAATGGTGGTTTACTCTAAATATCACTTTATGTTATTATGTAATATACTGATTCCTCTACAGGAAAAGTGATCATGCAAACCCCTTAATCAAAATATGAAAGTATTGGGAGAAAGAAAATTCTGGGCACATCACTCCTTCTAAGATATATTCCTCTTGTGGTCATATATCTGACTTAGGGAAAAAGTCCCTAAGATAGATAGATTCCCCTCACTAATGCCATTCGTTTCTGGCTCTAGGGGGCAATGCTCATCTCCATTACAAAGCCGAAGAGCCAGCACTGTCCAAAGACATCTCTGTGGTCATGTGGCCAAAGGTGCACGGAATGCTGTTACCTTCCCAGCAAAGGGGTCCCTATTTTTCTACTTGAATTTTTACATGCTTTCGAACTGCTAGGTTGGCAGAAGCTGGGGCAAGTAACAGGAACGCACTCCATTAGGTGGTGCTAGGGATTTGAACCACTGAACTCCTGACTTTTCTTATCGACAAGCTCCGTGTCTTAAGGCCCGGTCCCACTGGCCGACGCATAAAGGACACAGCGGATGAGCAAAATTTCAAGGGTGGCTCCATCCGTTGTCATCCACTCCAAAAAGTGGTGAAAATTTGCATAAATAGAATGGAAAAGAATGGAAAAGAACGGACGTGGGTACTATGTAGCGGGGATGTTAAATGGATGTTCATAGGAAGCCTAGTGGATGAAAGCGGATGGAAGCAGATGACACCTCTGAAGGGGTTCTGGGGGAGAATTGCGAAGCGGACACATAGCGGATGAAACGGATGTATCATGTACGCCTAAAGGAAAGAAAGGGGATGCCATGCGGATGTATATTGGATGCAAAGCTTTCACTGCACATCCTTTCTATTTCCGTGCTACTAACGATGTACAGACGTTCCATGTACCTTTTGTTTCCTCCCTCTTTCCATTTTGAGCTGTAGTGGATGTGAGTTGCGAGGATGCCCAGAGGATGCAGAGAGGATACAGTGGATGTTTAACAGATGATAAACGGACATAGAACGTTTGTTGCTCGTATGTCACAGATTTATATCGTACATGGCGGAAAGTTCATCAGTTCACAAAGTTTTATGCAGCTCAAAACTTCTTGGATGGATGAAATCGCAGTGGATGGATGCTCGACGGATAGAGCATATGAAACACGTATGCAATGACTACACAATGGATGCATAGTGTTTTCCAACGGATGGCAAGCTTTTTTTAACGTTTTACATCCTCATTGCATCCGTAAGTGCAGAGGGACCGGGCCCTTAGCCACTGAGCCACCACATCCCATTAGATATAATTATGCAAGATCAAATTAGGATCAGTCACCAGGACCAGAGATTTACTCTTCTGAGCTTTCAGATTCACGCTAGAGCCCATCTTCAGGGAATTTCTTTCTACTGGAATACATCCTATGGGCTGTTCTGTGAGTCATGTTTATGTGTGCTTCCTATTGGCTGATTGGTGTGTTGATGGATGGAGATTGGCTGGCATTTCCTTGTGGAAATTGATGATCCTTGTTGACCCCCAGCCATCAACACACCAATCAGCCAATAGAAAAGCACCACATATAAGCAACTCACAGAACAGCCCAAAGGACGTATTCCAGTAGAAAGAAATTCCCTGAAGATGATCTTCAGTGTGAGTCTGATAGCTTGGAAGACTAAATCTTTAGTTTTGGTGACCAACCCAAATTCGATCTCTCATCATTATCCTGGGACACATATATTTGCCTTCATTTGTGAGATATAATAGTATTTATGTAGTGTTCCTTCACCTGGATAAAGGAATTCAATTACATGTTTGTATAAATCAACCTTATATATTCCTTGAATACATGAAATAATTTTATAAATAGGCCTGGTGATCAAATGATTCAAGACTTAGTGACAGGACAAGTACTTATTTCAGGGCTACCCAATATTTAGCAAGTGTTTCCACATTTCATTTTGCCTTCAGTTTCTAGACCACTACACTCTAGCAGCCGCTATGAATTCATGGCAGGATAAAAACATAAGGTCAAAAGAACTGGTAAAATATAACAATCACATTGAATGGCTCTAATAAATTAGTTGATATGAGATATCAAAATGAATACAATTGTATTTTTCATGCTTTTTCTGCACAGCTTGTTATGTGTATTTATCTGGAATTATAAATTGAAAATAAAGAGTTGCCCCCCCTCAATCATAAATTAATTCACCTAGGGCAGATTGGTTTATTCAAAGCAATAAGCCTCACATAGACTACAATTAATATTGTTTAAGATAGCCTATCTTCTGGATTTTGCCATGCATAGCTTTTAAAAAGCAAAACGAACAAACAAAAATACCTCACCTAACTCAGCTTTTAGCAAGCCTTAAAGGTTCGAAAATACAAAGTTGAAAACACTTGTCTACATGATCATGTTTTCTAAATTTATAAATTTCAATTGATTTTAAGAGAGTCTTTAGGTAAAACCATTCATCTGATGTATAATTTCATACTGCTTAAGGGTTTGAAAGCCAAAACAACACACACACCCCAAACATTACAATGTGATTAGAGGTGGCATTCAGCAGGTTCTGACCAGTTCTGGAGAACCGGTAGCGGAAATTTTGAGTAGTTTGGAGAATCGGCAAATACCACCTCTGACTGGAGATTTTACAGTATCTTTCCCCTGCCATGCCCACTAAGCCACACCCACAGAACTGGCAGTAAAAAAATTTGAATAGCATCACTAAATGTAATAGCAATGATTCCACAGCTATTTAAGGAAAAGGAACCCACACAGCAGTCAGTTTGTCCTAATTTAAATATTCATTCATATTCACCCAGTGTCTGCAATACTTCTAATATAGTCCCTGTTGTGCTGAGCTCTGCATTTCAGTTAAAGGAAAATAAAACAGAAAAGTTCCTTAAATACAGATGGTTCTAGTATAAGCCAACTGGCATCTTTTCTGCATTTGAAAGATGTTTTCTTCCCTTTTTGTTCAGTTTCACTAGAAGGTTCAGCTAAAGATCCTTCTCTTCACTTAATTCCTAGCTGTCACTGATGCCTATCTTTGTCAGGCTTTGTACCATTCTTTTCAGAGAATGGCATTCACAGAATAATTTATATGTCTAGCACAATAATTATAGGCTCCCTACATCCACCTCTACAAAATTTATTTTTCAAAAAGAAACTTGTGGGCTAATTAAAACCATTTACTTTGAAGAAAGATTTAGCTATTGTCCCAAAAAACAAAGGGATTATTTCATTCATATATATATAAAAAACTTGCAGAATATATTGTTATATGAGTAGTTCACATAATGCTTAAAAACTCAGATAATTTCACAGGGGGAGCCAAACAATGATCATTGTAGAAGAACTTTCAGTGACATGAAGCTCCATGGTGACCAAACAGTTGGCTGAACATCAAAGTTATTGTGTGAACCTATCAAAATCTTCTAAAATTTAATACATACATGAATCGGTTATTTTGTCAAACTCTTAGATGTTAGTTTTTAAATTATTTATTTATTTTTGGAGATCATCATGTCCGGTTCCTTATTTCCAGAGCAAATAAGATTGCAAGACTGCAAAAGGAAGCTATGGATTTAGAGATGTACACTACATGGGGAAATACAAAAGTTTGGATTGAAATCTTTAGTCCAAAAATACATATTTTTAATATGGCATATCATCAATGGATGTTGCTTGTCTCTGTGCACTGCAACCTGCACCATCCACATGCTCATCAACTTCATTTTGTAAATATACATTCTTGGATGAATAGTATAATTGTTTATCTGGTTAAATTGGTTTCCATACTGATAAGTTGAATAGCAATTACCAAAACAATGAACAAGTACAGAGACCCCTTCAGCTTCACAAATTGGCAGACTTCCAGCCTCCTTCATTATAAGAATGCAAAGAGAATTTTGCTGCCATAAATTGTTTACATATTGATGCCTCACTTGAAAGTAAAGTACTTGCTGGCATTCATGTGTAATAACCTTAACCTTTCTTCTAATAAACTCTCTTTTTATGACCCCATAGTCTCTCTTCAGGGTAGAGTCGGAGCAATTGGACGGAGCTGAGTGTTTACTGGCTGAATGCCCTTCCTGACACCTATGCGGAGTTCAGAGCAGAATTTTTTTCTTTTCTCCCTAGTGGAGAAATATCTGCCACTACCTAGGATTGAATTCTCAACTTTCCGAGTGAGAAGTGAGTATCTTCACCACTAGGCCATTACATCATTCTTAAACTTCTTTCTAATAAATATTAGTAATCAAAATTCATTAGAAACTGATTTTTATCTTACCTATTTCCTATTCAAGCAGCTAAAAGGCTAGTCCAGGTGTCTTCAAACTTGACAGCTTTCATACTTATGAACTTCAACTCCCAGAATTCCTCAGCTAACATGACTGGAGGAAGAATTCTGGGAGTTGAAGTCCACAAGTCTTAAAACTGTCAAGTTTGAAGACCCCTGGACTAGCCTTTTAGCTGACTGAATTCCTCCTCCAGTCATGTTACTTCAGGAATTCTGGTAGTTGAAGTCCACAAGTCTTAAACTTGCCAATTTTGAAGACCCTTGGGCTAGTCTCACAGTGATTTAGTGATTAATCTTAGAAGTCTAACACAGAGATAAAAAGCCTTTATGTGAGGATATGTTGTATTTGACTCTGTTTCCTGCAATTAGATGAAATAAATAATATATTGATTGTTATTTCACTAATTTTTATGTGCACATATGATTCAGTATTTGTACATTTTTATGAGGATCTTTGTTACCTTTCTCTTTGATGATTTTTAAGTAGCTATCCTGCCCAGAGGAAAACTACTACAGAATTATAGGATTGGAAGGGAACTTAGAAATCTAATTCAATTCCCAGTATTGCAGCATTTTGCAGATTTGGGTTTCTGGAGAAAGTAATGACAGACCAAAAACTGCCTTTAGTCTAGAATGAAATGAAGAAAAGCTGAAGAGTGTTTAAAAAAATCTGAAATAAAAAACAAAAAGCTAAATAAAGTCTCTAACAGTTAGAAGTTGTTAATAAGCAATTTCCAAAAGTGATTAGAATGTGAGATTTCTAAACGAAGAGTCCTTTAGCTATCTTGCAAGCAAGAAAGCTAAGCCCTCCATCTCCTGGCACTCAAAGCTGTAAAAAAACATTGTCCTGTTGTCACTAAATGAGGAACAGCCATTTGGAGAATTCATTATCTTGAGACCTTCCAATGAACAGTCTACTCACTGTTTCCTTTGTCTTTGCTGTGTTCAGTTCTTCAGTTCTCGCCCAGAAGTCATGACTTCCCATAATCTTAAGCCCATGTCACACAGCACCAACAGATGGAAAGAGGATGTAAAATGGAGAGAAACACTTGCCATCCATTGGTTAACGCGATGCATCCGTTCTGTACTCACTGCGTCCGTTTTTCACACTCTCTATCCGTCCAGCATCCATCCACTGACATTTCATCTGCTCAAAAAGTTTTGAACTGCACGAAACTTTTTGAGCGGATAAAGTATCCAACACGTCTGTTCTACATCCGCTACACATATGGGGAACATCTGTTATACGTCCGTCATCATCTGTTATGCGTCCGCTATATCTGCTAGGCATCCGCTGCGCATCCGCGCAACTCGCATCTGCTCCAGAGGAAAACGGACACAGGGAGAAAGCAAAACAGATGCGGAATGGACACAAAGCGTTAGTAGCATGGACGTAGAAAGGATAAAAGCGGATGCAGCTCGCATACAAAGCATTAAAACAGAAAAAACATTCGTATAGGGGACGTATCTCGGATATTTAGGATGTCTGCAGGATGCCTAGAGGATGCAAAAGGACACCTAGCGGAAAACCTATATTTCCTATAAAAAGGGGGAGAAATCACCTAGATCTCACTTTCAGTCCAGCAGCCCTGCGGTGCAGACCTCTTCAGGCTTCATCTTGCTCTTGCTCTTCCACAGCATCCAATCATCTCCACCATGGATCATCACGCACTCCTTTTGGTAGCCGCCATCATTGTACAACAGTGCGAAGCCTTCTACAGGCTGTTTCACCTGTTCTACGGGAAGAAAAGGAGGCGGCCAAGAAGTGTCTGGGTCCGAAGATGGATCGCGAGAAGAGCCAAGTATGGACTGTATAACAAGCTGATGGTGGAGCTGAGGAACGAAGACTCTTATGCATTCCAGAACTTCATGAGGATGCCGCCAGCCATGTTTGACGAAGTTTTGGAGCAACTGAGACCCACGTTGACCAAGGCAAACACCAACTTCCGGCCCAGCCTGGACCCTGGGCTGAAGGTGGCATTGATTCTGCGCCACATGGCCTCCGGGACCATGTACAGGTGCAGGGGCTTGATCTTCCTTGAACTCCCTCTCCTTTGTTTTTTCTCTCTCCTGCTCTGCCCAGCCAGACTTTATCCTTCTCCAGTTTCCTCCACAGCCAACGGAGCCACACTCCCACTCCCTGTCAGCTGTCTTCGGATTCAGACTCTGACAGGGGCATGACATACCTGTTTTTATTTTGCCTAAATGCATTTCTCCCTACTGAACAACATTTTGTTGGATAGGACCTAATATTCATGTCTGTCAAGATCATTTTGCATTTTGAGCTTGTCTTGTGGATATTAGCCATGTCATCCACCCATCCCAGCTTTGTGGCATTTGCAAATTTTATGTGCATCCCTTCTATTCTCCCTTGTAAGTCATTTTTGAGGATCTTGAACAATATCAAACCCTGAGGTACACCTCTACATACTACCTCAATTGGATATAGATCCCTTAAGAACCACCCATTGACTTTGGATTTGTTCTCATCTCTTGATAAGTTGCATTTCCACAACAGAAAAAAGAAACTAAGTTATTGAAAGAGAAGAAAGTTTTGCAGCAGGACACATGTGGTTGGCTTCCTAGCAGCTTCATGGCAAAATGGCAGCTACTCACATATTTTGTATGCCTCCCTGCAGGCTGCTTCCCTTTTATCTCACTTTAAAGTTGTTATATAAATGTTATCAATTCACTTCTCTCTTTAATTTTTTTTTAAAAAGAACTGCACCAGGTTAACCCTATGTAGAAATGTACAAAACCACTTTTACCCAGGCAAAATATGGTAGCTGTAACTATGCACTTAAAGCCCTGTCTTATGTGCAAAACAAATAAAAAGGGATATGACTTTAAACATCCAGATTGGGCCATCATTTTGACATTTTTGCTGCCTCTCTGACTGAATGCTCCCTATCCTGAGACTGGTCCTAGTAGATTTTAATTGGATTCATCCAAATGACAGGGCTTCAAAATCAACCCCTTTCTATAATAATGCTATTCTGTGTTACTATCAGGACTTGGTCTGAATCAAAAGCACTGAATAAAAAGAGGCAGCTTTTCAGCGAGAAAAAAAAGGCCATGTAGGTAATCTTTCAAGTTTTCTATCAGTCTAAAATCCTGGGAAAGAACTCAGACCTAAAGCATAAAGCTTCAAAAAGGTGATGCTAACCCTCTAAGCATCATCAGCAATTATTCTCCAGATGCTGCTGAACTACAATTCACAACAGCCCTAGATACTGTGGCCAGTAAAGTCAGGTTAAGCTCTATCTAGGATTACGACCAGATATCTGAAGAGACAAAGAAAGACAGACAATTGGAAAGGAGGACAAATTGGGAGAAAGGAGGATATGCTACCTGTTTAACTTTCTTGGCATTCATACAAAGTATTAAAATGAAAAAATGAAAAAAACCTGTACATAGGCCTTTTTTTCCTGGCATCTGCAAGACTGTTTTATTCAACTGCAATATTTTTCCCAACAAGTCTTTGCTTTCAAGAAGTTGTGATCATGATAATATGCAGGGGTGGGATTCAAATTTTTTAACAACTGGTTCTGTGGGCATGGATTAGCTGGTGGGTGTGGCTTGGTGGTCATGTGATTAGGTGGGCATGGCCAACTCGATGTCACTCATGTTGAGGGGCACTTCTCCTTGCCTGGCTTCTCATGATTATGGGGATGCTGCAATGGTCAAGTGTGAAAAACAGTCATAAGTCACTTTTTTCAGTGCCATTATAACTTTGAATGGTCACTAAATAAACTGTTATAAATCAAAGATTATCTGTACAAAAATACAAAAAGCTTCTTTGCTTGCAAAAAGCTGCCCTAAATATCAATCATTAGATTAAAAATACCTGCAAGCTGGAGTTACAAATCAGGCAGGGTGTCAGAGCACCTTGAGGAATTAAAATAGTTAAAATGCAATGATAACTATCAGCAGCCAACTCTTGCTTATAAAGTGAAACCCAGAGGTCATTTAAGATCTCCAGAAAGAGCACACCCAGGAAAAGCAATCCTTAGCATCATTTGTACCACTTAAAGATACCAGCTGGTATCTTTATTCACTGTGATACGATGAGTCATGTAATCTACAGACTGCAGTGAACATAGATTTGAAGAGGATGGATTGAAACTGATGGCTGGAATCAGGAAATAAATTAAATAACATATGTTTGGGCTGTTGACAGACAAGGAGAAGAAAGAAACAGACAATATACAAGGCCACACAATACATGGCTGTTCTACTCTTATTGTGAAAGCAGTCCATTTAAAAAAAGGCAAGACACTTCAAAAGTTGGACAATATCTGATTTTAAGTCTATATCTGCTGGACAAAAAAGGAGTATCTGTCCTTTTGTTACACATCTGGTGATGATCCTGCAGAGGTTTCTGAACTAAAACTCCCAGATTCCTTCTGTATTAGTCACATGCTAATATCTGGACAATCTTAAGCTTATCTAGACCTCTGATTGAAATATTGCATACAACTGTATAGACACCACTGAAGCACTGAGCACTGACAATCCTCCAATTTGTCATTGATTAATAGCTTTGAAAATTATCACCACTATATTTTTATCAAGATATATGAATACTATCCATGATTTTAACTTTGGTAAGAAAAGTGCAATTTTCATCTGATCACTAACCTCACTGATTCCACACTGTTCATTTTTTTCTCCCTTTTTGATTTCCTATTAGATATTCATCTTTCTCCAAAGCCTTCCCATATTTGTTTTATTTCTTTCCTGAAAGAATGTTGAAAATTAATTGTCTTTCAAAACAAATTGTGTCCCAACAAAATTAATAAAACATGTAGAAGTTGCTTGTTTATTTTAAAAATAAGTATAATCTCTTTGCTTCTGTCAGAACATTCTGAATGATTGACAGCACAATTCAGTGCAATAAAGCTTCTTCATCCTTCCTCTTTATGAACCAAAGGTGGGCATTTATTTGCAAACAGAACAGGAAAAATCTCTGCTTAAAGATTGTGGGAAGGAACCACGTACTATGGGATTTTGCTGCAGAAATCCTTTTTTGCTGAAATCTTAATCTTCTGCTGCTCAAATTTCAGATCTCTATGGCTGCCTTTTCTTCCCACCTAGTTTCCCATTTTTCTCAAGGGAAAGAAGAAGTTGTAAAAGTATAAGTTTCTCTTTCTTGTATGTTTTAAGTATCCCTTGAAATTCTTCTACACCAATCTTGGAAGAATTTCACCTGCAGCTTTATAAAATGCCCTAGTAAAATATGTATATTTCCTTTATTTTAGATATTAAAAGGAAAACCATTTGGCTCTTTATTTCCATCAAGAAAAAAAAATCCCCCTCTCATTTTTTTTAACACAAATTCAATATGAGGCAGAAGTGTAATGCAATTGCTAAAATGGTGAATACAATCTGAAAGTACATTAACAGAAACAGAATCTAGATTGCAAGAAGTAATTGTTTTGTTCTACCCTGCTCTGGTCATAACCCATCTTCAGTACTGAAATCCAATTCTGGACTAAATCCAAACAATCCAGCTCTGGACACCACAGTACAAAAACACTACTGACAATTTGGAATGGGTTCAAAGAAAGGTAACAAGATAAGGAGGAGCTTAGAAGCCAAGGTATACAAAGATTGATTATTAAGGATTTGGGAATACAAAAAAGACAACTAAGAGGTGATAGAATAGTATTCTTCTTTTGACTCATCTTCTATGCCCATAGAGTTCAGGACATGAGTTCAGCTCAAGGAAGAAGGCATGAAATCAGGATAAACTTCCAGACTAAACATGTTTTCTGGCATAGTATAGGCTGCCACATTAAGAGGTAAATTCTCCTTCACTGGAAGTCTTCTAACAGAGGTTGGGTGTTCATCAGTTAGACTTATATACTGCTCTACAGTGCTTTACAGTTCTCTCTGAGTGATTTACAAATGTTAGCATATGACCCCCAATAATCTAGGTCCTCATTATATTGGCCTCAGAAGGATAGAAGGCTGAGTTAACCTTGAGCTGATTAGGATCGAACTCCTGGTGTGGGTAGAGTTAGACTGCAATACCACATTCCACATTCTACTCACTGCACCACCAGAACCGCTAGCTCATTGGGGCACAAGTTTCTTTAACCAGAAATTAAAAATAATTGTGGTATTATTAATAAATACCACAATTGAATCTCTGCTCTAGGTACCTCAACTCTGAACACTATTTTCCAAATCTTGGATTGCATAAATGCCAATTCCAGGAAATTTTCATTAGAAAATGAAGATAAATGTGCCCCACAGAGGAGCTGATGCAAATTATTTGAAGGCAGTGGCAATTCTCTTCCTTTTGAGCATAAAGTCTTCAAGTTACTACAGCATTTCTCTGCTGTAGCCTGAGGCATGGGAAAATATGTCAAGGTATTTAAAATACTTTACCTGTTCATGCTATCCTGAACTTACTAGTTTTGTCATCCCGATCTCTGACAAATACCGCAATCTTTGTGTTCTGGTAGTTAATTTACAGGTGATTGTCAGCTCAGAAATAGGCAAAGAGCCCTCAGTGCTCTCCTAAAATCAATTTGAATTTAAGTTGTAGTCACTCCATTTATTATCATTTAATGAATGGAAGAAGCTTATCTGTTAGATGAGGGCAGTGCTGTCAAACTCATGCCCTGTGGGGCAGATGTGTCACACACTGGCCACATCCACACTCTGTTTAGCGAAGGGGGACAAGTCGCAATATGTCACTTGATGAAGCAATGACGATGCAGGTTTGACACCCCTGGTGGAGAACTGTATTATGCATTTGCTTGAGCAGGGACTACTTGACATAAAATTGAATAGCAGTGACCAATGCACACCCTTACTTACTGACACTATGTATAAGATCAGGGTTTGAATACTGTTCCTGTGGATCACATTTTACATGTTTGTAAGAGACAGAAAACAATTAAGTTATCTGAGATTATGATTTTAGATGTGAGAAGAAACTGTATTTAACCCTCATTTATTCCCATGGAAGATGTTTCCTGTAGCTCCACCTGTATGAGCATAGAAGTCCAGCCTTTGCAAACGCTTATAATAAAGAAGGTCTTTCTATTGTTCAGAAGTCTCACACTTAAAGGGTTAAATACCACATTAGAATAATTTGTAGTTCAAATAAGAATGATTCAAACAATATCTGGATCTAGTCATAGGGACTGGGGAGCGTGTTGTATTCCCTGCGGAAGCAATGCAGTGAGCTATGGGACAAAGTGTTTTGTCTTAGTTTCAGTCACCTTAGGCATGGGAACATTCACACTCAGGCAAGGAACTAGGCTAATAGCTCACCAGGGATTTGCCTGGTGAAGTTCAAGCCCCCAGTGAATTGACTGAAGCAATTCCAACATATCACATAGCGACAAATTAGAAGCATAAAGGCACAAGACAAATGGGAAGTTGAATACAATAACACTGGGAGACCATTATAATTGCACTGACCAAGAATAAATGATGACAGTAAGGGTATATGTGTGTGCATGCTACATTATGTCTGTGCATGTGAGAGACAAAGTGACAAGCAAATAAAGAAGCATTTTTAAGGGGGTGGGGTGGGGAAACATGGTTATCTCTGAAAGAAAATCTAAGAATGCATTTGGCTTTATTGCCTTTTACTATTGCTAACAACCTGCTGTTAAAAGTTACTTCAGTTTAAAAGGACAGTGAATCTTAATACTGGAATTGTTTCCAGGTCCATCACCTCATGTTCAACAGATCCATCACCTCATGTTCAACACATCCTTCTGTAATGATGTTACAGTACTTACCTACATCTGTCATCTCATTTTGATATATTATGTCTGATATGGGCTTCATTTATTCAAAAGGATCTTTTCACGGCATGGTGATTCTAGAAGCAATAGGGCTAGTCCTCAAATTACAACCACAATTGAACACAACATTTATGTTGTGAAGTGAGAAATTTGTGAGAAATTTATGAGGTGAGTCTTGACCCATATTATGATTTTTCTTGCCACATTTGTTAAGTGAATCACTACAGTTGTTAAATTAGTAACATGGATGTTAAGGGAGGGGACTGCAGGCTAAAACATATAAAGAATGGTTGCCAGAATTGAATATGACTAGTCTGATGAAAAGAAGGACCAGGAGGGACATGATAGCAGTGTTCTAATATCTCAGGGACACCTGAGGACAGGACAAGAAGCAATGGGTGGGAATTAATCAAGGAGAGAAGCAACCTAGAACTAAGGAGAAATTTCCTGACAGTTAGAACAATTAATCAGTGGAACAACTTGACTCTAGAAGTTGTGAATATTCCAACACTGGAAGTTTTTAAAAAGAGATTGAATAACCATTTGTCTGAATCTGGTTTCCCCATTGACTTTGCTTGTCAAAAGCATGCAGAAGGTGATCCCAGGATCCCAGGGCACTGCAACAACCATGGATTTGAATCAGCTGTCAAGCATCCCAATGTCAATCATGTGACCATGGGGATGCTGCAACAGTCATAAGTGTAAAAAGTGGTCATAAGTCACTTTTCTCAGTGCCGCTGTAACTTTGAACGGTCACTAAGTGAAACTACCTGTAATATCAAGGAGATCCCGATTCCTTCCTGGCTAGACCAATTGTCCTCATGAGATTGGCATCAATCAATGTTTGTCATCATGAGACTGGGTCTTGTTTTGGTGGCAGCAGCAAGTGTGGACAGCTAAAGTCTTAGAGAGTGAGGACTCAGGTGAGGGGCCTGCGTGTGATGCAGGGGTGGGGCCAGGATTATCAGGGAGTGGAGTGCTGCCTTCGGAGATTGTGTAGGCTGGCAACAGTGATGAAGAGTTCCCCGAGGAGCCTGTGCCCAGTGCGCATGCACGCAGGGCTGCTCGAAGGAAAAAGCAGCTGCAGCAGCCTGGGTGACTCAGGAGTAAGGCTACAAGGTAATGGCCCCTCCCTTAAGAGATAAAAGCCAGCTGAGAAACCAGAGTTCTTTGCAGGAAGCAAAGAAGTTTTTGCACTCAAGACTTGTGGACGTTCGGAGTATCTTGGTTGGTGTTTGGAGACTCTTTGTGTTTGAAATATTTCTTAGTAATTTTACTTTGTATTCTTGGTAGCCTTGCACAACCTTGGCAAGACTCATGTTTATCAGAGACAATTAGTTTGAAACAGCCTTTTAACTGTGAAGGAATCATTAAAAGATTTTGCTGTTACTTCTGTTTCGTGTTTGTTTCCTTGGAACAAGGTTTGGATCAGAACAGGTCTCAAAAAGATATGCAGGCGTTACATGGCTCTCTAGAAAAAGACATAACTTCCAGAAATTGCAAAACCAAGGATCAGGCTCAAGTACAGAGAAAAGGCAGTGAAATTCAATCAAGTTCCAATACTTTATGTGTTTTCCACTTAATAGACAGAATTTTGCCAAACTAAAGTTGTAACTTTCTAAGCTACTAGATCAGAGTGGTATTCAGCAGTTCTGGAGAACCGGTAGCGGAAATTTTGAGTAATTCGGAGAACTGGCAAATACCACCTCTGACTGGCCCTGCCCCTATCTATTTTCTGCCTCCTGAGTCCCAGCTGATTGGCTGGGTTTTCTTTTGTTGCCCTGCACAGGAGAACAGAGCTGGAAAGCAGGTTGGTGAGGTGGGGAGGGAATGGGATTTGGCAGTAACCTTCCTCTGCCACACCCACCAAGCCACACCCACAGAACCGGAAGTAATTTTTAAAAAAATCCCACTACTGTACTAGATATATTCTGAGAGATTCTCGGGTGGTGCTACCCTAAACCTATTCCTCCCTCCCTCTTTCAGCTCAGGATTACTTTCTCTCTTAATCTGGGACTCCTCTGTGAAAATTCTGAGTTGCCAAATCTACTGCCATTGTTGCTGCAGGTGCACATCCCATCACACTAAAGGCTAGGTCACACTGGCCGACGGATACAAAATGCATGCAAAAAGAACACAGTGGACGAGCAAATTTTCCATCCGTTGTTATCCGCTCTCAAAAGTGCCCCAAATTTGCATAAACAGAGTGGACAACAACAGAAAGGAACAGACGTGGGGAGATTGTAGCGGGGATGTAAAGCGGATGTTCGTAGGAAGCCTAGCAGATGGAAGTGGATGGAAGTGGATGACACATCCGCAGGGCTTCCGGGGGAGAATAGCAAAGCGGACACATAGCGGAAGGAGCGGATGCATAGCGGATGCATAGCGGATGCAAAGCGCTCACTGTGCATGTGGGGAGGATGATCCAGGTTCCTCAGACGCCACAGATGCCACAGACGCCTCACCTGACCCAGCTGCAGACCAGACAGCCCCACTACACTCCTCCTTCCTCCACCCCACAGTCAAGCCCTTCCTCAGAACATCTGTCATCAATCTTGGGCCTCACATCCCAGGTACTTGAAGAAGGGCCTCTCAACCTCACGGGACTGAGTCAGCTCTCTGAGAGCTTCCTGCACACACCATCTCCTATTGTACTCTCGGGGCCAGGCACCCCAATGGTGCCTCAGATCAGCACTCAAGCCACAGCCACCTCCACAGTCCCTGGCCCCTTTACATCTGAGACCATGGACATGCCTCAGAGTGACTGAAAAGACTGCCAGAGACTGAGTTGTTACCTGTTCACTTTATCTTTGCTTAAGACACTTTACTTGGTCCAGTTTGCTTTTTAATAAAGTCATACAGTTTGTTATTAATAAAGGTTATCTTTGCTTCACACACTTGGTTTATTTTTTTTACTTAAAAAAGTGTTGGGGAAAACTTTGAAAAAAGGGTTAAGCCTTTGCATGCTTGTAGGATTGGTAAGGATAGCTGTGGGAGGATAGCTCTGGGATGAGTAAGGATAGCTGTGTGATGGATAGCTGAGGGATGGGTAAGGATAGCTGTGGGATGGGTAATAGCTGTGGGATGGGTAAGGATAGCTGTGGGATTGGTAAGGATAGCTGTGGGATAAGGATAGTTGTGGGATGGGTAAGGATAGTTGTGGAATAGATAAACCTCCAGTGCAAGCATAGTGAGACTGTATAGTCCACCCTCCCAGCTGCCACACATATGGACCTTTATTATCAATAACAATTTAATCATTGATCCACACATTTCAACATAAACAAAACTTAATGCCCTGTTCATTGTAGGGCCACTCAACATACATGGCACAATCTCATCAGTGTTATGAGACAGGCTGAAGGAAGCATCCATTAAGCATCTACCATCCTGTCTTGCCACTCCACTGCTCAAACTGGGGAGTTGCACCAGTGTTTCAGGAGGTTGCGCTGCTTCTTCCCTTCACGTGAACTTCTGTTGGGGCCTTGCACATCCACAGTGTCTGTCAGGTTTTGTCTTTGCCTCCATTCACCAGGCTCCATATCCCCATTGCCTTGTTGACAGTCCACAAGCCTGTTCTGCAACACTGGGTAGCGGGTGCGCATGAGATTGTGCAGAGTGCAGCAAGCTTCCACGATGCTCCTCACAGTCTCTGGGTGGTGAGAAGTACCTGGAACCTATTGGCCAGGATGCCAAAGGTGTTCTCCACCACCTGCCTTGCCCTGGACAGCCTGTAGTTGAAGATTCTCTCTTCACAGGTGAGGTATCTTGACGTGTACAGCTTCATGAGGTAGGTTCTGAGGGAGAAGGCACCATCACCCACGATGAAGTTGGGCACATCTTGTGTGACGTTGGGTAGGGGGTCTGGATCTGGAAAACCCATGATGAGGTTGCATTCCAGTCCCTCCTTGAGGTGACTGATGTTGTATATCTGGGCATCTGAAGAGGAGCCGTTGCCTGAAGCATCGATGTACATGAACTTGTAGTCGGCATCAACCATGGCAAAGAGGATGATGCTGAAGAAGCCCTTGTAGTTGAAATAATTGGACCCTGAGTTGGGTGGAGCTTTGCAGGCCACGTGCTTGCCATCTATGGCTCCAACGGTGTGGGGAAAGTTCCACCTCTAATACCACTGCTCTGCAACTTTCCTCCAGGCTTCTTCAGTGGTGGGACACTGGAGGAGCTCCTCCACATATTCTTTGATGATGGCCTGCACCACTTATCTGACCACAATACTGATGGTGTTGTGTGGCACCCTCCAGGCATACTCCATGTTTCTGTATGTGGTCCCAGAGGCCAGTTGGTACAGACTCAGTGCCACCTTCAGTCCAGGGTTCAGGCTGGGACAGAAGTTGGTGCTCAGCTTGGTCATCCTGGGTCTCAGATGCTCCACAACTTCATCAAACATGGCTGGCAGCATCCTCATGAAGTGCTGGGATGTACGAGTGTCTTCATTCCTCAGCTCCACCATCAGCTTGTCATAGAGTCCAAACTCCACTCTTCTCCTGATCCATCTTCAGACTCAGACAGCTCTTGGACTTCTCCTTGCATAGAAAGGGTGAAACAGTCTGAAGAGGGCTTGGTTCTGGTGTTGAATGATGGCAACTACCAAAAGGAGTGTGCGATGATCCTTGGTGGACATGAATGGATGATGTGGAAGAGCAAGATCAAGGCTGAAGAGGTCTGCACACCAGGGCTGCTGGACTGAAAGTAAAGCCCATGTCACACTGCCCAACGGATGCAAAAATGACACAGCGGACGAGCAAAATGTTTCATCTGTTGTTATCCGCTCTCAAAAGGGGCAAAAATTTGCATATCTGGAGCGGATAACACGGATGCATGGAGGACGCAGGGCGGATGCAAAGCGGATGCGGAACGGAAGCCCAGCAGATGGAAGTGGGTGGGAGCAGATGGAACATCCGCAGAGCTTCCGGGGGGCCTCAGCAAAGCGGACGTGGAACGGATGAAGCGGATGCACAGCGGATGCACTGCAGATGAAGTGGAAGCACAGCGGATGCACAGCGGAAGCCTGGCAGATGCCTGGCGTTAATTGCGCATGCGGGGAGGATGCATTGGGTCAGCCCCGCGGATATAATGGAAGCAGCTCGGAAGCAGGTCGCCATTCAGAGGAAAGACCTGCTGCCAGACGGATTGGCTGCCTTGCCTGCCCTTCCACTTCTGATACCACTGCTCTGCAACTTTCTTCCATCCTTCTTCAGTGGAGGGGCACTGGAGGAGCTCCTCCTTGTATTCTTCGATGATGGCCTGCACCACTTCTCTTACAACAAAGCTGATGGTGCTGGGTGGCACCCTCCAGCCGTACTGCATGCTCCTGTAGGTGGTCCCTGAGGCCAGGTGGCACAGAGTGAGTGCCACCTTGAGCGCTGCACAAGTTCATCAAAAATGGCTGGAGGCATCCTCATGAAGTTCTGGAACGCCCGAGTGTCTTCGCTCCTGAGCTCCACCATCAGTTTGCTGTACAGTCCGTCCTCTGCTCTTCTGGTGAACCATCTTTGGACCCAGACTTTTTTGGGGTGCCTCCTTTTCTTCCCGTAGTAGAGCTCACATAGCCTGTAGATGGTTTCGCACTGTTGCAGAAGGATGGTGGCTGCCGAAAGGACTTTGTCACAATCCACGGTGGACATGACTGGATGCTGTGGAAGAGGAAGAGTCAGATGAAGGCTGCAGAGGTCTGCACAGCTTGGCTGCTGTTCTGAAAGTGAGATGCAGGTGAGTTGCTCCCCCTTTTTATAGGCAGTATAGGTTTTCCGCTAGGCATCCTGTAGACATCCTTAATATCCGAGATAGGTCCCCTCTGCGAACGTTTTTTCCATTTTAAATGCTTTGTTTCTGCTTGGCATCCATTCTGCATCCATTCTGCATCTGTTCTGCATCCGTTCTGCTTCCTCCCTGCGTCCGAGCGGATGCCAGTTGTGCAGATGCGGAGCGGATGCCTAGCGGATATAGCGGATGCATAACGGATGCGTAACGGATGCCTACCGGATGCATAGCAGATGCAGAACGGACGGACTGGATACATTTTCCGCGCAAAAGTTTTGGGCAGCCCAAAACCTTTGGAGCGGATGAAACGTCAATAAACGGATGATGGACGGATAGAGAGGAAGCCAAACGGAGGCAGTGAGTACATCGCGTTTTCAAACGGATGGCAAGGTTTTTTGTCCGTTTTATATCCTCTTTGCATCCATTGGTTCACTGTGATGTGGGCTTAAGATCCAGGTGATTTCCTCTCCCTTTTTATAGGAAATGTCAGTTTTCCATTAGGTGTCCTTCCACATACTGTAGACATCCTCCAGACATCCTAAATATCTGAGATACGTCCCATATACAAATGTTTTGTCTGTTTTAATGCTTTATATCCTAGCTGCATCCGCTTTCATCCTTTCTATGTCCATGCTACTAATGCTGTGTGGACGTTCCGCGTACCTTTCGCTTCCTCCCTCTTTCCGTTTTCAGCTGCAGTGGATGTGAGTTGCGCGGATGGCCAGAGGATACCGAGAGGATACATCAGACGTGTAATGGATGACAACGGACGTATAACGTTTGTTGCCCATATGTGTCGCGGATGTAGATCGTACATGGTAGAAAATTCATCTGCTCAAAAAGTTTTGTGCAGCTCAAAACTTTTTGAGTGGATGAAATAGCAGTAGAGAGATGCTCGACGGATAGAGTGTATGAACGCCGTACGCAGTGAGTACACAACGGATGCATCGCGTTTTCCAACGGATGGCAAGCTTTTTTGTCCATTTTACATCCTCTTTGCATCCGTTGGTGCAGTGTGACATGGGCTTAAGATTTTAAATATATTAAGACTCCACTTTCCTAACTGATTGTTTTCTTAACTGCCACAAAAGGTATGTCTTCTTTAAGTTTGGCAAGCATAACTATGACCAGAGGCAGGCTGCTACCTAGTTTGGGTGAGCTCGTAGCTAATTTTATGGCTGTTTTATGGCCAGTTCAGCAAACTGGCAAATCCTACCCCCAGTTGGCCCCACAACCCCACCTCTCCCCTCCCATGAGTCTCCACATGGCCCATTTTGGATACCAGGTAAGTACAGGGCCCACACAGAAGCCCAGGGAGGATGGAAACATCCACCCCCTGTGGTGCAGGAGGCTGACTAGGCCACACCCATCATGGCCACGCCCAACAGCAACGAGGCAGAGAACCGGTTGCTAAAATTTTTGAAGCCCACCCCTGAGAATGATCTACATGTACTGTTTACATAAGCAATGACTCCCTATGACATGAAGGAATAAAATCAATTGTGGGTTCAGCCTAATGCTAATTATGACCTGTAGTCCCAGGAATCAAGCAAACTTTCAAGGTCTGGTGACCCTTATCATCGGAAGCATAAATTTGTGAGTGTAAAGTAGATTTCTGGGATGTGGCCTAATGTTAACTAACGTGTTTCTCACATAATAAGGCCAGGCCTTATTTTTTTTTTACCCCTGAAAAAATGGCTAGGCCATCTTTTTGGGGGTGACTTAATTTCCTCCCCTACCTAGAGTGGCCCATACGCATGTACCTCTCCACGAGGCTGTTTCTATTAGCCGATCAAAAGCTCCCTTGAAGACACAGTCCCCAGCTGCTTTGGGGTGAGGCGTGGCTGCCCCTGTCCCCTCGCCTTTAGGGCAGTCTCTTTCCACCAATGGAAGCTCCCCAAGTGTGCTCAACAGCCACTTTGATTGGCTGGTAGAAGCGGCCTGGGGCGAGCGCACACACACATTCCCCTCGCCGCGAGGCTGCTTCTATCTGTCGATCGAAAGCTCCCTTGAGGACACAGTCCCCAGCTGCTTCAGGGAGAGGCGTGCCTATGCATCAGGTTCCCAACTGCAAACTCAATGCAACTGCAAGCTCAATGCAATGTACATATGCTGTTGTCAGAATAAATATCAGAGGATCCCAAGATTCCCGCTGCATTTCTGCTTCCTGAGCCAGCCACTCTTCTTCGTCCCCTCAGATAGCCCTATTTCCCCCCACCTTGATTTCCCACTGCAACCATTTGGATCGCAGGAGGGTTGCTGAAAAGGTTTTGTCTTCTCCTGTCCCACTCTTTTAAACTTCTCTCTGGAAAATCCTCTCCAGGCAACTCCATCCCAGCTCCAACCCTGTTTAGTTTCCATCCTAGACAAGCCCCCTTCCAGGTGCGCTCTGGTAATCCAAGGCTTGTTTCCTCCCCCCCCATCTCTGACTTGAGCAGAGCAGGCAATGGGGTGGGCAGGAAGGGGGCGGAGTGGAGGGGCTCCTTGGTTTTTTGCCTGAGCTGTGTGAAGATCATCCTGGTGGCCCCAAAGAGGGGTCTTTCATATTGCTTTAATGATTAACAGGACACTTCCCTGAATCCCCACCTCCCTCCAGTGGTGAGGTTGGCATCTTGCTGGGCCCAGGAGAGATGCTGGCTGCATTGCAGGGGAAAAACACTCCCCCCCCCAAAAGCCCCTTGGGGAAACATAAATGAATGAATAAACTCAAAGGGTCTTGGGACAACTCCCCCCCCCCCAGGTAAAAAGAGAGAGGTGATGGAAGAGCAGAGACCTTCAGGTTCAGAAACTCGGTTAAGCACAAGCTGCTACTTCTTCCCTCCCTGCCCTCATTTCACGTTGCCTTTGATCACAAAGCAGATCTTAATGATAAACAACCCTTTTGTAACTTACCAACTGCATGCCATATCCCAGCCATCACCCCCAGGGGACCCACAAAGCAACACCCAAATTTATTTGAAATCCACCATTTTAATAAAAATAAATTAACCAAGCCATTTATTCAAATACAGGAACAATTTATTCGAACGCAGGAACAATTTATGCAAACATATGTAGGAACAATTTATTCAAAAACAGTTATGTCATCTTCTTCTGGAACATCGTCATAACACTCCAAAGCCTGATTTTCTCCTGGCATTGCCTGTAAAAGAATTAGTCCCAATTGCTGATGTTTAGCAATAGAGGTCTCCTTAAAGGAGTGTCTCTTGTCCATGTATCCTGCTCATAGTGCATTGGCAACAGAGGTGTCAGTGATGGTATCCCATGCCTTCTTCACCCAACTCACAACCTCTGCCAGGCTAGGCTTCACAAAGTTTCCTCGCTGGTTTCTCTCTGTGCGATTCTCAATATAGTCATTGATTTGTACCTGCAGATTGTCCTTGAATGGTTTGTTTACTGCAATGTCTACGGTTTGGAGATGTTCTGTCATCACCTCATCTCAAATAATGAGTGGATCATTATTTGATCCACTCTTCTTTGTGCAAGGAAACGCTTCATGTCTTTGGCAAGGTGAGTGCTGGCTGCATCCCATATCAGGATGCCTCTTCGGTCACCTCGCACAACAAGTGGCAGTATTAATTCGATCCACTTCCTTATAACACCCTGTGTGCACCAAGCCTTTTCAGTTTCAAGCACATAAATCCCTGAAACAATTCTTTTTTTTTTTTGCGGTCATTTTTTTCTTTTTTGCCCTTGGCAATTACAAGAGGTGCTACTTTTGTCCCATCCAGGCGAATGGCCAAGATGCACGTAATACATGCACTTTCATATCCAGTTGATGGAATGTAAACTGACGAGGCACCCCTCTTATCAATTGTTGTTTGAGCCTCTTGGCCCAAAAAAACTGCAGTCTCATCCATCGCAATCATGTGAGAGACATTATATTTGGAGAAATCAATGGCATCAACAAATGATTTAAAAGCAAGTGCCCGTTTGACAATTTCAGCATCTTCTAGCTTGAAGAGCAAGGTGGATCTCCTCAGAGACAATTCATATCGCTGAAGGAAGCCATCCACCCAGCGATGAGAGGCTTTGAATTCTCCTTGGGTAATTTCAAATTGTGGTGCCATTGCAAGGGCAAATGTTTGAATACCAGCCCTGCTTACAACCAAAGCCTTTGCTCTCCTGTCAGCAATCCATTGAGAGATGGTGTCTTCAAGTTCAGGATATAATGGATGCCGACCTGATCCACACCTGCGCTTCCTGGCATTTCCCTTCTGCACCTGTTGACTGAGGTTATCATACTCAGCTCTCCATTTTCAGACCATACAGAGATGCAACATATTCTCTTTGCAGAAAGCGGTCAGATTCTTACCATAAGAATCCTCCATGATTGCTTTCTTGAATTCCATAGAGTAGCTCTTTCTTTTTAAGCTCATCTTCTCTCTAGACCAAAATAAAAATCACTTTAGATCATTAACTCTATTAATCAATTAACCCAAACACATTAAGCCACCTTGGGGTGGTGGCTGGGATTTGGCATGCAGTTGGTAAGCTACAAAAGGGTTGTTTATCATTAAGATCTGCTTTGTGATCAAAGCCAAAGTGAAATTAGGTTGAGGGAAGTGTCCTGTTAATCATTAAAGCAATCTGAAAGACCCCCCTTTGGGGCCACCAGGATGATCTTTACACAGCTCAGGCAAAAAACCAAGGAGCCCCTCCACTCCATCCCCTCCCTGCCCACCCCATTGCCTGCTCTGCTCAAGTCAGAGATGGGGGGGGGGGGATGAAACAAGCCTTGGATTCCCAGAGCGCACTTGGGAGGGGGCTTGTCTGGGATGGAAACTAAACAGGGTTGGAGCTGGGATGGAGTCGTCAGGAGTGGATTTCCAAGGCTGCAGAGAGAAGTTTAAAAGAGTGGGACAGGAGAAGACAAAACCTTCTTTAGCAACCCTCCTGCGATCCAAATGGTTGCAGTGGGAAATCAAGGTGGGGGGAAATAGGGCTATCTGAGGGGACGAAGAAGAGCGGCTGGCTCAGGAAGCAGAAATGCAGTGGAAATCTTGGGGTCCTCTGATATTTATTCTGACAACAGCATATGTACATTGCATTGAGCTTGCAGTTGCACTGAGTTTGCAGTTGGGAACTTGATGCATAGGCACACCTCGTCCTGAAGCAGCTGGGGACTGTGTCCTCAAGGGAGCTTTCGATCGGCAGATAGAAGCAGCCTCGCGGCGAGGGGAGTGTGTGTGTGTGCGCTCACCCCAGGCCGCTTCTAACGGCCGATCGAAGTGGCTGGTGACTCTGCCTTCAAGGGAGCTTCTATCAGCTATCAGGGTATTCTAGCCTAGGCTACCTGCAGGGCACTCCTAAAGGCAAGTTTTCTCCCCCCACCGCCACCCTTCCCCCCCACCCCCACCCTTTCCCCCCATTTCTCTTCACCTTGTGTAATTCTTACGAATGATGTGAGAAATGGTGGGGAAACGCATGGGTTTAATAGGCCTAAATTTTGGGGCCAGGGCTTAATTTCACCTCATGCCTAGAAATCATGCTGGGCCTTCCTATTGGTAGAGGCCATATTGTTGGAGAAACACGGTATTTCCAGGAGTGAAAGATGCATACAGAATATTTCTTACAGCTCCCTATTTCCAGAAGTGTAAATAAAAAGATTTGCACTAGCTTCAAACTTCCTATTTGAAGTTTTACAGATCTGGTTTGATAAGCCACCATGAATATTTTTCTCGTAAAAATAGCATTTGAAAGCTGCACAGCCTTAGCTTTAACATCTCCAAGTTAGGCTGCCCCCATTAAAAAAAATGAGAATTTTGTTCTGCAAATGTTCCATCTATTCCCTCTAATAAGCATGATAGGCTGGCACAAAAATAGATATACATGAGAGATAAGATTCTATCTTATTTTAAAGTCCTAGCTTGACACTTTCCTAGCCAAGTTTTCAGGCAACAGTGACCCCAATCCCCTCCAAGCCATTTTTTACAGGCCATTTGCTTAAATAAAAGGAAATGGTAACCTTTCCCCAAAGCTCCATCTTGATGCTTTTCGAATTGGCCATTTGCATAAGGAGTTGGTACAGAGAATTTAACAATTTTCTCCCAAAACTCTTGTTTGCTTTTATCATTCTTGATTTGATTTGAATTAAGATTTCAAGCTCCCGTGCTTGGATCTGAGATTACAAATTAAGATCTGATAGCAAAATGATTTGATTTGAACTGCTCCAGTGTTGCTAACTCTAATCACTAAGTCTTGCTGGGGGAAAAGAGGGTTGGCACTCCTTCTTGGAAAGCTTGGCCTGTCATGGGAAGGATCCTCTCATCAGTGGCTGGAACCAGTTGTTTCAGAATTGTGGTTTGTTGGCAGTATTCAATGTTAGTTAATTAGCAGAGGCAGGTGGCACAGAGAGATACAATACCAGGAAGATTGGCAGGCTGCAAAGAAATAGGCTGGCAATAATAACTAGAATTCATAGCACCATTTCTTCTATCCTTACAGGCAGTAGCAGTGATGTTAGTACCTATAAAGGACAGTTTGATAACTTTACCTGTATTGTTGGGAAATTTAACACTGCTCCACTCATTAAGAGTTTAGAATAAACATTTGATCCAAGAGTTGGTCCTGAATTGGCCATCCTTGATCCCATATTTAGGATAGTGAGAGCTGATTCAATCTCCTTCTTCAAAGCAGGTCCCTGGATAGAATTGCAACTGTGCTCAATGGATTAATTTGATCAACCCTTCATCAGATCAAAGCATCTCTTTGAAACTTTGAATAGCTCTCATCTGTAAGGTGTGTATGTGTGTGTGTGTGTGATTAATAAATAAATAGAACATGCAATTCCATGATTTACGCTCTGCTCTGTATTACTGACTTAAGATAAAAAGTAGTTCCTAAGTAAAACAACATATTAAAGGAGAGGGAGAAGGATGTGTTGGGTGCTGCTGCTGAGATTTTGCGAAGCATAAATATTGTTAATATAACACGTCTAGGTTATACTTCTTTCTTTTAACGGTATCCATCAGGATGTTTTTTTTTTAAATTATTTGGGTTTTCACAAAAAAACAACAACAAATAAAACATCTTTATTTGAAAATAGCATGGTCCCGGGTTACACTTCTTCATACAGACACAAACTCAATTTCATGCTCACTTTTTATGTTCTATTCCATATCTTATTACTGTTTTACATTTTCTACATAGTTTTTCTCCTCTCTTAATTTTCTCAATTTTATTTTAATTATCTCATATCAATTCAAATCATTATATTTATATTTTTGTCTGTCCCGTTTCAATTTCATATTTTCTTTTCTCATTAAACAAATTTTCTCCTGTAGTTACTACTTGGAATATGACACCTTTATATCTTTTAATTTTATCAATTCAACTCTTATTTAAGCTTCAATATATGCCTTGAGGTTATAACATTCAATATAATACATAACTTCCAATCAAATTCTGCTTGGTACATTCTTAAAATACACACTATATTCTTAAAAAGTGATTATAAATATATGTAATTAAAACACTCATTCCATTCCAATTCAATTCTTTCATTAATATTCATAAAAGTCTTAACATCTTTAGCATTACTTTTCAATTAAATATCATACATCCTTGGGAACACTTGTAAGCTTTCCGTAATTAATTTTTCCCCTTATTTCTCTTCCCTTATATTTTCTAAAACATTTAATAATTAGAATGTTCCCATCCTTTCCTAATTCAGTTCTCTCATTCATTTTATTTCATTTATTAACAAACATTTCACAAGATTACAATAACTATTTTATCCATCATTTTAAGCATTACATTGTTTCATATTTTCTAAAATTATTTCTATTTCTTATATAACAATACTATCTCATGTACCTTTATAGAATCCCTTGTTCAATTAATTTTTCACCCATTATCTCTAAATAGGCCCTGTTTCTCCATATCTTGTTTCTGTCCTTTAGAACTTCTTTTTCTTTTCTTCTTCCTTCTCTTCTCCTCCCTCCCCTTTTTACCCCCTTATCTCTCTAGTTCTAATTCTCTCTTCTGTATTCCTCTCTCCTGTTGTTTTCTAATACTCTACCTATTTTTCAAGTTATTATTCCTTTCCTTGGTTGTTTTTTCAAATCTTAAACTTTTCATTCTTATCCTCCCTATTCCTTTTTTTTCCTCACTTAAATTTACTTGTTTATTAAAGATGGCTTCTTCTTTGTCCCAGTCTTCTTGTTCTGCAGGCATTTCTTGTTGTTTCTCATAGTTCGAGATCTCCATTTCTAAGAATTGAAATATGAAGCCAAAAGAACCTCCCCCTTCTTGTGCATCTTCTTTGTACTTTTTAAGTTCCATTTTCAATTCATCTAAAAGTAGTGCCATTTTAAAACACTTTTAAACAACCACCTGATTGATTTTAGTAATTCAAATGCCATAATCCAGAGATCACCAAGTGATCCAAATACTCCCAAGCTGCTTCTTTTTTCCACTTTCTCTTCCTGGGGTTCTAGTATTTTGTAGCCAAGTTTCAGTTAAAATGTATCTTTTAGAAGTTTTGTTGAGGTTTTACTGTAAATTCCTTTTAATTCCAGGCAGTCTCTTCCCTTTGTTCCAGATCCTGCCCTTTTATTCTTTTTCTCTCCTTTCCTACTTTTAAAAGGTTTTAAGTATCCAGAAATCTTTATTATCCCTTTTGACATTTTATTTTCAGCTTAAATGCCTACTGATGTCAAAATGGATTTTTTCCCCCAATTTCTTATTTAGATCTCTTTGCTGTCAGTATAGGGAAAGGGAGAGAAGAAAAAAAACCAAATCCTTTCCCTTTTCTCACTCCTTCACTGCTTCAGAATCTTCTTTGGGAACAATGTTACTTTTTACTTTAAATTACAGGGTACCTTAGTTGTTACTTTTCCAGTTCAACCTGGTCAGCCAAAACTTTTTCTTCTTATCTTTCTCCTGCACATTCTTTTCCGGTCAAGTTCTTCTTTGTGGTGGTCATTTCTGACCACTGCTGCAACTGCCTTTGGGAAAGGGAGTAATGACCAGCTGAGGAGGAGAGATGCGGCTCTCCTCAACTCTGCTGGCAGTCTCCCCCCTCTTCTCCATCTCTGTGGGGTGGCTTAGCCCCAAAACTAGCCGGCTCGGGGCGCTCCAGCAGCGAGCACAGATCAAAACCACGCACGATCGCGGTTTCAGTCTGTCCGCAAAGAGATTCAAACCAGAAGCCAGGATGTTGTTGTAGATCCATATACCTTCAGTTAAACATGTTTCATCATACTGAGAGAAAAGTATTATAACTTACTGTTGTGTGTAGAACTTGGTAGATTCCAAATGTCTTAAACTGATTGGCCAAAAAGGCAGTTCCTGGATTGGCCATTTAGGAACCAATCCAATTGGCCCACTGGACAGCGGGAATACTCAAAGTACTGTCATTGGCCACAAGCCACGTGCAAGCCCCTATAAGAAGGGCTACCGTGGCTTGAGTTGTTGTTCCGTTACCATTGCATTACTTGTTGAAATAAAAAAGTTGTTGTTGGAACCCGGTCTCGCACAACTTATTTCCGGATGGAACAGCTACTCTTTTATAATAGGATTTTAAGTATGATTAAGTATCTTTCTGTTAATTTCCTATTTCTTCTTACATATAGTACTCTCACCCTAAAACCTAAAATGTGTTCAGTTACATGATGCATTATTACAATCTTCTTGGAAAACAGGAAGATCTGTCAAGGCTAGACAACAAGTAAATAAAATAAGGAACATCCTCCCAAGGTAAATGCCAGCAGTGAGATAAGATTCTGAGACACAGGAAACAATGTCATGTTAACCCTTAACCTTATAGTAATCTCTTCTAAGAATGTAGAAACTAAAGGGAGTGTAGGGGGGCCTCTTAGGTGTAGTGTGTTTTGTGCAGGGTATAAATGTATTGTTTGAATATGGAGTCTTGCTCTCCTTGTACTCAATCCACTTGGGAGGGGTCTTGGAGGCCGTACTTGCAACTACTGTCTATTTTTCTTCAATAAACCTTTGAAATTGTGCACCAGACTTGTCTTTGTACTGTGAGTATAAATTTATTGGGGGTCTTATATCTCACAATACTGTACTATATATAAATATATCATGTCTCTGGTAAGGTGTAAAGGCATTTTGTGGAAACAATCAATTTCAACAATAACAATAGTACAGCCTATTGGGGGCTTGGGTTTTGTTTTGTTTTGTTTTGGAAAGCAGCTGCCAGGGGAAATAAAAATCAACTCAACCCTAAGTTATAACAAGTCACTCTGTTATGACACAGCAGTACCCACCAGTGTTACAGGGTTGGAAATAACATTGGAAGTTACTTAACTATTCTGGTATTGATTACAAATATATTTCACCCAAACTTTCCAATATGGATGCTGAAGCCCTATTGGTCAAGATCAAGTTTCCATGTTTCCATTCCTGAGTATAAAGAGAACAAAAATAAATAGCTGTTGCTTCTTTTATGGGAACAAAATGAAAATTGCCTATGAATTCATAGGGAATCCATATTAGATGACAAGGAAGTCTGCCTAATTTCATGGAAATTGCTTTGAAGCTATCCCCTTTTAAAACAAGTTTTCTTTAATGTGTCAATAATAATTTTGCTTTTCACAGGAATTAAAGTGTCTATTTTTTTTTTATAGAAAAGACAGATTATTACTAGAAGATAAGCATATTAAATTTGATAGAAATTGGTTGTTAGATGATGCCTCTTGATGTTTTTTAAAAAGTGCTCATAACTTTTTTTGTGCAGGCCAGCATATAATGAATTTTGCAGTAGTTGCAGTGAAAAATTGATATTATTTTATCAAGAAATATCTATCACATATTTTGCAGGCAGATAGTTAAAGGGAATTTTTTAAAAATCTGAAAATAAGGGGTGGTGTCAAGGAATAATTATGCTTCTTCATGAATAAATTGATATTTCTGTTGAAAGTAAGAACTGAAGTGAAATTCAAGAGATTAATATTTCCATAAAAGAAAATCTAGTTTTTAGGCCATAAAGGAAGGCAAAACATCCACACACTTTCTTGTTATAACTTCTGAAATAACTGATAGAAAAGAATGAATGAGTAGATAGTGAAACTAAAAAAATTATTTCTTCTTGTCCAATTTGCATACTTATGCAGTGATTGAAGGCATTGATTTGAACCTCATTTCAAAGGACATTCTGATTTAAGGAAAGACCCATCAATCACTGAATCCAATACTTCTCTTTTCCAGATCACTTCAATAAGTTTGCACGCACCAGAATCTGGTGCGTGCAAACTTATTTTACAAATCCTGTGTGCTTTTTTGGACATGTGATAGCTTCTTCTTTTTATCTGGTATGCTGAATACTCAAATTACATATCAGTAACAAAAGCACTTTGACTTATATGCTGCTTTGCAGTGCTTTTACAGACCTCTCTAAGTGGTTTACAAAGTCAGCCTATTGCTCCCAACAATTTGGGTCCTCATTTTACCCACCTCAGAAGGATGGAAGGCTGAGTCAACCTTGAGCCTGGTGAGATTTGAACTGCCAAATTGCAGGCAGCTGGCAGTCAGCAGAAGTAGCCTGCAGTAGTGCCCTCTAACCACTGTGCCACTGAGGCTCTTCATCAAAGACAAAACACCCTGAACAATTTTGAATTATTGACATCAGGAGAGAGTTGGACACCACTGCTGTCTGGCTTAAATGATCTAAAAACAATCTTGAATTGGCCATTCCTCTTTGACCTTGAGATTCATGTTAAGTCAGAGTAAAGTCTAAATATCTTTTTCAACTGGATAACATCTCATCAAGATGAACAAAATAAGAATATTTACGGTGGCTGTAGAAGTAAACCAGAATACTGATCATGAGCAATGTCTGAGGTTACACGAACTTCTGCACTCCAAAATATAAAGTTGTTTTGACCCAGCTCCCCAAACAGGACAAATCTTCTGAAGTTAAATCAATGAGTCCTTTATTAGGAGTGCCAGCAGTCCCAGAAAAAAAGTTTTGCTCTTACGACAGGCTAACAAGTCTATCCAGCAGGGAGATGAATAGTTGTCTGCCACTTCTATTCATCTCCACCCCCTGCTTTTTATACCCAGAGATAGAATGGGGCTTCGCTAGCAGTGGTGGCTTTTCCTTCCCAAGGATCAGCCCACAGATTTCCACTACTCTGCTCTCCTCTGCCTTCTGTGCATCTGTGCATCAGGCACTGGACCCAGCTGTTCCTCCTCTTTCTTATCAGCCACCTCCAGACCTGAGGTGGCTGTTGACTCTCCATCCGAGGGCTGATGGATGGCCCAGGCTCCACTTCTGTCTCTTTCTTTGCCAGCTCCATTCCCTCTTCTCCCTCATGTTGCCTTGATGCTGACCCTGACTCCCATACCCCCTCCTCCTCATCTGATTCAGTTCTTGGAGGCGTCGGCAGCCGACAGGCCACAACAAAAGTAGATAATTTAACAACATGAAGGCTTTTTGGTCAAGTGATGTAAAATGATCCACAATGTCAACCCAAGAAATTTTGCTCTCTGAAGTATAAATGCTGTCTGCCTTTAGGGCAGGGGTCTTCAAACTTAACAGCTTTAAGACTTCAACTCCCAGAATTCCTCTTCCAGCCATGTTAGGTCAGGAATTCTGGGAGTTGAAATTTACAAGTCTTAAACTTGCCAAGTTTGAAGACCCTTGTTTTAGAGTACGGCCAAGAGATTGAATGGTCCCATTCCATTATCCAAACATCAATACCTGCCCTGACCTTCAGTCTTAACCTGAAACTGCCTTTCTGCATTTGACAACTGTCTCTCACAGATGCCTATTATAATTTTTAAACATCAGGAAATATTGCTGATGGTAACTATACACAGCTCCAGGCACTATTTTTTGGCAAATGTACATGACTTCGAAAAGAATTCTTAATGGAGAGATGTATTCGTATGAATTTTGGAGTTTGGAAAAAAAACAACTATTTCCAAATTGAAAAGCCACTATTCATTTCAGCTCTAATAATCTGCAGCATCTGGTAGCAATGGCACATGTGATTTGCTAGAATGTTATTGTGATAGCACAGTTATAATTAAATTTGTGAAAGGTTTTTTTTTTTTTTTGCGACATTTACTGTCGGTAGTGCAAAAATGGATTTTGGAAATATGGGGAATTTAGCTATAGAGATGATGATGATTTTTTCACTAACTTAGAAAATTCTGAGATGATTAACCTGTTTTATAATTTAGACAGACCCCGTTGCTGAAAATCTTCTCTCCCCACATGCCTGCGAACCTTTATATTATGCATCTATTGCTAGAAGCTGGTTCATAGGAACTTTTAATAAGGTCTGGCATCAACACTGCAGATTTATGCATTGTTGGCTTTGCTAAGTGGGAAATAACTATCACTGAGTCGTTAATATGGAGAAAATTAGTTCATATTTAAAGCCATGAAAGTGTGAAACATTGTTAGTTGAAAAACATTCATATTCCTAAACAATGGGAAGAAGTAAAATCATATAAGTATAAAAATAAATACACAAAAGGTCTGTTTTCTACTCAAAAAATAAAAAATAAACCCCCAAAGCATAAAGAATGTAATAATTCATTTTACAGAGAAAACAATGGCTTTGTTAGCATGCTGGCCTCCTAGCAATTGATTTTATACACTAATTCTAAATATTCTAACCTAAAATACAAAGACAATGAAGCAGGAAAAAAGCAGTTAAATAATATAGGCAGAAAATGGTACCAGAAAACTTCCTGGGTTTTGATAGAAATTCATTTGAGGTGGTGAAAATGGTGAAAAAGCTGATGGAGTGGGGAAAAAAAAGAAAAGAATTATCAAAGCTTTTATTTAGTACTTATTTTTATAAATCTATATGTCAACTAAAAATACTCCTTTGGTCTTTTTAGTTGCCATCAGAAAGGAAGTGGGGGAAAGCAGTGCATTTCTCAAATGGCTCAGCCTTGGCAGCTCAAAGCTGTCGGTGTGAAAGAATATTACTGGAGAGCATGATTGATGATTCTTGGCTATGGATGTGTCCTATTGGAGAATATACATTCAGGGAGTGGGGGGAAGACCAGGGTCAAGGGGGAAATGAATGATGTATTTTAGTGTCGGCTGCAACCAGCTAATGCCAACATGGCCACTTCTAATAAATCATTTTTTTATTTTACTCTGAGAGATGTGTTTAGAAACTTATGATTTGAATGGGGGTGGATTTATTGGAGCCCTGACACTATATTTGAGGGAAGGAAGTGTCAGTCCTTTGAAATATGTAAAGTCAAGAAACAAGCACTAAAATACTTTTTTTTTCTTATTGTAGGTAGAATAACAAAACCCTGAAAGTTTGTCAAAATTTCTCTCTACTCCATTTTATATAAAATCATGGTAGGGTTATTTTGAGTTTTATTCTCAGGCTTCCCTCTTCATCTGAGTGTAGAATCTTTTCTGAAAGTCGCCCTTCATCGGTTGCTCATTCTTTTCTCATCCCCAAAGCCATCCCTACTTTCTTTAAATCATGTTCCAAAGTCAACAGACAAGTCTGCCAGAGAAAAGGAAGCCAGATGTGGAAAGTCCCCTTTCTCCTCTTGCTATATTGCAAACCATCACTGGAAGGTCCAAAATGTCAGGAAGTAACATTTTGGCTTGGGGGGGTCATTGTCTACCAACAGTGATGGTGGTTTGTGGAAATGAGGCTTGTGAATTTCTGATGGAACATGGGCATCCTTTGATGTCACACAGTTCTTCAATTTAATGTACAACTTCCAGTAAATAAGATACTGTAAACATTCCCCCTTGAATCTAGAATCCAAAATATATTCAAATTTCTCTTTCCCGTCCAGTGGAACCTGGGGGAAATGTGGGAAGGAATAGATGCCTAACGCAAAACAATAAACAGTAAGGAAGATGACCTTGATGGAAAGATGTAAAAACTATGTGTAGAGCAATGATAATGTTTGGAAGTTACTCTGATAGTTGCCTCCCTAATTCACTGGAAAATAAAAAATCAGAGGAGATGCATTATAATTAGGCCTGAAAAATCCTCTTATCAAAGCTAATTTTGATGAAAGAGATAGTTTTAACTTTCCTGTGGAATTATTTTCCTGGTATGGAACTGAGCAATCTTTTCTGAAAGTTCTCCCTTAATACTGACTTATTCCTTCCCCATTCGCAAGATCTGATCTACATTCCTTCACAGCATGAAATACAATTAACTTTTACTCTGGATTGTTTATGGGGGGTTTAATTTTAAATCAAAAATTCTTAGTGGCAAAATATCTCAAATTTTGTTTGGAAAGAATGAAGAAAACACTTTTCTAGCTAGCAAGTCTGGAACTAGCAAGAAATAATCTGGATGGAGTTCAAATGCACTATTAGGAACACTGTATCCCCAATGAATTTGTTAAAATGTCTTTGAAAGTAATCAAGAGTTACAATGATCACCTTAAGATCTTACATAACAATTCAGCTCACATGGATTTCTTTCTTATTTCTTTCTAAACAAACACAGTTCCTACAAGGAATACATCTTCTCATGATCCTCAGCATGTTCCTTAGATCTACTTTCCTAAGGTAGGATTTCACTATATTAGATTTTTCTAAATCACATTGCAGCCGCTGGCCTCCCAACAGCATTAGTTATATAAAGCCCATGTCACACTGCACCAACGGATGCAAAGAGGATGTAAAATGGACAAAAAAGCTTGCCACCCGTTGGTTAACGCGATGTACTCACTGCCTCCGTTTTGCTTCCTCTCTATCCGTCCAGAATCCGTTTATTGACATTTCATCCACTCAGAAAGTTTTGAGCTGCCCAAAACTTTTGAGTGGAAAATGTATCCAATGCATCCGTTCTGCATCCACTAGGCATACGGGGAACATCCGTTCTGCATCCATTACGCATCTGCTATATCTGCTAGGCATCCGCTGTGCATCCGCACAACTCAAATCCGTCCCAGCGGTAAACGGACGCAGGGAGGAAGCAGAACGGATGCGCAGCGTTAGTAGCATGGATGGAGAAAGGATGAAAGCGGATGCAGCTCATCCGCTCTGCATCCACTCTGCATCCTCTACGCATATGCTCTGCATCCACTATGCATCCTCTACGCATCCGCTCTGCATCCTCTATGCATCCTCTACACATCCTCTATGCATCTTCTACGCATCCTCTACGCATCCTCTATACATCCGCTCTGCATCCTCTATACATCAGCTCTGCGTCCTCCCCACGTCCGTTCCTTTCCGTGTTATCCTCTCTGCTTATGCAAATTTTTGCCCCTTTTGAGAGCGGATAAAGGCCGTGTCACACTGCCCAATGGATGCAAAAAGGACACAACGGAAGAGAAAAATGTTCCATACGTTGTTATCCGTGCTCAAAAGGGGCGATAATTTGCATAATTGGAGCGGATAACATGGACGCGGGGAGGACACAGGGCGGATGCAAAGCGGATGTGGAATGGAAGCCCAGTGGATGGAAGCGGATGGGAGCAGATGGCACATCCGCTAGGCTTCCGGGGGGCCTCAGCAAAGCGGACGCGGAACGGAAACAATGGATGCAGAACGGATGCACAGTGGATGAAGTGGATGCACAGCGGAAGCCTAGCGGATGCACAGCGGAAGCCTAACAGATGCCTGGCGTTAATTGCGCATGCGGGGAGGATGCATTGTGCAAGCCCCGTGGATATAAAGGGAAGCAGCTCGCACGTGGCCAGCATTTGGAGGAAAGACCTGCTTCTGGATACCTCGAGTTCTTGCCTGCATGTCTGCCTGCAAGCCTTGCTGCCAGCCTGCCTCCAAGCCTGCCTCCCAGCCTCCTGGGCAGCTTCGCTGCCAGCCTTGCTGCCAGCCTGCCTTCCAGTCTCCCTTCCAGTCTTGCTGGCAGCCTGCCTTCCAGCCTCCCTGCCAGCCTTGCTGCCAGCCTGCCTT
>BLBF01000022.1:1351512-1367568 GCA_015471245.1 Laticauda colubrina | reverse complement strand
GTCTGGTGGAATCATCTCTTCTATTCATGCTTTCAGGTCTTTTTTCAATCTCTATGGCTTCTCTGATGATTCTGTGGCTGGGGTTTTCTATAGTGGCTTGGGTTTTGGTGCCATCAAAGTTGATGTTGTGACCTGTGCTTTTCATGTGTTGGACAAGTGTGGAGGTGTGTTCCATATGTATGGATCCTTGGTTATTCGGGTTTTCTTCCACGTAAAATTGGAAGTATCTAAGCAACATTTCGATGAAGTCTCATTCATCATCTTCAGGCTTGTTTCTTCGGCTCTGTGCTTCTCAGAGTAATGTGAGCTTGCAGCTTCTTCTTCCTTTTAACTGCTAGTGGGGGTGTGACTTGATTGGGTGGGGGCTTGACTGTGTTCTGATTGGGTGGGGAGTGTTCTCATTGGTTGGAGGTTTGGCTGTGTTCTGCTTGGTAGGGGGCTTGGCTGTATTCAGATTGGCTGGGGGTGTGTTCTGTTCAGGTGGGGGCTTGGTTGTGCTCAGGTTAGTCTTAATTGCTGGGGGATTTGAGCTGGTGAGCTGTGATCCTGTTGTTTGGCTTCATGTTTGTGGTCATGCCACATCTTCATGGTGGGTGTAAGTTCGCTTATTGTATGGGTCAGAGGGGTTTGAAGCAGGTAGTGGTGCAGCTGCGGTACGGCTTCTGGTCCGTGGTCATGTCTCATCTTCTGTGTGGGTGTGAGTCTTTTTTCTACGCGGAAGTGTGGTGGTCGCATCTTGTGTGGCACTCGTGGGTGTCGGTCTGGTGTCATTCTTCATGTTAGGTACTCGTTTATTAATGAGGACAGGTTTCCAAATGGTTGGTAGGCAGGAGGTATCTCGTTTATTCATGCTGTGTGGGCATCAATTGTGCATGCATTGAAGAACACAAGAACTCACTCAAAAAAGAAGAACTGACCTCTTCCCTGGTCCAACACCTCAAAGCCACAGGACATGAAATTGACTTTAAAAATACCAGAACTATTGCCAAAACCGAACACTTCAACAACAGAATAATCAGAGAAGCCATAGGTAGGTCTTGATGTGTTCGGGTCTTTTCCCATGTAAGGTTGAGAGGATCTTGGCAACGTTTCGATAGGTCCCACTCGCCATCTTCAGGCTGGTGTTTTAGGCTTTGTGCTTATGCGAGGAAAACGTGATCAGAGCTGCTGTCTCCCTGTTTATACTGGTGGGGAGGTTGGCTGTGTTGTCATTTCTTGATTGGTTGATGGAGCTGATGTTTGCAGATTGGCTGGCTTTTTCATAAGAACATGTGTGGCTGAGGTATTGGCTGTGTGTCTATCAGCCTCCTGTGTTGTAATGACCTGGGTAATGGGCTCTTTGATATTCTTAGAACTCAGAAGGTCATCACACATCCCATGACCCAGGTCATTACGATCCAGGAGATTACAGCACAAGGCCCAGGATGTTAATACAATAGAACTCAGAAGATCATCACACAGCCCATTTCCCAGGTCGTTATCTCTGTGTTATGTATATATATCTGTGTTACATGTCTCTCTGTGTGTGTGTGTATACATATATGTGTGTGTGTGTGTGTTCACTCCGGAAAGTGTTATGCCTACCATGTCTTAGCTTGTGAGTTGTTGCTGTGACCCTCATGCATCCTCTCTATGAAAAATGTGTTTCACAAAAGGACGGGAGCCAAAAAAAAGAGTGACTGCAGCTCATCCTTTTATGTTAATTTTAAACATATTCTTATGTAACCTTAGAATGGCTGCTATAAAATGCTATCATTTATTCCACAGCCATAATAAAGAAAGAGGGCAGTGAAGCCTGATGGTATGCAATCAATCATAGTTTTGTGGATAGCCTTGATGAGCTGTTTTCTCATGGCTTCAATCATACTGTGAAAAGAAATCTGGTTTTCTGGTGCCTTCCAGATAATGCAGCCATTAACTGAAATAAGAAAGAATCGTGGTATCAGAAACTGAGGTGGGGTTGTGTTTTTTTTTCCCCTGAAGGAAATATCCTTGCAGCTTTTGATGTTCCTCAAAAATAGTCAACAATTGGCTTCAAAGCATAATAATTATTTTGGACATCATGGTTATTTCAGGGCATATTAATCACTTGTTAAATAAGGACCCTATTGGCTCTGCTTTGAAAAAGCAAGCAGTTTCACCTGAGGCAAGATACAGACAGGGAGGAAAAATCCTCAAAGTGGTATCCTGCTATAAAAGAAGACACTCTGCTGCAGATGTTTGTGCTGAAAGCCTGACAGTCTCGAAGAAAATATGTCTTTGAGCATGGTGAGTGTGGGGAGGTAGGGATTCTGCAAACCCTCCCTTAGCATTTGAAATGAAAGTCTTAGATCAGGGCTCTTCAAACTTGGCATATTTAAGTCTTGTGGACTTCAACTCCCAAAATTCCTCCTCCAGTCATGTTAGCTCAGGAATCCTGGGAGTTGAATTCCACAAGTCTTAAATATGCCACGTTTGAAGACCCTTGTCTTAGAGTATAATAGAACCATAAGGCTGGAAGGCCCTTGAATGTCTTCTGGATAAATACCTGCCCAAAGCAGGAAACCTTATATGGTTTATTGTTCTCACTGTCAGAAAATTTCTCCTTATTTCCAGGTTGAATATCTCCTTGTTCAGTTTCCATCCATTATTCCTTGTCTGGCCTTCAGGTATTTTGGAAAATACCTTGACTTTGTCGTCTTCTTTGTGGCAGTCCCTCAAATATTGGAACACTTCTATCATGTCACCTCTAGTCCTTCTTTTCACTAGACAAGACATATCCAATTCTTCATGTGTCTTTCTGCAACTGTTCTTCATATGTTTTAGCCTCCAGCACTCTAATCATCCTTTTCTTTGCACTCTTTCTAGAATCTCAACATCTTTTTTATATTGTGGTGGCCAAAACTGGATGCGGTATTCTGAGTGCAGTCTTACCAAGGCATTATAAAGCAGTACTAATACCTCACATGATCTTGATTCTGTTTGTCTATTAATGCAGCCTAGTATTGCATTATTATTTTTTGGCTCCTGCCACATGCTGTTGGCTCATAATTAAGTGATTGTCCACTTGAACTCCATGTTCCCTTTTATATTTACTGGCATTAAGGTAGGTTTCATCTGATCTGTGCCTGTATATTTGGTTTTTCTTGCCTAAGTATAAAACTTTTGTTTTCTTTACATTGAATTTCATTTTGTTAGATAGGGTCCAGTGTTTAATCTGTTGAGATTCTTTTTGATCTTGAGCCCATCTTCTGGGATGTTGGCTATTCATGCAAGCTTAATATAATCTGCAAATTTGATGAGATCTCCTTCTATTCCCCCATCTAGATAATTTATGAAGATATTGAAGAGTACTGGGCCTAAAACGAGGTACTCCACTGCATACTTACTTCCATATGGATATCATTCCTTTGAGGACCACATGTTGAGTATGGTTTATCAACCAGTTACATATTATTCTAGTGGTGGTGCTATCTATCTATCTGAGATCATGTCTGCCAGGTCCTTCAGAATTCTGGGATGTAATCCTTCAGGTCCTGGTAATTTGAATTGTCTACAGTGAACAGATCTTCTTACCATTTCTTGCTTATTTTAACATGTATTCCTAGTCTATCTTTTATGGTTATGTTTTTTGTTTGGGCTGTATTATCTTTTTGCATGAAGTCAGATGCAAAGAATGAATTAAGCAGTTCTGCTTTCTCTCTATTACCTATTACTTCCTTGCCATCTTTCCTCATTAATAGACTAATTGTTTCTTTGACTTTTTCCTGTTTGTTATGTGTTGTACAAAACATTTCTTTTTATTGTTTTTGACATTCATTGTAAGTCTTACTTGGTTTTGAGCCTAATTTTCCTCAGTTCATCTTTGCAGGTTCAGCTATTCTGCCTTGGCCATGTTTCCCTCTTTCTATTTTTTTTACTTATCCTTTTGTTTTTTTCACTTGGTGAGAGAGATCTGTATGCAACTATACTGGTTTTTCTTGATTTTCTTGCTTTTCTTTTTTCAATGGTATTGAGCTGGACTGGACTCATGGAGAATCTATTTCAGAGTTTACTGTGTCTTTTTTCTTGATCAAGCAAAAAAAATATATTGGTAGGTTTTTCTGCTGCTTGTTTTATAAAAACTTATTTGAGAACTGTTTCTGGTGAGTCTGCAGCATTATACCATACAGACAAGCCAAAATAATCAAATAATAATTCAAGATCACAGTATAGAAGTAGTAATAGCAGGGAGTAGTAGTAGGGTAGTGTAGTAGTAGTAGTAGTAGTGAGCCAATTTAGTACACCAGGCTAGAAACCAGAAGACTGTGAGTTTTAAACTGTAAGTCAGCTGGATAATTTTGGGTCATTCATCCTTGCTCAGCTCTAAGAAGGAGGCAATGGTAACCCATTTCTAAAACCTGACCAAGAAAACTGCAGGGACTTGTCTAAGCAAGTACCAGGAGACAACACAGATGTTAAGGCAACCACACAAAAGTTTTGAGAATATGTTTCTTGGAACGAAAGCAAGCCATTACATTAGCTGTTGTAGTCACTCACTTTTGCATACATCTGACACCTCATTTTGAACTTATGCATGCAATTGTAATAATATCCAGGTTTTCTAGTTGCCTGGAATTGCAACCAGAAATTGGGATAGAAGAACATCTAAATGAACAGCCATTCCCAAATTTACATGCAAGGGTGAAAAATGTATAACCAAGGATATCCCATCTACATTTTAATTTTTGAGACACCATTAAGGTCAGTACATGTAACTTGGACAAAATTCCTTAGCATCCCAGCTGGGATATTACCTAGATCATCATCTTTATCATTATCATCATCATCATCATCATCATCATCATCATCATCATCATCATCATCATCTTCTTATCACATTCACTGTATCTTTGCATAGCTCCATTGACACAACTGATTCATGCACTCCCTTCAGATTTGAAAAGCTATAATACATTCCATGCTTATACATAATTTAATTTTTTTTTTTGCTGAAACAAGCATCTTCAAAGAACAAAGAGTGAAAGGAAGTTATAAAACGTGTACTGGTTGAGAGAGCTGATGAAAGTCAATGTCTTTTTCTCTTCCAAATATCTACTGCCCATTATTTCTTATTAATAACTCTTAGGAATATGAGTCATCTAACAGGTATTTGGGTTAGAAATATATAAACCAGGATAGACATTTTAATACTGTCTTTTTAAGGGAATGCAAGAGCATGCAATTGGGTGTGGCTTCTCAAATGGCCTTAAAATGGAGCCAGAAACCTGGATTGTCTTAGTCTGAGTCTCAGAAGAGAGTGTGAGTGTATCTTTATTTCCTTCTGTTGGAAAATATTGCCATTGCTCCATTTTTCCTAATTGACTGATATTACTGTATTTAATGTAAGTCTAATACTGAACTATTTTTGACACTGGAATTTGATATTTGGATTATCCCTGGATTGAAAACTGACTGATTTAACTTGTGAATGATTTTGGACTGCTTATTTTGGACTTTGCTTAAACCTTTCTGGAAGTAAAAACCTACATTTACTGAACAGTGTATCTGTGTACTGGGTGTGTATTATTCAAACACTTCTCTCAAATACGTCTCCCTGTATGCGCTCATTCTCCTAACGGGGAATTACCTCAACACTGGTTATGGGCCCAGGCCATACCAGGCTCAGATAACTGAGAGTTAGTGTGAATACACAGTACTGTATACAGATAGCTGTTTACTGTTTAATTGTAGTTTACTATCCTGGTAAACATGGCACAAGTCACTTCAACAAGTCTATCACTGATAACCCGGTTGGATGGAACAAACTATGTTTCCTGGTCTATGAAGTGCAGTCTACTTCTACGTAAAGAATTTTTATGGAATGTAGTTCAAAATCCACCAGATGTAAATGCTTGGGATCCAGAAAATGAGGATGATGCCAAGAAGCTTGATGACTTTAAACAGAACAATAAACGAACTCTTTGTATAATAGGACTAACACTGAGTGACCAGCAGCTAGTCCATATTCATGGAGAAGAGTCTGCTGCAAAGTGTTGGCAGAATTTGAAGAGGATTTATGTTCAGGGCAGTGTAGGTGCACACATACATCTTACACGTAAACTGTTTAGAGCACATCTTCTGAAAAGTAGAGATATGCTAGCTCATTTAAACTTCATGAAAAGAACTTTTCAAGAGCTACATGAAAAAGAACTGATATTTTCAGAGCTGCATCAAGTTTACATCATTCTTTTCTCATTGGATGAAAGTTATGATGACTATGTATCTTCACTGGAAATCCTGCCAAGAGATAAACTGATATTAACTGACATAACTGGAAGGTTGCTGGAAGAAGCAAGAAGACAGCTGGATAGAAACCAACTGAGGAAGGAACAACCACAAGAAGAGAATTTATCTTCAACTGCCTATACTATTAGGAAATGTTTTTCTTGTGGGGCTAGGGGACATGTAGCTAAATTCTGTAAGAAAGGAAAACAACAGAATACTACTAAACACCAGAAGGATAAGAAGAATGTTAGTTTAGCTATGTCTAGCAATTCACCTGTAAACAATGATTTGTGGGTTGTTGATAGTGGAGCATCACAATGCATTTCTAAAGATAAAAACAGGTTTGTAAAGATGTCCACGAGTAAACAACATGTATAATTGGCAAATGGATGGAAGATTAAAGCATCAGGTGAAGGTACTGCATATTGTTCTTGTATAAATGAACATTTAACCATGTTATATATACCTAAACTGAATTTTAATTTGCTATCAGTAAGGGTTTAGTTAATCTTGGTTCTGCAGTAACCTTTAGAGGAGATAATTGTATAATGGAGAAAGAGGGTAAAAGTGTTACTGCTATTTTAAAAAAATGATTTATATGTCATACATGATGATCAGTTGAAGATGGCTAACTCAGTTTATAACAATGTTAAACCACATGATGAATGTATACATTTACTACATAGATGTCTAGGGCACATTAATTTCAAAATGCTCAAACAATCTGTTGAATTGTCAGAGGGAGTAAAATTGAAACCTTGTAGCAAGCACTGTAATGCTTGTAGCCAAGATAAAAGTAAGGTTACTCCTGCAAACAGACTTAATGGGTTTAAGACCAAAGAACCTTTAGAGGTTGTTTTTGCTAACATAATTGGTCCTAAGAAACTAAGTTTAGGAGGTGCCTGTTATATTTTGAGTATTATAGACCATTACTCAAGATACGGTTTCTGCTATCTTATGAAGAACAAAACAGAAACATTCCAACATTTCTTTAATTGGCTAAGAGAAAAATTAAAAAGTAAAGTAATTACTTTAGTAATGGATAATGGGACTGAATTTGCTAACAAAAGATTCCAAAATATGCTGAAATTGGCTGGTGTTGAGCATAAACGGTCTGCACCTTACAGACCACAACATAACTCGTTTATAGGACGAAGAGGGCAAACATTACAAGCCATGGCTTGCACTATGTTATCTGATTCAGGTTTACCTGAAACACTGTGGGGTGAAGCCATAATGTGTAGTAACCATGTTTTAAACAATGTAGTAAATTCAACAACTGGAGAATTGCCATTCACTCGTTGGCATGGCAGAAAACCAAATTTAAGTTCCCTACACACATTTGGATCTCCAGCATGGGTGCATATTCCCTCACAAGTAAGACTGAAAGGGCAACATAGAGCTAAGAAGTTATTTTTTGTGGGTTATGAGGCCAACTACAGATCATTTAGATTTTGAGATCAAGGCACAGCTCATGTTTATTGTAGTGCTAATGCAAAATTTCTTGAGCACATTGGGTGGGATAAACTGGAACAGGAATCCAGCAATGATATTATTATTGACACCCAAATAGTCCCTAAAGATAAAATCAGTAAACCCCAAATAGCCATTAAAGAGGAAGCACAGGAGGAAGTAGGAAAACAAGCACAGGAGGAGGTAGAAGAACAGGAGCAGGTGGCACAGGAAAGTCCACCAGTAAGCCCTGTATTACCAAGATGTTCAATCTGAGTAACACGACCACCTGATAGCCATCAGGCTAGTGTTTATGCCAAGTGAATACAATTCCAAGTAATTATAGTGAACTAAAACTGTATCCTGCTAAGGTTCAGGCTGGTTGGCAGAAAGCAATGGATAAGGAACTGGAATCATTAAAAAGACTGGAGGTATACGAAAATGTTAAGTTACCACCAGGTAAACATGCCATAGGATGTAAATGGATATATAAACTGAAGACAGGTATGGATGGGACTGTTACCCCTAAAGCCAGGTTAGTAGCACAAGGATTTAATCAGACAGCAAATGACTATGATGAGGTGTTTGCACCTAGTCTGAAGGCTGCTACATTAAGGGCATCATTAGTGTGGGCAGCTAAGGAGAAATATATTATAAATCATTTGGATGTTGAGACAGCTTATCTGCATGCACCGTTGCAACACACTATATATTTAAAGAAACCTTTAGGTCTCAAAAATGATAATACTCATAATAATGATTGCTGGAAATTGAAAAAGAGTCTTTATGGTTTAAAGCAATCAGGATATGAGTGGAACCAATGTATAGTTAAAGAATTTACTAAAATAAGGTTTGTAGCTGGCATGGTTGATCCATGTTTGTTTAAAAGAGAAAATCATGGTGCAATGTCATTGTTGTTATTATTTACTGATGATATAGCATTAATCATCAAAACTGAACAAGAAGCTACTGAGATAATTTCACTGCTGGAAAATAAATTTAAGATAAAACAGTTAGGAGAAATCAAACATTATCTTGGTTTAAAGACAGAACTAGGGGAGGATACAAGATCTCACAAGCAGATAAAATTAACCAGTTATTGAAAAGTTTTAAAATGGAACTTTGTAAGCCGGCTAAGACACCAATGAGCCAGGAGTTTAGCCATAGTAATGTTCAAAGTCCTATTTTTGATAAGAAAATTTATCAGTCCTTGATTGGTAGTTTATCTTATCTCAGTAATTGGTCAAGGCCAGATATTGCATAGTGTTAATCAATTAGCGAGATTTAATGCTGAGCCCACTGAAAGACACTGGCAAGCTGCTAAATGTGTGTTAAGATATCTGAAACAGGCAATGCATTATGCACTGTATTTGGAGCCAAAAGATGAATTGAATTTGTCTGCATATGCTGATGCAAGTTTTGCTACAGACATAAATACATAAAAATCTACATCGGGTACTTCTGTATTATTGGGAAAAGCATTGATTGGATGGAGATCTATTAGACAGAAACATCTAAGTTTGTCAACAATGGAGGCTGAATTCTCATGTTTTTCTTCAATATGTACAGATTTAGTTTTGTATAAGAAATTTTTATTGATATGGGAATTAATGTAACAGATCCTATTGTTGTTTATGAAGACAACTAATCAGCAATACAGATGGCTTCAAATATTGCTGTTAAAACAAGAACAAAACACACCGATTTAAGATATTTAAATGTGAGACAATGTGTGCAAAGTAAGATGATTAAGCTAGAATACTATATGTCAGAAAGCAATATAGCAGATCATTTTACAAAGGCCCAAGGCTCTATAAAGCATAAGGCTCACTGTGAATATTATGGACTTAGAATGTAAGGTTGTGTATATTATCTTACCCAAAAGGGGAGAATGTTAGGAATATAAGTCACCTCACAGGTATTTCGGTTAGAAATATATAAACCAGGATAGACATTTTAATACTGTCTCTTTAAGGGAATGAAAGAGCATGCAATTGGGTGTGGTTTCTCAAATGGCTTTAAGATGGAACCAGAAACCTAGATTGTCTTAGTCTGAGTCTCAGAAGAGAGTATGAGTGTATCTTTATTTCCTTCTGTTGGAAAATATTGCCATTGCTCCATTTTTCCTAATTGACTGATATTACTGGATTTAATGTAAGTCTAATACTGAACTATTTTTGACACTGGAATTTGATATTTGGATTATCCCTGGATTGAAAACTGATTTAACTTGGGAATGATTTTGGACTGCTTATTTTGGACTTTGCTTAAAGTAAAAGCCTACATTTGCTGTACAGTGTATCTGTGTACTGTGTGTGTATTATTCAAACACTTCTCTCAAATACGTCTCCCTGTATGCGCTCATTCTCCTAATGGGGAATTACCTCAACAATAACCCCACTTTTCACAATTCAATGCCTTGTTGATTTGCAAAAATACTCTGCAATTCCAGTGAGAATAACAGGCATACCCTATCTCAAATTGACTTTCATTGTTTTAATCTTCCTCTTTCTCTCTCTCTCTCTCTTTTAAAACACCATTCAGTTAAAAAAAAATCTGGACAAAGATGCAAATCTTTGTTGAAGGAATGACTAGTGTGTAAGATTTGAGTAAAGGTCCATTTCTAAGTGATGGCCAAGGGCAAAGCAGCATCCTCATTTTGAATAGTAGAATGGAGCAGCCATGTCCTCTTGCTGGCTCCATAACAAGAGTTTTCTACATGAGAGATGCAGGTACAAAACTTCTGGTTGGGATGCAAAGTGGCCCCCATACGACACAAAAGTTCTACTTCATCTTTTCATCAAAGAAGAATAACTTTTATGCATTTGGTCATCTGGACAGACAGTGGCCAATCTGCCCAGACCTACTCTAGATAAAAATCCCATTAAAAACTGAAGAGAATTAAGAAGAATCACTTCAGTGACCCTCTAAAACAGGGGTCTTCAAACTTGACAGCTTTAAGACTTGTGGGTGTCAACTCCCAGAATTCCTCCTTCAGTCATGTTACTCAGGAATTCTGGGAGTTGAAGTCCATAAGTCTTAAAGTCACCAAATTTGAAGAGCCTTGCTCTAAAACATGCAAATGACCAGCTATCTGCAAAGAATATAAACCCTTCCATTCCCCACGATCCTGTCAGAGCTGAGGAAACTTCTTGGATGAGGAGCAAAATGTCTTCAAAGAAAAAACAAGAAAGTCTAGTTGCCTCCAGAAAAAACATCTTTTTAGATGCTTGAGACCTGGATGACTGAGAATCTCTACAGACAATATGCAGAACAGTGGTGGTTGGTCAACTTTCAGGCTCCTGAAAGCTTAAAACTTTAAAAAGAGAAGTAGGGCAACTCTTATTTATTTGTTTTGTTTATTAACAAAATGCATATAGCTACCCAACACAGAGACAGGTAGGTGTCTATGGGCAGTTTACAACATTAAAAATCCACAATATAAAAACCTATAAAACAGCATTCCCCATCCCCTATAGTAGCAACAACACAATCAAATCAAACACCTGATTGGCTCAATCTTCATTCGTTGTTGTTCTGACCCAAACCTTGTTCCAAGGAAACAAACACAAAAAATCACCTTTTAATGATTCTTTACGAATTTTGTTCCTTCACGGTTAAAAGGTTGTTTCAAATTAATTATCTCTGATAAGAACAAGCCTTGTCAAGGTTGTGCAAGGCTGCCAAGAACACTAGATAAAGTTACTAAGAAATATTTCAAACACAAAGAGTCTCCAAACACCAACCAAAATATTCTGAACGTGCACAAGTCTTAAGTGCAAAAACTTCTTTGCTTCCTGCAAAGAACTCCAGTTTCTCAGCTGGCTTTTATCTCTTAAGGGAGGGGCCATTACCTTGCAGCCTTACTCCCAAGTCGCCTGTGCTGCTACAGCTGCTCTTTCCTTTGAGCAGCCCTGCGTGCATGTGAAGTGGGCACAGGCTCCTAGGGAACCTCTTCATCACTGCTGTCAGCCTCCGCAATCTCCTAAGGCAAAATTCCACTCCCTGATGGTCTTGGCCCCATCCCTGCATCACACACAGGCCCCTCATCTGAGTCCTCACTCTCTGAGACCTCAACCGTCGAACCACAACACCTACCAAGAAGGTGTCCAATTTCAAAGATTTTGGTACCATAACAAAAGTGATATTCCTCTAGATATTAAATATTAAGGTCACTCTCTTTTCTACATGGGATTCAGACCAGGCAACGGTTATTATTTTAGATCAGCAATGCACGAAGTTGTAAAGCAGAGTTTTGTATGTGATGCTACCTTAGAGAAGGTTTCTTGCCCAAGTATATTTTATGCTTATGTGAGAAAGACATAAGTCTGTCTATGAAAGGAGTAGTGTGGAGTCAGGTATAAGTCTAAATAGCCTCTTGAGTGGGTAGTTAGCAATTCAAATAAACAACCTTACATATTGATTTAATGAAAGTTAATGTTAAAATAAAAACTAAATAAGGTTCTAATTCTGCTCATGATTAATTCTGTCCTCATGATTAGTTCAAGCTCTTCTAAAGATCACACCTGCTTTACAACTTTATATGCCAAAGGTTTAAACATGATTTTTTTAAAAAAACTAACTTAAATTTTGGAGATTACCTAAATACAAGATGTGAAGTTTATATTTATTGTATAGAACTGCTAAGGAAGGTTTAATTTTAGTTGTTCTGGAGACATTATTGAATTTAATCAGGTATCTTTTCTAAAGTAGCTTCCAAATCATCTTTGAAGGTACCATTTTTTCTATTCATAGAAAAAATAGGAAGAGGACACTGTATTATCTTTTCAGTTGCACAAATCAAAGAAAGCAGATGGAAGAGATTCTTGACCCGTAAACAAGTTATTCTCTAGCTATATAATACCCTTCACTAGTTCCATTCAGTTCTAGTTTCTTTAAGTGACATAGTTTGTTGTTGGTCAAGAGATATACTTAATCAGTTATAGCCAACATTTAAATAAACTGAAATAGACTTGAGATTTTAGAGCAGATATAATATATGCTCTATAATATATAAAATCAGCACCTCTTCCTGCTGCTGATTTCTTCATTCATCATGAGGGAAACATTCTCATCTTATATCAGTCTATATGGATATTATAAGTAGATTATCATTAACATGTTCTGATGCTACACCCACTCCCCACCTGAAAAGAAATCTGTTCCAAATGCAAAACACAAGGAGAGGAGTTTCAGTTTCACAGCACCAAGCAGCACCAAGCAGTATAGAACTGTTGAGCAAAGCCACACTCAGGCTCCTTACTGTCTCCTTCTTGCTCACACAGCAAATACTGTTTCAGTTTTCAAACAGCCCTCAACTCTCTCACACACTGACAGAACGCTAGCCAGATGAATACCAATGGATGCTAGTAGGCAGAGGCAGAATTTCCCCCCCACCCTTATTTTCCTCCCCAAAAACTAAGCCTGACCACATAGTTTCGTAGCGAAGCACAGGTATTAAGCTAGTATAGCATAAACAGAGAAACACACCTTATAATATCATACCATTTCAAAGCAGTTGTTTTTATTCTTGAAATGTTTTAGAAAGTATCCATGGGGGAGGGGGGGTTGCCTAAGAGAGCCAAGAAGTAGATGTTGAAAATGAAGTACTTTTCTTCTTCAATCAACTGACATTTCACTTTTCTTTTCTGCACTTTCTGTTATTATTCTTTATATTTTTTAGTTTGTTATTAGTTTGTATTATTTCATGTGGTTTTTAACTTTAGAAAGAAGTTAAACTGTGTGCACCAATTTCATATCAAACACTTACCAATCTGACCCTAGTCATGTTATTTCTCGGGACCAAAGGCAACATAGTGATAGCTGCTGCAAGTAGTAACAAAAACAAAGTCCCTTATATAAGGAGAGCTGTAAGTAGATTGAAGTATGTGTATGTAGAATGTAGTAAAGAAAAAGTAAACTTCCTCTTCATAAAAACATGTATAAACAACTTTAGTAACTTACCATCTTCTCTTAAAATAAAATAAATGATTTTTGCTTCCCATAGTCCATCTCTTACCTACAAAGAAATTTTTAGAGTCTCATCCTTCAAGCAAAAATCCATTAAGTAGAGATAACAACACATCTATTTATCCCTGCATTCAAGTCTGTCAAGATCCATCCCAATCTTGAGACTATTTTCTGGGGTGTTGGCTACTCCTGCTAGTTTAATGTCATCTGCCAATTTTATTGGTTCCCCTTCTATTCCCTCATCTAAATCCTTTACGAAGATATTGAAGTATACCAGGCTTAAAACAGAATCTTTGGAGATCCCATCTTATTTCCCTTCATATAGATGTAGAAGTAGGCAGTGGTCTATTTTATCAAATGCCTTATTGAAGTCTATGGAAACTACTATAAACCCACAGCATTTTCCTGAGCTTTCTACAGCATTTAATGACTTTGTCAAAGAAGGCAAAAAGCTTTGTCCAGCATGATTTATTTTTAACAAACCCATGCTGGCTTCTTTGACAAAAGTCACCAAATTAGTTGATCACCTTGCTTGTTTGTAGTTGCTCCCAAATCTGCTGCTTGATTACCTTTTCTAGGATTTTTTTCCCCATTATTATTGTCATGTTGACCAATCTGTAATTTCCTGGATCCACTTTTTCCCCTTTTTGAGGATGGAACCATGCCAGCCTTTTCCCAGTTCCCTGGCAGTTTCTTTAAGAGACCTGACTTTGATGAATTAAGAGAAAGTTTAGAAATAATTCCATGAATGGAAATCCTAAAGGATAAAACAACTAAAGATGCTTGGGGAACTGTAAAAAATAAGATTATAAAGCCCAATCTAACCCAAGCATTATATAGTCCCAATAAATATTATATAATCCCAGCAACTAGGGAACTTTATGCTAACTATTCAGCGAAACCAGAGGTCTCTAAATTTGGCAACTTTAAGACTTGTGGACTTCAACTCCCAGAATTCTGGGAATTGAAGTTCACAAGACTTAAAGTTGTCAAGTTTGAGGACCCCTGAGCTAGACCAAACAGGAAACTATATCAGACAACAACAATAGGAAAATGCTTGTGGTGGATGATCACTTTAGTAACAATGGAAAAACATCTCTTCATACAGAGTAGGAGAAAATACTGCTAAACCACTCCTTTATTTCAGAAAAAAAAAAAAAGTTAGTTCTGGATTGTAGATTCTTTAAGCTGGATGGACTCAGCCTGCCATTAAGAAAGAACTAAAGAACTTAAGGCCCTGTCACACTGCCCAACGGATGCAAAACGTTTGTAAAAAGGACACAGCAGACGAGAAAAATGTTCCATCCATTGTTATCCGCTCTCAAAAGGGGCAAAAATTTGCATAAGCAGAGCGGATAACACGGAAAGGAACGGACAGGGGGAGGACGCAGAGCGGATGGAAAGCGGATGTGGAACGGAAGCCTAGCGGATGGAAGCGGATGCAGAGCGGATGCAGAGCGGATGTGTAGAGGATGCGGAGCGGATGCAGAGTGGATGCAGAGCAGATGCAGAGCGGATGCAGAGCGGATGCGTAGCGGATGACGCGGATGCGTAGCTGCATCTGCTTTCATCCTTTCTCCGTCCATGCTACTCACGCTGCGCATCCGTTCCGCTTCCTCCCTGCGTCCATTTACCGCTGGAACGGATTTGAGTTGCGCGGATGCCTAGCGGATATAGCAGATGCGTAACGGATGCAGAACGGATGTCCCCCGTATGCCTAGCGGATGCAGAACGGATGCATTGGATACATTTTCCACTCAAAAGTTTTGAGCAGCTCAAAACCTTCTGAGCGGATGAAATGTCAATAGACGGATGCTGGACTGATAGAGAGGAAGCAAAACGGAGGCAGTGAGTACAGAATGGAAACATCGTGTTAACCAACGGATGGCAAGTGTTTTTCTCTGTTTTACATCCTTTTTCCATCCGTTGTTGCAGTGTGACAGGGGCTTTACTTATGGTGCTTATGATGTGACTAGATTAAAGGAAAACTGAAGCTGCAAAGACAGAATGTTAGTGGACATGGGAAAACTCAACACAATGAAATATGACATGACTCGATTGCACATAACATCTGAGGCAACAGCTAATTGAGATTGACAATACTTTAGGCATATGCAAATTGAAATGGATTGGAAATGGACACTTTCTGTTCAAATATCATAGTGCTTACTACTTAGGGTCTAAAAGCTAAAGAAGGGATGTATTGCAATGCAGATAACCTTTAATACCCTGATTATCCCTATTTATGCTTCAACCACTGAAGGAGGAGGAAGAGGAGGAGAAGGAGAAGGAGAATAAGAAAAATAAGGAGAAGGAGAAGGAGAAGGAAAAGGAAAAGGAAAAGGAGAAGGAGAAGGAGAAGGAGAAGGAGAAGGAGAAGGAGAAGGA
>BLBF01000022.1:1330081-1344253 GCA_015471245.1 Laticauda colubrina | reverse complement strand
CTCTCTCTCTCTCTCTCTCTCTCTCTCTCTCTCTCTCTCTCTCTCTCACACACACACACACACACACACACACACACACACACCTGTCAGCCTCCATTCCCTCTCACCCCAGCCACTTTACTCACAAGGGGAAACAAATCCAGCATTGGAGAAGTTTTGCAAGATAACGAACACGCCTTTGCACAGCTCATTCAAACTTCTCTGTGGCTAGATTTCCTCCCCTCTCCTCTAGCCTTCATTCCCTCTCACTCCAGACACTTTACTCACAAGGGGAAGCATACTTCTAGTGTCCACAAAGAATCCAGCCTGGGAGCAGTTTTGCAGGTTAACGGACCGCTGCTCCACCCACAGTCATGTGTTTCCAAGTGGCTGCTTGAAAATGCATGGCTAGGGCAGAGGAGTAGTCCTCCTTTAAACTGGGGTGAGCAAGCATCAGGAGGGCGGGCTAAGCAAGTGAGTGGAAACCAGGCGACCAGGTTGGGGGCGTGGCCAGACAAATGTTACTGCCGGTTCGGTGACCTATGCCAAATTCTTGCTACCGGCTCACCCAAATAGGTGTGAACCGGCTGAATACCACCTCTGGTTTTCTTGTAGATTTTTCATTACCCTAACTAGGTAATTTCATCAGTGCTAGTAATAAAACATATGCAAGAAAACAAGCTAGCTCAGAGAGCACCAAGGACCCCTCATTTCAACTCTGAGCTACAAATATAATCCTTTAAAGTTATAGTAAACACCTTGAATTAACTTATTGGGTGCCAAAGCCATGACACTGATTTAAAGGAGGTTAAATGGCTGCCAAGTACAATAGTAAGAAAGAAGGTTTTTGTAATATTTAGTTGTTCCACAATTCCTTACTTACACTCTGCAAAATCAAAAAAATGTTTTTAGCTGTGGTCCATTTTTTTAATGTGACATTTTGTAATGAGAAAGTAAACCCACTAATTAGTACAAGTGAGACAGCTGTAGCAATGGCTGTTGACATTAGGTTCATGGATAAATTACCAATTGATAATGTCCCCAATGTTCCTGAATTACCCACAAGCCAGGAAAAAAAAAACAAAGTTTAAACAACCAATCTGGATCTGATGGAAAGTCTCACAATACACATTAGAAACCAGGATTCAACAATTCAGCAAGTTACCAAAACATTAACAATTGGAAATTATTTGTAAATATAGGGTTTAGTAAACAATAATGTCATTTACTAGTTGTTCACTGAATGTTTAGTTGTTTTTCTCTTTCAGAAGCGATGATCAACACTAAAACTTTAAATCAGGAAATACTTGTTCTAGCTACTACTGCAAAACTGGAAAACTTTGATAAACTCCTGAACAGCCCAGATAAGATGAAAACTCAAGCAAAAATCAAGTTAGCAATCCTTCTCCTATCTGAATTGTCCTGTTGCCTTATTCATGATCTCAGTCTTCCTGGGAAGAATTCACTTGTCAACTTTATTACCATACTCTGAACATAATTTAATATTGCATTTACAGTTGCATCACCTTAAAACACTTGATAATCATTCTGGGAAAATCAGTACATAAAATTTTTCTATAATATCCTCTTGATTTACAGCTGCCTACAGATTACTTAACCAATTAATTATCATTGTAAAAAGTGATCTGAATTTTTTTAAAAAATTTTTCAAAGTCTTCCAATATTTGAGGGGCTGTCACAGAGTCAATTTATTCTCCAAAATGCTTGACGGCAAGAACAAGAACAGAAGGAGAATTAGAGGAGAAATTTCCTAACAGTAAGAACAATTAACCAATGGAAGGGCTTGTCTCCAGAAGTTGTGTGTTCTTCATCACTGGAGGTTTTTAAGAAGAAGCTAGCAGCCATTTGTCTGGAATGGTATTGGGCAAGGGTGTCAAACTTGTGGCATCCAGTTGCTGTCAAGTGATGTATTGTGATTTCCCCCCCTTCTCTAAACTGGGAGTGGGCATGGCCAGCATGTGACACATCCAGCCCACAGGCTGTGAATTTGACACCCCTGGTATAAGGCCTCCTAACTGAGCAGAGAGTTAAGATTAGAAGATCTTCAAAGTCTCTTCCAATTCTATTATTCTGTATTCTGTCAATGCAGCTGAATTTTTCTCCAACAGGGAGTCTAGCTTCCATTCATGCTACAGTACCTAATAGCTTACAGACATTCCTTCTGGGTTTTCCTTTCATGGTACTGCATCCAACATTACCGGGGGGGGAGGGGGGCTATTTTGTGTTACTTTTGATCACACAGATACCTTCTGATATGCAAATCAATGCAACATTGTTATAATTTTATAAAACATTGCAGAATATGGCTAAAAAAAAATCCCAAAAAGTGAATAGCTTCTTCGCTGATTTCATTTCTATAGCTCGCATTCTGGAAAAATAGATAAAATACAAGAATTGAATTCAGCAGTTTTGATTTATAATGTTTCACCCATTGTTAGGAATAAGAGATTCCATTTCTGTCTACAGACTGAAATGATGGCACTTGATCTCTGCTTGCATTTTGCAGAAGGTATGATAGTTGTAGATTTCTGCTTCTCAAAGTTTATCTAGTTCCATATAATTGTCAGTTTAAAACAATAAACTTTAGCCTCATGCTAGAAAACATATAGTATTAATCTTTTAACTGACTTCCCAGAATATGAATTTATAGTGAAAAGAGATTTTAGTGCTAGAAAGAATCATTTGCATCATGACAGACTTTGCCTGATTCCATTGCTGGTATGCCAAATTAAAGTTAATTTATTAAATTACAATAGTACCTCAGTATTCAACTGCTTCAAAACTTGTCAAATTTGGTACTCAATGCATTTTGACATGAAAATATTGTCCTAGTACTTGGCATTGTTTAGCACTTGACACTATAGGAAGAGTGGGATAGCTGTTGGAATGGACACGAAGTTGGCCATGCAGGGAAGGTTGCTGACATAGGAAAAGGAACAGACAGAAAATTCTTCCCAGCTGAAACAAAAGGTTACGTGGTAAGTCATGTGGTTTGCTTGAGACTCTTCCTTTTTAGTACACGTTGCACTTTCCAGAACCAATTAATGCCAAGTACTGAGGTACCACTGTATATTCATTTAGTTTTTGTCCTTAACAAAAGACTAACACTCACAATCTCCTGGTTTCTAAGCCAGCATCTTAAAAAGTACACAAAGCTGCCTCACTTTTGTTATATTATTATCTCTCAAGTTTATTTAAGCTAATTGCCTATTTAATTGTGGGTAGCCACTTTGACTACATACCTGAAGTTATCCTGAAGTTGTGATAGAAACTTTGTTTCTCTCACTGAGTGAAAACCAGATGAAGAATTCCAGTCTATAATTTTATTTTATATTCTAGTTTATTTACATTTATAGGTACAAGTAATCTTTTAGCTGGGAAAGAATGTTGAGAAAGAATATCCTTCTCCAAATGTTGTGATGCAACTCATAAATAAAAAGGAATGCAGACAAACACTTGTCACAATGGGAAAATACATTTATAAATGTTTGTTTATGGTGGGGTTTATGGGGAAGAAATGGTGAACTAAAGATGGCTGCTTTAAAATAACTGCAGTGGAATAAAGAGCCAGCAAATATACCTGCTTATAATTCCTCTCCAGATAAGGCGAGGACTTGAGATCATCCATAAGTAGTCCAATCAGTTGTTCCTCATGAGGATACTATAAGATAGCAGTCTCTGGAAAATGTAGAGTTCTCAGAGATGAGGGAATGGCCATCTTTTTTCTCAAACAGTGGTTGGTCCCTTTTATTTATTTATTAAAATATTTTTACTGTACTTTTCCACATTAAAAAAAAAACCTCATGTATAAACTTCGCAACACTGTGACATTGAGATTTCCATTTAGGTCAACATACATATTTATATAAACTTTTGTTTCTGCTATCTAACCAATTGTACCACTTTTCTCAGACCGTATAATATTCCAAATCTTGCAGTTCCAATGTAAGTTTGATCATCTCTGCGCAATACATACTTTCTTTATTATCAAACTTTTGGAGGGAGTACTATCTAGTTTCCAATTCTGTGCATAAGCGATTCTTGTCACTGTCAATATATGTATTATAATATATTTAGTTCCTTATTTTATTCCAATATTTTCTTGTGTAAGGACATGACCACCATGTATGAAAAAAGGTACTTTGTTTGTGCTGGTTGGTCCCTTTTAAAGAGCATTGGGCTCTTTTCTAATCACATTCAGCAACTGATTATTAACTGTTCTTTAACTATTATGAATCCTTCACATGGTAAAATACTTTTGTTTTGAATTATTTTAGAAACATAAGATAAGACTTTGAACGTCAGATACTAGATGGAATCAGATGGAACTAAAGCTTACAATTAAAAGTGAAGAAAATGTAAATTTGACTTACTGAATGGACAAAATATTTTAACATTGGACACATTGAAGGATATTTTTGGATAATGACCCCCAAGGTTAATTTTAAGAGTGTTTCCTCTATAGATAGACTGGATTTAAAATTAAGCTGCTATACTGGACATAGCTGATCTCTTATTAAAAGGAATATACAAGCAACAAACCAAGAGAGTGACCTGTGTAGCTTTCCTATATTGAATTTACAAAAGAGGCTTGTTAAAAATGTAAAGAATTTTGTTAGGCCTGAAAGAGAAAACATTTTTTTAAAAAAATCAAATTCTTGGGTATTATCTTTGAAGGAACTCAAGATCAAGCTAAAAAGAAGGCATATAAAGTTTGTTTATTTGATCAAGATTAAAATAAATGTTATTATCTCTGGTAACATTTGAGACTTTCACTGATCATGACTGAGTAATGATGCTTTAAGGGTTTGTTTATAGATAAGACGGTAGAAGATATGATCATTAGCAATAGCACTTAGACTTATATACCACTTTATAGTGCTTTACAGCCCTCTCGAAGTGGTTTACAGAGTCAGCATATTGCCTCCAACAATTTGGATCCTCATTTTACCCACCTCGGAAGGATGGAAGGCTGAGTCAACCTTGAGCCTGGTGGGATTTGAACTGCCAAATAGTAGGCAGCTGGCTGCAGCAGAAGTAGCTTGCAGTACTGCACTCTAACCACTGCGCCACAGACTCAGTTAGTTGGATTTTAAAAGAAAGTGCTAAATTACTAAAATTCTTTATACTTGTGATGAAGGGAAAAGTCATTTCTTTATACATTTCTTTTCATTTCTTTACTATATTATTGTTTTCCCCCATTTTTTCTGCACTTTCAATATTTCTTTTTATTCTTTGATTTTTTTTTAGTCTGTATTTTATATTTTTAATTGCAATGTTTAATAAAATGATAATATACATGAAATATATGTTTGAAACGGAGATGCATCTCCATCTTACCAAATTGGAAGAAGATGTGAATGAGTAACTTAATTCAGTTTCAGCCTGCCAGTTCTTCTATCCTATTTTCAGAGGTGATCGATGGCTGTTCTGTCCCTCCACTTCAAAAGCCCTCTTCACTTCAGGATGGTGAAGTGTTTCATAAGAGTTCTATTTTGCTATTCTAAAAGGTGGGCAAGAGGAAGAAATAAGACATTTATATTCTTCCTTCGCAGACTCTGTCTCCAAATCCTCCTCTTTCCTGCCTGCATCTTGTCAGAAAGGATAATAAATTTAGCCAATTAAAATTCATTGGTGAACAATTGCATTCTTGTTTTTTCTTTAACAGCTTCCTTTGAACTTATTATTTCCTGAGAGACATAATTGCATAATTTGTGATAAAGTATCTTGATTTTATTTGGTGTTTAATTGAATACTCAAAGGACATTTTATTGCTAAAACACACACTTTATTACGCATGTTGCTGAGAAGAGTGGATGGATTAGCATGCTTCTGACCAGCTGGAGTGAAGTCAATAGTTTCCAGTTTCACTAACCATTGGCTCTACTGGATAAGCCACATGATGTTGATGTTCAGGGACAGATGTTGTAAAGTTACACCTTGGGATCAGGGGTGGGATTCTACCAGTACGCACCTATTCGCTAGAACCAGTTAACATTCTAAGCAGTTTGGAGAACTAGTTGTTAGAAGAAATTATTGGCCTGATCCTGTAAGGAAGGCAGGAAGGATACATTCTGGTGTTGCTTACAGAAACTGCCTCTCCATCAACCCTTTTTACATTCTTGGCAGGACTAGACTTTCTGTCTCAAGAACTTCTCTGGAGTTTTTTTTTCCTCCTTTGCTGGTACTTTGCTTGTGTGGAGTGACCATTCAAAGTTACAATGGCACTGAAAAAAGTGACTTATGACCATTTTTCACACTTTCAACTGTTGCAGCATCCCCACAGTCATGAGAGACCAGGTGAGGAGATGCGTACCTCGATGAGTGCTATTGAGTTGGCCACACCCAGACAATAACATGACCACCAAGCCATGTCCACCCAGTCACATGACCACCAAGCCACACCTACCAACTAAGCCACACCCACAGAACCGGTTGTTAAAAATTTGAATCCCATCCCTGCTTGGGATGTAGGCATAAACAAATGCCACAAACAAAACATGATTGAAACAAGGGGACTAATGTTGGAATCTTTTTCAACTAAATGCTACAATTCCATAATATCTCAACCAGGAAATAGATATGAATCCAATATTGGAGATAATACAGTCCCCCCTCCATTCATTGTTCCTCTGAGAATTAGAACCTAAGCTACATATGCTATGCTTCTGTAACACAAAGGGTCATTTAGTCTGTTTGGGGTCTTGAAAGTAAACATGGCTATCATAGGAAGAGGGTCTTCCTGGTCTGTTCACAAACTGGCTGTGTAAAATGGAAGTCAGGAGGATGTCAAAGGACAAGTCCAAGGATATATAGGTGCTGAGAGGCACCACAGGGTATGCCATAATTGATTTGGGAATCAACCTTGATGAAGCTTTGTGAACAGACAGGTACAATGTTTTGTTCTTAAATGGTTCTTTTCTCATGGAAATGAAAATGAATTGTGCTCAAAGAATAAGGCAGCCCTATAATGGTGTTAATGGTGTCTCTTATTCCATGAAGGCCCTCAGTGACATTATTTCTACCAGTAAATGTGCCTGTGGGTGCAATATAAATAAGATGCGATACTTATTACATAGGTGCAAGCTTATATTTTGGGCCATCGAATAATGGTGACACAGCTATATAATGAATGCAAATGGGTCACACTTCCAGTGACTTTCAGGGAAACGGTGATAAATCCTTGGTGTGGGACAGATGGATACTGCCTCCCAGGCAAATTGCCCACATGGCAGCCTTTGTCTGAAAGAGGCAGTTCTGCCCACGTATGCCTAAAAGGTATTCATCATTTTTTGGACCTCAGGATGAGCAAACAACTCAGTTTTGTCTGGAAGGCAGAAGTCATCTGGACCAGATAATCTAATTCTAAAATGGACTGTTTCAGAGATTATTAATTATTGAGGAGACACCATCCTGGATTGGAAAGAGTTTCTGTTTGCCTATCTATTTCAGGATATTTGTCTGATGGCAGATCCTAATGGGCTGAGATCAGTCCCAAATAGGTGACAATCTGTGCATGCCTTGAAGGAAGGAACAATGCAAATCATCTATTCTATTGGTTATCTAACACAAGTAACATTGCTCTATTTGACATGTACTGAAGTTCATTTAAGAGCATCTCACTATGGACAGTGAGGTAAAACTTAATTGTAGCGGTATTTTCCTCTATAAAGGGACTGGATTAAAAATGTTATGCAAGAAGAACAAGTTTTACTGGACAAAACTGAAACTCATCTAAAAGTGAATTTAAAAATAAATGCTACAAGAATAGCATGGAAAAAACTGTTGTACTGGACATATATATGAAATCAGCTGATGTCCTAATAATTAAAAAAATAATTAAAAAAAAATACATGTAACAAATATTTCTTATCCATCATCATCGTCATCTTCATTATCATCTGGTTGGAGAGGTATAATATAGTATCTAGTGCGAGATGATGATGATGATGGAATAGAATAGAATTATTTATTGATCAAGTGTGATTGGACACACAAGGAATTTGTCTTGGTGCATATGCTCTCAGTGAAAAGACACATTTGTCAAAATCATAAGGTACAACACTTAGGGTACACTTGTAGGGTACAATAAGCAATCAAATCATACTAGGAAACTGTCAATATAAATTGTAAGGATACAAGTCACAAAGTTACAGTCATACAGTTACAAGTGGGAGGAGATGGGTGCTAGGAACAATGAGAAGATTAATCGTAATAGTTGTGCAGACTTTGTAAATAGTTGGACAGTGTTGAGGGAATTGTTTATTTAGCAGAGTGATGGTGTTCAGGAAAAAACTGTCCTTGTGTCTAGTTGTTCTGGTGTGCAGTGCTCTATAATGTCATTTTGAGGGTATGATGATGATGCCTTCTTAAGAAGATACAAGTTGTAGATGTTTAAATTTTCTCCGTTTATTACATTTTCCCCCTTTAAAAATGTCCTGCTCATTCATTTATTATATGGTAGTGTCACAAAGAAAGCAAGATATAATGTGCTGGAATTACTTTACAAAAGTGCTAAGATGAAAGGCTCATACAACAGTGGTGCCAAAGATATTATTGAAATAGCAGTGAATGCCAAATAAAAGAAATAGTAAAAAATACATCTGAAATAAGCTATTCTTAATTCTTTTCTCTGAGCTTGAAAATCATTATGTCTCTTGCAACTGTTTAACCTTTGAGGCTTACATTGTATGAGAGAGTGTGTTTCTCTTCTGACAGAACAAGTTAGGAAACCAACGTCATATCTCTTATCTCTTACCTTCTAATGCATTTTGAAGTTATTTGGCCTTCTCCCTTCAGTTCCACATTTCATTACATGTGGAAATTGGGTATTGCTAGACCAGTTTTCATATACAGTGAAAGCAAATCATAAAACGGACTGTCAAAAGGTATCAGGAAAAATAAAGCATATTTTTGTGTGCTAATACTGGGCTAAAAAGTTGAATGTATTAACTGTATAGGTTGTGTGAAACTTTGATTTGGAGATTCAATTCAAAGGCAATTCAGTTGAATCTGTGACCAAAATTGGTTTTCCAAACTGAATTGAAAAGTCATATTGATGAATCGAATTGAATTAATTCATTTGGAAAATCAAATAATCTGGATTAAATTTTCAAAACTAAAAAATAATGATCCAGTCAAATTAATGTTTAAGGTCAGGGTGAAACTAATCTATGTGCCCCAACAGTTGTGATCTAGTAAGGGCTTTAAATTCTCTAACATGAATATCAATATTGTGTGGATTTTCACTACCTGACTGGACTTTGAAGACCCAGGTGGAGATATAGAGAAAAGCAAATTGTTCTCTCTAGCTCATTCAGAGAAACATCACACTGGATTTCACTTTTTATATTCTGATCTACATTAAAAAATGTAAATAACTACATAACTGTAATATACATATAGCTACATAATTGTATCAGTAGGATCTATCTCATTTTTTAAAATAATATATTATCTAGTGGAAAGGGGAAGGGTTTTTTTCCTCATGTTTTTATCAGGGAATCAAAACCATAATTACAGTTTTGATGGAAAGATAGCAATTTAGAAGGTAGCAACTGAGAATTTCTTATCTGAAGCTTTTAATAACCTAGAATGTATCCTTGTTTTTGACTCAATTATTATTTATCATGTGTTTTTCCTATAAAAAATATTACTTTTCCAATGAAGCTAGTAAAGCATTGGACTGCAATTTACTTATGTGCTCTTGTTGAACCTCATAGAACAAGAAGGATAGTTTTTTTGACAGGAAAACCTCACCAACAGAGAATTATACCTCCTCCAATATTGCAGCATAGGATTCCAGTCCCAGTTGAAGTGTTGGACATTACCATCAAAGTATTATATATTATATTATATTATATATAACACCTTGACAGAATAGAATTTGCCCAGTTAGTTGCATTTGCAGGGTTTTGGTGGGTGTTGATGTTGCAACAATCCCACTTTACAGAATTCTCCTCCTTCTCTCAGTATTCTTCAATTATCACTGCAACAAGTTAAAGCTTTCTTACTTTAAATGCTTTGCATCCACAGTTGATTGTCTGTTGGTGTCTAATTTGAATTTTTGCATGTGTGTGTACGTGTGTGTGTGTGTGTGTCTGTGTGAGTGTGTCTGTGTGATTTTGAGTTTTGATGTTGATTTTGAAGATTTATTTAACTAGTTTTTGAAAGAATAGTTTTTCTGAATAATTGAAAACTGAATAATTTTTGGGATTGGGGTGTACTGCGAACAAACCAAAAAATCTGCCTTTGCCAGTTATTGATGCTTAAACATGATGCATGGTGGGAAATGATTTGTTGTAATAATACAATAACAGAACAGAATAACAGAGTTGGAGGTTTTATAGTCCAACCCCATTCTCAGACAGGAAACTCTATACCATTTCAGACAACTTCCAGTTTTGGAGCACCACAGCTTCTGGAGGCAAGATTAATTGTTCTGTTAGAAGATTTCTTCTTAGTTCTAGGTTGCTTCTCTCCTTGATTAATTTCCATCCATATTCTAAACATGTCGAAATCAGGAGTTCATGAGTTCCAATCCTTCCTTGTGCATAAAGCCATTTTAGGTGACTTTGGACCAGTCACTTTCTTTCAGCCCGAGGAAGGAGGCAATGACAAGCCACTTCTAAAATCTTGCTTAGAAAACTGCAAGGATCTACCCAAGCAGTCAGCAGAAGTTAACATCGAGTCATAAGCCCATGTCACACTGCACCAATGGATGGAAAGAGCATGTAAAACGGAGAAAAACACTTACCATCTATTGGTTAACGCGATGCTTCTGTTCTGTACTCACTGCCTCCGTTTTTCATCCTCTCTATCCGTCCAGCATCCGTCTATTGACATTTCATCCGCTCAGAAGGTTTTGAGCTGCTCAAAACTTTTGAGCAGAAAATGTATCCAACGCATCCGTTCTGCATCCGCTAGGCATACGGGGGACATCCGTTCTGAATCCGTTACGCATCCGCTATATCCGCTAGGCATCCGCTGTGCATCCACGCAACTCGCATCCGTTCCAGCGGTAAACGGATGCAGGGAGGAAGCGGAACGGACGCGCAGCGTTAGTACCATGGACGGAGAAAGGATGAAAGTGGATGCAGCACGCAAAGAAAGCATTTAAAACAGAAAAAACGTTCGCAGAGGGGACCTATCTCAGATATTAAGGATGTCTAGAGGATGCCTAGAGGATGCAAAGGGACACATAGTGGAAAACCTATATTGCCTATAAAAAGAGGGAGCAACTCACTTGGATCTCACTTTCAGCCCAGCAGCCTAGCTGTGCAGACCTCTGCAGCCTTCATCTGCCTCTTGCTCTTCCACAGCATCCAGTCATGTCCACCATGGATCGTAACAAACTCCTTTTGGTAGCCACCATCGTTCTGCAACAGTGTGAAGCCATCGACAGGCTCTGTGAACTCTACTACGGGAAGAAAAGGAGGCGGCCAAGAAGTGTCTGGGTCCGAAGATGGATCACCAGAGGAGCAGAGTACAGACTGTACAACAAGCTGATGGTGGAGTTGAGGAACGAAGACCCTCGTGCATTCCAGAACTTCATGAGTATGCCTCCAGCCATGTTTGATGAGGTTGTGGAGTGGCTGACACCCAGGTTGACCAAGCAAAGCACCAAATTCCACCCCAGCCTGGACCCTGGGCTCAAGGTGGCACTGACTCTGTGCCACCTGGCCTCAGGGAACACCTACAGGAGCATGTAGTACGGCTGGAGGGTGCCACACAACACCATCAGGATTGTGGTCAGAGAAGTGGTGCAGGCCATCATCGAAGAATACCTGGAGGAGCTTCTCCAGTGCCCCTCCACTGAATAAGGATGGAAGAAAGTTGCAGAGCAGTGGTATCAGAGGTGGAATTTCCCACACACCGTTGGAGCCATCGATGGCAAGCACGTGGCCTGCAAATCTCCAGCCAAGTCGGGGTCCACTTATTTCAACTACAAGGGCTTCTTCAGCATCGTCCTCTTCGCCATGGTCGATGCTGACTACAAGTTCATGTGCATTGATGCTTCAGGCAACGGCTCATGTTCAGATGCCCAGGTATACAACGCCAGTCATCTCAAGGAGGGGCTGGAACGCAACCTCATCATGGGCTTCCCAGATCCAGACCCCCTGCCCAACGACACACAAGATGTGCTCTAGTTCATCGTGGGGGATGACGCCTTCTCCCTCACAACCTACCTCATGAAGCCCTACACCTCCAGATGCCTCACCCGTGAAGAGAGGATCTTCAACTACAGGCTGTCCAGGGCAAGGCGGGTGGTGCAGAACACCTTTGGCATCCTGGCCAACAGGTTCCAGGTACTTCTCACCACCATGCAGCATCGCCCAGAGACCGTGAGGAGGATTGTGGAAGCTTGCTGCATCCTGCACACTCTCATGCGCACCCGCTACCCAATGATGCAGAACAGGCTCGTGGACCTCCAACAAGGCAATGGGGACATGGAGCCTGGGGAATGGAGGCAAGGGCAAAACCTGATAGACACTGTGGATATACAAGGCCCCAACAGAGCCTCACGTGAAGGGAAGAAGCAGCGCAACCTCCTGAAACACTGGTGCAACTCCCCAGCTGGAGCAGTGGATTGGCAAGACAGGATGGTAGATGCTTAATGGATGCTTCCTTCAGCCTGTCTCATCACATGGATGAGATTGGGCCATGTATTTTGGGTGGACCTACAATGAGCAGGGCATTTAATAAAAGAGTTGTGTTTATGTTGACATGTGTGGATCAATGCTTACATTGTTATTGATAATGAAGGGCCATAGGTGTGGAAACAGGGAGGGTGGACCATACAGTCCCACTATGCTTGCACTGGAGGTTTATCTATCCCGCAGCTATCTTTACCCATCCCACAACTATCTTAACCCATCCCAAAGGTATCCCTGCCGATCCTACTGCTATCCTTACCCATCCCAAAGATATCCCTGCCCATCCCACTGCTATCCTTACCCATCCCAAAGGTATCCCTGCCCATCCCTGCTATCTTAACCCATCCCACAAGCAAGCAAAGGCTTAAACCATTTCTAAAAGTTTCCACCAAGACTTTATTGAAAAAAATAAATGAAGCAAGTGTGTGAAGCAAAGATAAACTTTATTAATAATAAGCTGTAAAAGAAAAATGACCCAAGTCAAGTGTCCAAATAAAGTCTACAGGTAGCCACCCAGTCTCTGGCACTCTTATTGGTCACTCGGAGGTGTGCCCAGTCTCGGGGTGAAGGGTCCAGGTGCTGTGGAGGTGGCTGCTGCTGGAGTGCTGGTCTGAAGCGTCATTGGGGTGCCTGGCCCCGAGAGGACAACAGGTGACTGAGAACAGGAAGCTCTCAGACAGCTGGCTCAGCCCTGTGATGTTGAGCGTTCCTTCCTCCATGCCCTGGGGTGTCAGCCCCAGTACCGAGGACAGATGTACTGAGGCCGGGCTTGGCTGTGGGGTGGAGGAAGGAGCAGTGTAGCGGGGCTGTCTGGTCTGCAGCTGGGTGAGGACTGGCGTGGGTGGCATCGGTGGCGTCGGTGGCATCAGTGTCGTGGGTGGCATCGGTGGCATCAGTGGAACCGGTGGCAACGGTGTCAGCCGATGACTCTGTGCCTGGACTGGGAAGGGCTGCTGCCTGTGCTGCTGGACCTCCTGGTAGCCGTAGCCTTGGTAAGTGAGGGCCTGTGGAAAGCCTTGGAATGGGAGTGACATCACCTGGGGTGGAGGAGCAGACCTGGACTGGGTGGGAGCAGGTTCTTCTGGGTCTGGAGGGTTGTGAAGAAGATCGGTGATCCGGTCCTTCACCACCTGGTACTGGGGTTCCGCCATGTCCGTGAGGGTCTGGTTGACATAGGTGAGGAAGGGCTTGCGGTTGGAGGATGAGGAGTCGATGTGGACCAGCTGAGACAGGAGATCTATGCTGGTCCAGATGGTGTCCCTGATCTCCAGCAGGACAGTGTGGCTCTGCCCCTCCTGTCTGGCTCTCTGCCTTTCTGTGGAGGTGGAGCTGGGGGTGGATGCAGGTAGAGCTGCGGTGGACATGCCATCTCCTTTCTCCCACAGCACCAGGGAGTCCTCCACGCACTCCACCATGGTTAAAACAGCTGTCTGCGGGTTCTCCGCCATGGGACACTCCACAGAAACCTGCTTGGAGACAGGAGCTGACTCTCAGCCGGAAGAGGACTACCTCTCAG
>BLBF01000022.1:1253999-1265694 GCA_015471245.1 Laticauda colubrina | reverse complement strand
AAGAAGAAGAAGAAGAAGAAGAAGAAGAAGAAGAAGAAGAAGAAGAAAAGTCAGAAAAGAAATATCAGATTTGCGTTCCATCCCAGAGTACACTCACCACTCTACATTCAGGGAGTGGTTTCAGTGCCAGAATCTTTCGTGCACATATCCAACAAAATGAAAAGCTGTCAAAATCTGATTCTTGCCTGCTGCTGAGGACACAGCAAAGAATAATTGGCTTTAAAACTAAGCGGAGAAAAACATACGTTAATTTTGGAGAAAATGGATCAAGTTGGCAATGGAGGATGTGTTATCACCTCTGCTGGAGCTATTCAAGGCTTGGCTTCTACAAGAGACTCCGGTGGGATAATGAGTTCATTTTTATTTTTGCAATGCCTTGCAAACAGTTTCTACTCCTAGTGATGAAACTAAGATTATATACATAACTTAGCAAAATGAGTAGCAATAAAAAAAGGTTTGTCTTTCAAAATACCAAGTACGTGAGTAGCCCTCCCTAGCTGCAGTAATAGGAACCAACAGCTCCATTGTTAAACTATGTGGTTGTAAAATACATCATAAAACTGTGCTAACTTATGGTGGAAGTTGCAGCAGTTCTGGTTGCCATTGTTAAGCAAATTGTCCACAGCTGTTTAGCACAATGCCATGAAATTTCCATTTGCAACTCCTGAAGGTCCCTAGTGACTTCGCCTGTCAGAAGCCAGCAGTGAACATTGCAAATGGTGATCATGGGATCATAGGATACATCAAATGTAATAATTGTGAGTTGCCAAGCAACCAAATTGTAATCATATCACATAAGTGTACCACAGCAGCCAAAAAAGCCAATGCAATCCTAGGTTGCATTAACAAAGAGATAGAAGATCACATGAAGTATTAGAACCTTTTTATAAAACCTTAATAAGACTACACTTTGAATACTGCATCCAGTTTTGGTCACTGTACTATAAAAATGATTTAGAGACTCTGGAAAGAGTGCAGAAAAGAGCAACAAAGTTAACTGGGGGCTGGAGGCTAAAAGATATGAAGGATGGTTGCAGGAATTGGGCTTGTCTAGTCTAGTGACAAGAAGGATTAGAGGTGACATAACGGCAGTGTGGCCGTCACAAAGAATAGGGGGTCAACTGATTTTCCAAAGCACTAAAAGGCAAGACAAGAAACAAATGGATGGAAACTAATCAAGGAGAGAAGCAATCATAGAACTAAAGTCCCTGTCCCACTGCACCAATGGATGCAAAGAGGATGGAAAATGTTAAAAAAAAGCTTGCCATCCATTGGAAAATGTGATGCATCCATTGTGTACTCACTGCATACATGTTTCATATGCTTTATCCCTCGAGCATCCATCCACTGAGATTTCATCCGTGCAAGAAGTTTTGAGCGGCACAAAACTTTTTGAACGGATGAACTTTCCGCTGCGTACGATGTACATCCGCGGCATATACGGGCAACAAACATTCTATGTACATTATCATCCATTAAATGTCCGCTGTATCCTCTCAGCATCCTCTGGCCATCCTCGCAACTCACATCCGCTGCAGCTGAAAATGGAAAGAGGGAGGAAACGAAAGGTACACGGAACATCCACAAGCATTAGTAGCACAGAAATAGAAAGGATGTAAGCGGATGCATCTCGTATATAAAGGATTAAAACGGACAAAACGTTTGTATCTGGGATGTATCTTGGATATGTAGGATATCTGCAGTATGTCTAGAGTATGTAGAAGGCCTTCTCCCTCAGAACCTACCTCATGAAGCCTTACACTTCTATCCCACAAGCATGCAAAGGCTTAACCATTTGTTCAAGGTTTTCACCAACACTTTATTAAGTAAAAAAAATGAACCAAGTGTCTCAAGCAAAGATAATCTTTATTAACTGTCTTAAGTAAACTGTATGACTTTATTAAAAAAGCAAAATGAACCAAGTAAAGTGTCTTAAGCAAAGATAAAGTGAACAAGTAACAACTCAGTCTCTGGCACAATTCTCAGTCACTCTGAGTCATGTCCATGGTCTCAGTTATTAAGTGGCCATGGATTGTGGAGGTGGCTGTGGCTTGAGTGCTGGTCTGAGGCGCCATTGGGGCTTGGCCCTGAAAGTACAACAGTGGATGGTGTGTTCAGGAAGGTCTCAGAGAGCTGACTCAGTCCCGTGAGGTTGAGAGGCCCTTCATCAAGTACCTGGGATGTCAGGCACAAGACTGATGACAGATTGTCCATTGACGGGCTTGGCTGTGGGGTGGAGGAGGGAGGAGTGTAGTGGGGCTGTCTGGTCTGCAGCTGGGCGAGGAGTGGTGTCTGTGGTGTGCGATGAACCTGGGCCTGGACTAGGAAGGTCTGCTTCTGCTGTGGGAAGTCCTGGTAGTCATAGCCTTGGTAGGTGAGATGCTGTTGAAATCTGTGGAAGGGCTGTGACATCACCTGGGGTGGAGGAGCAGACCTGGACTGGGTAGGAGCAGCTTCAACTGGACCTTGAAGGTTGTGCAGAAGTGCTGTTATCTTCTCCTTCATCACCTGGTACTGGGCCTCGGGTATATCCCTCAGGGTGTGGCTCACGTCGATGATGAAAGTGTGGTGGCTGGAGGATCCTCTGTCCAAGTGGACCAGCTGAGAGAGAAGTTCTGTGCTGGTCTTCATTGTGTCCCTGATCTCCAACAGCACACTGTGGCTCTGGCCCTCCAGTCTGCCTCTCTCCCTGCATCCTGTGGAGCTGGGGGTGGGGGTGGGGGTGCGTTGGTCTCTGGTGGCTGCCACTTCTTCCTCCATTTGTGACAGGGGATCCTCCAAGTCGGGTGGCATGGGGAGTGGAGCTGTCGGGGGGGTCTCTGCCATGGGGCCCTCTGAAGACACCTGCCTGGACAGTGTAGCTGGCTTCTGGCTGGAAGAGGACTGGCTGTCTGTGGGCTGTCTGAGGGAGAGGGGTGTCAGAGGGGATGCTCCACGATGGCGGCCTCACCCTCCAGGAAGCTGCACTTGGCCATGATGTACATCTCCCGGTCAGTGAGCTTGACAGCGGCCTGCCTGGATTTTTTGAGCTGTAGCTTGCCATACCAGGTGTGCATGTGCTTCCACCATCCCAGGAATACTTCTGCAGTGTACCCCAGGCTCTCTGCCTTGTCTCTCCAAGCTGCCTGTTTCTTCTTGGTGTCGCGATAGAGTCTGTGGCCCTTTCTCCAGAGGTACTCGTTCTCCCTCAGCCATTCCAGCACCTCCTCCTCATGGTCCTCGGAAACGGTGTACTGTTTCCTCTCTCCCTTCTCCTTCCCTTGCCTCTTCCTCCCTCTGGCAGGGGCTTCAGCAGGGCCTTCAGGGGCTTGAGCAGCAGAGCCTTCAGCAGCAGGGCTTTGAGGGCCTTGGGGCTAGTCCACCACAGCATCAGCACCAGTAGCAGCATCAGCACCAGCAGCAGCACCAGCAGTAGCAGAACCAGCAGCAGCACCAACAGCACCAGCAGCAGCACCAGCAGCTTCAGAGTCAATGCCAGGGGGTGGGATGGTGGTTCTGTCCTTCTTGCTAGGGCTGGCATGAGTAGGCACAGGCTTTCTCTTCTTCCCTGACTGATGAACCATGGTGTTTTTTGAAAATGTATGTGGCAGCACGTCTTTCCTCTGAATGCTGACTGTGTGCAAGCTGCATCCTTTTATATCCACGGAGCTGACACAATTCATGCTCCCCGCATGCGCAGTGAATGCTTTGCATCTGATATACATCCGTGCGGCATCCACTTTGCTTCCTATAGGCGTCTGTGATGCATCCGCGTCATCTGCTATGCATCCGCCCCTTCCGCTATGCGTCTGCTTTGCAATTCTCCCTCGGAAGCCCCTTCCATCCGCTGTCATCCGCTAGGCTTCCTATGAACATCCATTTAACATCCCCACTACGTACTACCCCCGTCCGTTCTTTTCCGTTCTTTTCCGTTCTGTTTATGCAAATTTTCGACACTTTTTGGAGCAGATGACAACAGATGGAGCCACCCCTGAAATTTTGCTCATCTGCTGTGTACTTTATACATACGTTTTGAGTCCATAGGCCAGTGGGACCTAGCCTTAAGGAGAAATTGGTAAGAACAATCAACTAGTGGAATGGCTTGCCTTCAAAGGTTGTGGCTGCTCCATCACTGGAGACTTTTAAGAAGAGTCTGAACAGCCACTTGTTTGGAATGGTATAGGGCAGGGCTGTCAAACACCTGGCCCATGGACAGGATGCATCATGCACTGGCCACACCCACACCTGGTTTAGCAAAGGGGGGAAAGTCCCGATATGCCATGTGATGCTGCCATGATGACATGAATTTGACACCCCTGGTATAAGCAGAAGTGGTATTCAGCAGGTTCTGACCAGTTCTGGAGAACTGGTAGTGGAAATTTTGAGTAGTTTGGAGAACCGGCAAATTCCACCTCTGACTGGCCCCATCCCCATCTATTCTCTGCCTCCTAAGTCCCAGCTGATCAGCTGGGTCTTCTTTGGTTGCCCCGCACAGGAGAACAGAGCTGGAAAGCAGGTTAATGGGGTGGGGAGGGAATAGGGATTTTACAGTATCCTTCCCCTGGAATAGATTAGGAATGGAGATTTTACAGTATGCTTCCCCTGCCATGCCCACCAAGCCATGTCCACAGAACCAGTAGTAAAAATATTTGAATCCCACCACTGAGCACAAGCTATCTTCCATACAGATTTCAGCTTATGACCACAATTGACCCAGAGGTGGTATTTCGCAGGTTCTGACCAGTTCTGGAGAACCAGTAGTGGAAATTTTGAGTAGTTCTGAGAACCGGCAAATACCACCTCTGACTGGAGATTTTACAATATCCTTCCCCTGCCATGCCCACCAAACCACACCCATAGAACTGGTAGTAAAAAAAAATTGAATCCCACCACTGCCACTCAGGTATTTTCTGACTGTGTTATTCTGACTGCAGGATGCTATAATGGCTGCAACTACATCAGGGCCAATCATAATCTTCCTCATCCAGCATAAAACAAAGTTATTACTACCTATAAAATTTTGCACAAAGCATGTGTTTCCACTGGTGATATGCAACTTATAGGTATGCATAACCGATTCATTTACTCCATAGCTGTAAATTCTCTACAGAAATATAAATAATTGTCTGTTAATGTTAAGTTGGATGCAGAGTTTCTTACATCTAAAATAGACACATTACACTCAAAATTAATAATGTTCTGAAACAATATGCTTGTTTGTTAAACATACTCTAGAGGTAGACAGGGAATGATGTAATATTTGAATGAATTTTACATTTTAGTCCTATAAAATATTACGCCCATTTTTACTACTCTGGAATTCAGTCTTCCACAGCCTGAAACAACTTGAAGATGTGTGGGGTTCAATTTCCAGAATTCCCCAGCCAGCATGCTCACTAGGGAATTCTGAGAGATGAAGTCCACGCTTGCCAGAAACACTGGTGTGGGTGAGAAGTGTGCTTCTTAATGAGACACCTTTTTTTTCCCTTCTCATAAATGTTTCCATGAAGTAATGACTGTAGTGCTATGCAGATATTTGACTTCTAAAATGTGTCTTCAAAAGTGAGTAGGAATGCAAATCCAGCTACATGTTTTTTGCAATACTGAGTAGAATAGAAAGGTATGTACATTCTATTAAATATACAGTATCCCTACACATTTTGATTTTTTTAAAAAAAAAAGAAAACAAAAACAGGCATTGCATGAATTCCCACATCCATCTACACATTTTAGCACTATATAAATTAGCTTATAAACCATGGTTTATAATATAATATCCAGATTAGTTTCACTTAGTTTCTCCTTTTCATCCATTTAAACTCATTTAAAACCTATTTCCACTCCAAATATTTATGTAAACAAAGTTGCATAAATACTTTTCTGTTTTTTTTCCTAACCCATTTTAATGCACTTTTCCAAACATTCAGTTTTATAAGCATCTTTTAGCCCTTCATTTTTTTTAACAATATAGACTTTTGTGTATGTTTTCTTTTAATATATCTTTGTGCATTTAAAAAATCGGTTCACACATTTGTAAACTCTGAATTGGTGCCCACATTTATAAACATTATGAATTTTGCTACAGAATCTCATTCTGATTAACATTTTGAATCAAACAGCAACTTATCCTTCTAATTGTAAATATAAAATTCCACATATGTATTTTCTCACGTACCCTATGAAATAACTGTTTAACAATTATTTTTTCATCTCTACTCTATCCATGGTTATAATAGTTAAAATGGGCAATATTTGTAGCATGCTTAAAGCATTATGCCTTTGAATCAAATGCCAATGGACATGAGTGAAAGTGCCATTATTTAATAAATTTATACACCGCTCATTTCACCTACATGACTCTAGGTGGTTTACAGTTATGTATGTTCTTCACTCAAATATTGAGGCAGAAGACTGCATAGAAAAATAGCCTTCTTAGGTTTTTGTAACTGTAAACCCTGATATTGATACATATGGACTATTTATGAGCATAAATCAAAACAGTGTTAAGGTTATGAAGTTGTTACATCACAAAAATTGACTTTCATTTGAGAGAAATTTATTCTACTAGGTCTTAATGATATAACCAAAAGTAGCCTTAAAGTCTTCCTGTAATTCTAAACAACCAGTGGTCTGGGCAGAGAAGTAAAATAATTCTGTAGAATAATTTAAACTGTCCTAAGGCTCTGATTCTCCATAAGCATCTTCCAACATCTCTGCAATATTGGTAATACAGGGTACATATTTTCTTGGAGTGGGTAATGCTGTATTTCTTTTTTTATTATTAGATTTTTATTTTTAAGTATACATCAATATCAATACATGAACAGTGTGGCCCCTGGGCATAGTTCATTTTGATATAAACAACAATAATTATAATCATTGCTGTTATATTAAATAAACTTATATTAATGTACATGTTTTTCTAAAGTATAGTTATTCAATATTTCAGTGTTCCATTTTCATGCCAATGATATTATAAGCACACATGGTAATACCATCTTTCAACCTCTGATCTTTTCCATCAAATTATTACTTATATTCTGATATCTGCTAAAATTTCCACTATTTCTTATTTCTACCTCTATTCTAGCTTCTAATCAGGTCACCATTGCTAATCCTAGTATTAATACACTTGCTTCTATTAAGACATAGTCCTTCATTATTTGGTTGTTCAAAGTCACAATATGCCATTGAAGTACCAATCTTTCTATTATTTAAATATACCTAATAATATCATCTTTCAATTTCCAATCTTTCCATCTAACTATTGCTTCCTATAAAGGTGTGTATTCTTATTTCTACCACTATTCAAATTTCTAATCAGGCCATCATTATATTAGAAAGAAAGAAAGAAAGAAAGAAAGAAAGAAAGAAAGAAAGAAAGAAAGAAAGAAAGAAAGAAAGAAAGAAAGAATCTATATCTATATCTATCTATCTGTCTGTCTATCTATCTATCTATCTATCTATCTCTCCTTTCTATCTATCATGTCTTGTTTGTTTTAATACTTCAATTCTTATTCATTTTTTGGCTTGCCTCCCATACATACATGAAGAACTTTTGGTTCTTTGTCTCTATCAACATCTGTATCTTCATCATTCAAACTGAATATTTCTCCCATCTCTATCCTCTTAAACTGCCAGCTCCATAGTACCCACCCAAACCCCCAACTCCATTTCAAAAATATCTTCCAGGTTATCCAATTCTATTTTGAAATCTCTTAAAGTACTTTTCCCTTGGTTTATTTCATCAGTCATTATTGTCTTTATTGTCTTCTTCTCATATTCTTGCTTTGTTTGCTGGTTTGTCCATTCTATCTTTTCTTCCATTCTCTCTGCAATCTTCTCTTTATACTGGACTGTTTGATCTTCATTCATTATCAGTTGTAGCATATTTTCTATTTTTCCACATATGTCTTGCATTAGGTTCTTTATCTGTCTGTGATTTTTTCCATAGTACCCCTAATGCTTTGAAACATCAACACCATTTCTCTTGAAATCTCACTCATTTCCCCCTGATGGAGCATCTTGTCTTAATTTAATGTCCTGCTCTTACTCAAATCTAAAAATAATATATTCCAGTTCAATGTTATTCCTCAGAAAGTTCAATAATTATAGTTCTTTACATTTCAGGATTATTAATCAATTCCATTTTAGTAATCCAGGCAGCTTTTGCAAATCAAAATAACTTTACTTTACTTAAGAGTCTTCCTTATCCTCACAATATAATTTCCAGTAATCATAAAGTAAATAGTTATAGAACAGTCACCACAGTCCTCCAGATGAATGTTATTTATTTCTCTCATCAATTTTTTTTCTAAACTTGTAGGGATCTGGTATTTTCCATTCACCAATAGATGTCACCCTCAGCTTAGATTTCAGCATTGTTTCAAGTCTTATAGATTTAATTAATCCAATTTTAGTTCAATTTATGGAAGCAAAGTCAGCTATTCAAACAGATTCAAGTAGATAGTTCCAGCATTTTATAATGCCTTTCCAAAACAACGCCTGCCCAATTTAAAAGTTGAATTTTCTATATTTTAAACGGTCTGTAGCTTTTCTTTCCTTAGTTCTTTTCTTTGGGTCTAGGATTTTTCTCTGTATGGTTGTTTGCCACTTTGAAAAATAGTTCTAAGAGTCTCTTTTCCTGGATTTTCCTCTTTCTTTTTCTTTTTTTAAGTTAGGGTCTAAATAAAAAAGAATCTTCTCACCCAGCTTCAATCACTGTTTATCTACACCACTCCTGCATAATTCTTTGTTGCCTCGGCTGTCCCAGCTTCATGGCAATCATGATGGCTGCCTCTTCTCCTCATTGTGGGAGAGAGAAGAAGCCCTGAGTCCAGCAGGAAAGTTATGCTCTCTGTCATCTGCAGGGCACCCCTCTTTTCTTCACGACTCCTACAGGATGGCTTTAGCTCTTTTCAGAGCCATCCAACAAGGAGAACTCGGTGTGGGAGCATGGAGACACACTCCTCATGTCCAATAGTGCTGCAACATCAGCTGGAAGTCCAGGTAATACTGTATTTCTATGCTCTTGGTTTAAGTTTTAAAGAATTTTGTGTAGTTGCTGTTAGATCTGTGGTTTTTTTTATTGAATTATGGTGTGTAATTATACCTTTTGTAGTCTCTTCCTAATGCATCTAGAAAAGAAAACTTAGAATGATGGTAATGATTATGTATGGAAGGAGCATGAAAAGATGCATGGAACCTAATGATGACAAAATCAATTAGTGCAGGATTCGATCTGAGTCAGTCACTTGCAACAAAGGTTTCAGGCTTGTGCTAGAAAAAAAGTCAGGGAACTTCCCTTTCTCCAGAATATGTACACTGGGCTGTTCTACGTATTGTATTTATGTGTTCCTGGTTGCATGCAGCTTTTAGTTGTTAATTAGGGTATTGATGGCTGACTTTAAGTCATTAATTGTTGTTTCCTTGTGTTGCCACACCCTCGATTTCTAAGTACCTAATTGGCTGGTGGTAAATCAGCCACTCCTATTGGACTCAGATAGGATTTGCAACATTATCCCAGAGCACATAACATATAATTACCTTTAAATCAATTAGTACTTATTTCTTCTCTCACTATATTTAGTACAATTTTTTAAAAAAATTTTTGTTGTGGCTATAGTTTAACTGATTCTCACATATTCATTTTCTGTTCTGGAACCCTGCTGCCATAAACATTACATTGTTTCCTAATGCTTCCTAGAAATACTCTGACTCATAGAAAATGAAAACAAATTCTTCACTCTGTCACTTGAGCAAAGTGACACCAAGGATCTCCCCCCCACTTTTTTTTTGGTGGGGGGGGGGGTAACAGTGGGGCAGAGAAACAAAATTTGTCTTTTGTGAGTTGTCTGCATATTTCTTTCTTTTTTATATATAAAGTTTTAATGTTTTTTAAGACAAACATAGACAAACAAAACATAAAAACATCAAGCCATCTTCCATATATACATACAGTGTGTCGGTTTGTTTACAAATTGTTTTGTGCCTCCACTTCATAGTCTTCAATTACAATTACATTGTATATATTCTCATATTGTCAATAAAATATTCCTAAATACATTAATATCATAATTAATAAATCATTTGACTATATTATTATTCACTCATATTTTACAAGATAATCCATACTTTATTGAATTTGTTTTGTGACAGTTCATATTATCATCTCAGATCTATCCTACAATCATTTTGTAGATATAATAAAAATACATTTTTATATATTCATTATGTTCTAAAAATCTACATATTTCATTACCATGTTTTATTGTCTAACCATTGATAGAATAGATCCCAAATTTTATAAAATTGTTTTCTGTTCTCAGATTTCAAATGTCAATCTATTCATTTCAGCACATTCCATTGTTTTCTTAATAATTTCCTGCTGTGATGGTACTTTCTCATTTTAACAGTTTTTAGCAAATACAATCCTAGCCACTGTTAATACATTTACAGTCAGGTATTTGAATTCTTTACGATTGATTTCAGGTAAAATTCCCAGTAAAAATATCTCTGGTTTCAAGTCTATATGCTTTTTTGTCATTTTTTCCAACCACGTGTGGATTTTAGTCCAATATTTTTTGGCATCTGCACAACTCCACCACATATGGTAATATGAGCCAGGTACCTGATGACATTTCCAACATTTTTCAGATTTATTCTTGAACATTCTTGCTATTCTTGTTGGGGGAAAATGCCACCTGTAAAACATTTTATACAAATTTTCTTTATATGCTGTTGACATTGTCATTTTATAATTTTGAGACCACAGTTTTTGCTATTTCTCTAAATCAATCTCATATCCAAAATTCTTCCCCCAAGCAATCATAGTTTCTTTAACTTGTTCTTCTAGTTTAATTTCTAATAGTTATCATAAAATATTTTAATCATCTTTACATCAGTACCTGTCAAAATCTTATCTAAATCAGTCAATTTATCATAGAAACCTTCTGTTTTAGCATCTTTATCATACCTTCAATGTATTTGCGCATATGATAACCAATTCATCTTTCTACCTTGTTTTTCTAATTTTTGCATAGATTTACCCTTTTCATTTAATATTTCACCATATCTAACTGTTTGTTCCTTTCTGTATATTATGGGATAAGAAAATGCTTCAATAGTCGATAACCAGACTGGAATTTTCAAATAACATTGTCTTTTAGTCTTCTCCCAGTTTAACCACAGAGACTCTCGTATGTAATGTCTTCTAAAGTACCCCTGTGTTTTAGTTCCTTTATACCATAAAAAAGCATGCCACCCCAACAACAGATCATGTCCTTCTAGTGTTAACAATCTAGCATTTCTTAATGTTATCCATTCCTTAACCCACATCAAATTTGTAGCTTGGTAGTACAACTCCCAATTGGGCAAACCAAATTCTCCTCTTATTCTAGCATCTTGCAAAAGTTTTAATTTTATTCTTGCTTTCTTACCTTGCCATATGTATTTCAACACAATTTTATTTAAATCTTCAAAATAATTTTTTTCAAGCCTAATTGGAATTGTTTGAAACAAATATAAAATTCTGTGTAATATATTCATTTTCATTGTTGATATTGTCCCTATTAATGACAGTTGTAAATTTTCCCATTTTGCCAAATCTAGAGCTATCTGGTCCTTAAAGGCCCTGTCACACTGCCCAATGGATGCAAAACGTTAGTAAAAAGGACACAACGCACGAGAAAAATGTTCCATCCGTTGTTATCCGCTC
>BLBF01000022.1:1245726-1247175 GCA_015471245.1 Laticauda colubrina | reverse complement strand
GATAGATAGATAGATAGATAGATAGATAGATAGATAGATAGATAGATAGATAGACAGAGGATAGATAGATATAAGATCTATTTCCAGGAGCAAATAGGTAAAAGAAAATACAATAATAAAAACATAAGTGCGAAATACAAAGAATCCATGTTCAGATGAATATATTGTCTTTACATGATATCTCAATCTGTTCACCATTACAGATTCTTAGCTGAAATGACTCATCTATCAATTTAGCAATTCTGCTAACAATGTGTATGTGTCAGTGCCTAGGAAGAAGCAGGACAATTAGCAAGTCAGGTCCCAGTGGGTTATTTTTTCAAGTAAGGATTTTAAATGTCCAATCCTAAAAGGGGCACACAATTGATAAACAAAACATGAGCAACATCTTTGATGGCACCAAATATAGACATCCTCTCACAATATGGCAAGTGATAAAGTACTTCTATTTGCCCATGGAATCCAACAACTCAAATCTTGCTATGTTAATTTGGTAAAAATACTAAAATTCCTGTGTCTTATTTTAAAGGTTACTTTCAGTAAGGTTGTTGGTCTTTCATTGGATGTCATTCAATCTGAAACTGAACTGTATCAGTCAGTCAAATGCATGTATAAAGGTAAGATTGAGAATGTATATGAGCTTTGGGAAAATGCACTTGAATGCTTTCTTCTCATTGTAGGAGAGCTACCTTAGTTTATATTGACAAAAAATAAGAAATAATCTGATAGTGCTTTTCCCTACTTATAGATTTTATTAAAAGGCACAAGTCTCTCTTAACTGAGAGTCAGGTTGCACACACCAAGTACTACTCAGAATCCCAAAAATGATAAAGGTAGGGCTTATCAGCAACCCTTATTGTCAAACTGAGATTTCTCTCTTGGCCATTCTTCCTAAGAAGATTCAAGAGGAGTAGAGGCCAACTTGTTGTTTATCACATTCAAAGAGTTCTTCAGTAAATGGTGGAATCAAGGGATTGCCTTATCCGATGGGACAACAATGAAATAGGCAATCCCTACAGTTTTGACTGGCGTATTTTTTGGCTGTATTTTGTATTCTTTGGATAAGGTTTATCTTAAAAAGAACTTATCCAGGGGAATGTCCTTATCTTCTGAACTGATTTTCTTCTGTTGCAAATAGCTTGTTAGATTTCCAGTTTCAGGAGATAGCAAAACAATTGAGGTTCCCATTGGGGGAGGACAAGATGTAGAATTTATCATCTTGCCTTAAATCACTGGGAGTTGAACTAGACATATTTGCTCAGTCACCTTCCTCTAGATAAGGTTAAGGCATCCAAAGAAAGCTAGATTATTGTGGCAACAAGGATCCTTCTCAAGCAATTTAGCAATAGCAGTAGCATTTAGACTTATATACTGCTTCACAGTGCTTTACAGCCTTCTCTAAGCAGGTTACAGAGTCAGCATATTAGCCCAAAAAATCTGGGTCCTCAT
>BLBF01000022.1:1230726-1240726 GCA_015471245.1 Laticauda colubrina | reverse complement strand
AATCATCCTGGTTGTTCTTCTCTGCACTTTTTCTAGAATCTCAACATCTTTTTTTGTGGTGACCAAAACTGGATGCAGTACTCTAGGTGTGGTCTTACTAAGGCTTTACAGAGTGGTATTAGTACTTCACTTGATCTTGATTGTATCCCACTGTTAATACAACTTAGGATTGCATTAGTTTTTTTGGCGGCTGCTGCACACTGCTAGCTCAAATTTAGCTGGTTGTCCACAGACTCCAAGATCCCTCTCACAGTTACTGCTACTGAGCCTGGTTTCACCCAGTCTATATGTGTACTTTTGGTTTTTCTTGCCTAAGTGTAGGACTTTACTTTTCTCTACACTGAATTTCATTTTGTTAGATAGGGCCCAGTGTTCAAGTCTGCCGAGATCCATCTGGATCTTGAGCCTATCTTCTTGGGTGTTAGCTATTCCTGCCAGCTTAGTATCATCGGCAAATTCAGTAAGTTCCCCTTGTACTCTCTCATTTAAGTTGTTAAAGTTTGAAACACCACATTTCAAGTTCAGAACAGCTATTTTGACCTTAGCAGGAATATTTTGATCCTCTTCAAGTGTTCTGGAAAGGTTCCAAGCTTGAACAAGCTTCCCCTCTCTTCTTCTTCTGGATCAGGACATCTCCGTAATGGTCAAATGAACACTTCTAGGCAGGTCAGAATGACCCATTTTGAATTCAAAACAAGTGAAATTCGTAAAAACATCTTGCAATGTTACAGCAGTTCAGAGCATTGATCCAGACAGAAGTATTTTAAGCAGAGGAGCATGTCCTGTTCCTTGTTTTCATGTGAGACATTTTAATGTGATTTACATTTTACAGATTATTTTAACAAATTATAAGTATGCTACATGTATGTAATCATTTTACAGCTTAATGTCACCACAGAAAGCTAAAACATAAATGGGTAATTAATAAGAAATGAAACTAATCAAAACAATCCATCTTTCAAAGCCCTTCTAGAAGTCATATTTAAGAAAAAGACAAATTAATTAGATTGATATAATAATAAACAGAAAAGATGAAATTGGCTTATGGAATAAAAATTGTCAAGTTTGAAGACAGATCGATAAGGGAGAGGAAATATTCTTGTCTAAAATGAACATTTTTCTCAGTATGTTTTTGCTAACAGCAATAAATGCAGGGGAAGAGATCTTGAAGAAAACAGAGTTACTAGAAATTGAAAACATATTAGCAACTAAGACAAATAGTGGCTGTAAAAAGCTTAATCTAGTATAGGATACCAGTGATTAACATAAAACTGTTTATATCACATTTTATATTTCTATCCAATATTCAAATTCCACCTATGTTATTTACTCTGGGTCAAAAGTGTTAAATTCTCTTTCTCTTCTCCTCTAAATTCTATTTATCTTCCTCTTCCTTACTTTCCATAATTCCTGGTACTCGCTTTTAAACTGAATTTCCATGCAATGATTACTTACAAACATATAATTTGTCTAACTGTAACCAAGCCAACACTTATTGTAAAAATAAAAATTTTCACTGCACTGATGAGCTAATCCAATGTTGCTCTCAATCTTGACAGCTTTACAAGCTGTGGACTTCAACTCCCAGAATTCCTAGCTCAGCAAAACATCTTAAAGTTGTCAAGGCTGAGAAATTCTGAGTTAATCACATCACAAATAGTAAGAGTCATTCCTGGTTCTCCGTCCTTTGACTTGTCACTTCTAGGTTAGTGGTCTCCAGGACCTCTCTTGGAGAAAATGTAGATTTTCTATTAATGCTCTATTAAAAGCAGTATTGAAGGATGGATTTAAAAATGCCTGTTAGCTATGTCCATGGAGAACCCAACGTGGGAAATTATGTGGGAATTTTCCATGTTTCCTGAGTGTTATTACACTTAACAAGAGACAGACCAACACAAGTAAACAATTCATTTTTTTAAATGCTGGACTTCCTTTGTTTTCCTTGAAGATGTTTTACTTGTCATCCATTCTTTTTTTCAAAGAAAGTCCAGTTTCCTTTAGGAAAAAACAAAACAAAACACCTTTTGGAACAATTATGACCAGGATGACTGAGAATCTCCACAGACATTCCTTTATTTCACATAGTTACAGAGACAAGGCATAAAAACAATGTACATAGAGACAACTTTCCCATTTAGTCCAGGGCACTTTCACCAAATCCCAAAATGATTCTTCGGTTTCCTTCACAACCTGTCTAAAAAGCATCTGCCAAGACCATCTACTGATAGAACATATAGTGATCATGAACCTCTTAGATTCTCCTACTCCTCTATTACATATGCAGCAAAGTTAATAATAGACAAAATTAATTCTGAACATTCAGATGTCGATTTCTGAAAATTTCTCTTCCCACCTAAGAAAATAACTTAAAAGAGAAACCACAAGAATTGCCTTCAGAAGTTGTGGGAGCTTCATCACTGGAAGCTTTCATGAAGAGACTGGACTGCCATCTGTCAGAAATGGTTCAGGATCTGCTTGGGTAGGTGGAGGGGTTTGGATTAGATAACCTACAAGATCCCTTCCAACTCTGTTAAAATGTATCTGTGAATATTCCACAGCTGAAAGTTATAGACAGCATTGATAAAGGATGAAAGAAAAAACGAAGTAAAATATAACAAAAGAAAAAAAACTGCAGCTTAACTGAATATAGGCTAATATCTCAGAGGTGGTAATCAGCAGGTTCTGGCCAGTTCTGGAGAACCGGTAGCAGAAATTTTGAGGAGTTCAGAGAATCGGTAAATCCCACCTCTGACTGGTCCCGGTCCCATCTGCTCTCGGCCTCCTGAGTCTCAGCTGATTGGCTGGGTCTTCTTTGGTTGCCCTGCACAGGAGAACGGAGCTGAAAAGCAGGTTAGTGGGAGAGGGAATGGAGATTTTGCAGTAACCTTCCCCTATCATGCCCACCAAGCCACTCCCACAGAACTGGTAGTAAATTTTTTTGAATCCCACCACTGTAATACTAAGGTGACCAATCATCCTACTTTAGGGAGGACAGTCCTCCTTTTCTAAGTTCTGTCTTCTCTCAAAAAGTGTCCTCCTACATTGTCCTCCTTTTTGATATTTGAAGACTAATCTGCAAATCTCCGTATTTGATCAATGCAGATCCAATCCGTTGTGTGTGATGTGACGTATTTGTATTTGATATGGCGATTTGTCAAGGCTCGGTACAGTGTGGCGAGATGCAATTATGAGACACATGCGCTCCACACAGGAGAATTGTTTTGAGAGAGTGTGCCGTGTGCAAGAGTGGGCCATACGCAAGTGGCTTTGTTTTTTTTTCTTCTTCAATTTATTTGTGTCCTCCTTTTCATTGTAAAAAAGTTGGTCACCTTAGTATAATACACCTATTCATCAAATCCAAACACAGCTGCAAATATATGAGTGAGTACTCACCTATACAAATTCATTCCATGAACGTGTGTGTGTGTGTGTGTGTGTGTTTGTGTACATCCACACATATAACATGTAGCAACATTCCTTTGCTGCTAATTGAAATGACATTTCATCATACAGGAGATACCTATCAATGCTGGCTTAATTTGTCTTGTTTATAGTGGCAAATGAAATGTAGTTTTATGAATATATGGGGAAAAAATCACTACTAACTTAATCAGTGTTCCCAATATGAAACCAATTTAGGCACAGTAAGCAAAGTAAATTATTCTAATTTAATCCAATCACTGCCAAGAAATGTATGTGTACTCCTGCGGTTTGCAACTAGTTTAGAAAGGATGCAACAACAGAGCATATCTGAGTCATCGAACTCTTAGCCAGTTGTATCTTCTCTCCTATTGAGAGGTGAGTTTCTGAATGAATCTCAAGAGTTCAACTATCCTGATCGCAATACAGTCTCTAGTGGCCTGACTTTGATTGACAGGAAAGTTTGGAGGATAATAAAAAATTAAGCTGTGCAAGTAAGAAAAATGCCCAGACTTTAAAAAAAATAAAAAATCCCGAATATCATCACTCTACTAAACAAATAATTCCCCCAACACTGTCCAACTAGTGGTGGGATTCAAAATTTTTTTATTATCGGTTCTGTGGACGTGGCTTGGTGGGCATGGCAGGGGAAGGATACTTCAAAATCTCCATTCCCTCCCCACTTTGGGGGAAGGTTACTGAAAATCCCATTCCCTCCCCTACTAACCTGCTTTCCAGCTCTGTTCTCCTGTGCAGGGCAACAAAAGAAGACCCAGCCAATCAGCTGGAACTTGGGAAGCAGAGAATAGATGGGGGCGGGGCCAATAAGAGATGGTATTTGCCAGTTCTCCACTACCAGTTCTCCAGAACTTGTCAGAACCTGCTGAATATCACCTCTGGTGTAAAGATAAATATTAATCTTTCATGCTCTCTTTCTTTATATTTCTAAAAATATTTTTGATGTTTTTAGGTATATTAATACATTGGATCAACTGGTCCTTTTTGATATTCCTATTATATACTAACCTCCTCCCTGGCCCAGGTTTATGTAGATGCTAAACTAGCAGTGTTCTATATGTAAAGTGGGTGACTCCAAATCTGCAAACCTGATTGGTCAAATAAACTAAGGATTGGATTGGTTCACTAGGAACCAATCCAAAGAGGCGGCAAATTTAAGCAACTGCCATTGGCTACAAGCAGGCAAGCCAGCCTGTATAAAAGTTTCCTATTTACTGACTAGTTAAAGAATAAAGTATTTGTTGTTGGAACCCGGTCTACCTCATGTGTTTTCCGAACAAAACACTGGCGACGAAGGTAGGATCGTCCTAAACGAAAAAACCTGCATGCGGTGATAAGAAGTCCAGATGACAACCAAGATGCCTGGAAACAATGCACCACCCGCACCCTTCAATCCCAACGAAGAAGATTGGGATTCCTATGCAGATCGCTTCCAAATGTATTTGGAGAGCAATGAAATGGAAGACATTTCAGAGCAATGCAAGAGAGCTGTGTTCCTGATTCACTGCGGGCCAATGGTTTTCAAGATGGCAAAGGCCCTTGCGAAGCCCCGGGATGTTAAACAACTAACGTGGCCAGAATTGCAAAGAATCCTCAAAGCACACTACGCTTCGATGGTGTCAAACTTAATAAAGCGACACGAATTTTACCGCAGAGACCAGAGAGAGGGAGAGACCATCACCGTTTTCATTGCTGCCCTTAGACAACTAAGGCGTGAGTGTGATTTTTTGAACATTGACGAAGCAATGAGGGAACACGTGGTGTTGGGTCTGAGAGACTCGACCACACAGAGTAAATTACTCAACAAGCCCAACATCACTGTAACCGAAGCCATCGCGGAAGCCACAGCCGCTGAAGCCGCGAAAAAATCTGCCATAGCCATGAAAAAGATGAACACACACAGCGAAGAAACACCAACCAAAGACAGAAAGCAGCCTGCCACCACAACCCACTACGAAGAGTCGGGCAAAACATTTGAATCGAGCGAAGAAGACGATGAAGTCCACTGTTTGCTCATGAACAGAAAAGAGCGCGAAAGAAGGAATTGGCGGGAGTGGGCTGGCTGCGGAGGAAACTATCCCCGAGCCGAATGCAGATTTCTCGATGCCATCTGCTGGCATTGCAAGAAATGAGGGCACATTGAGAAAGTCTGCAGGAACAAAAAATGCTACAGCCCAACGAGACGCAGAAATTCCCCAACACGAGCTGAGCCTAAACGAGCTGAGAGAAAGTGGCAACAAGAGAAGCGAGCCAATACACACCAAACTGTCATTATACAGAGCGCTCAGACGGAAAGCGGGAAGAAAATTAAAGTCATTGTAAAAATCGAAGGAAAACACTGCAAGATGGAAGTGGACTCGGGGTCCTTCCTCTCCATGGTATCGTGGGACACAATAAGACAGCTATTCCCAGGTATCAAACCCCAAGAATTAAAGAAGCAGCACCTAACTCTCAAGGACTATCAGGGAAACCAAATCCCTGTAGTCGGCATGGGACAATTCCGAGTCGCCTACAAACAACACGTCAAGGTGCTACCGCTGACCATAGTCGACCAAGACAGACCAAGCCTCCTGGGCATCGAATGGTTCATGCCATTGGGCATCGGGATGACCGGGATCGATCGAGTGACTACAACCGGCTGGGAAGACGACCTCATTCGAGAATTCCAGGACGTTTTTGACGGCTCACTTGGCAAGTATCAGGGAAATCCCATTTCTTTCAGTCTAAACCCCCAAATAGCCCCACGAAGAATAAAAGCCAGGTGAGTTCCTTTTGCACTGAAGGCAAAAATAGAGGAACAGCTGGACAAATTAATAGCCCAAGGGGTGTTAGAACCTGTGGACCATGCCAAGTGGGAAATACCTATAGTCACACCGGTCAAACCCGACGGGTCCGTTAGAATCTGTGGTGACTATAAGGCTACCCTGAACCACGCATTACAACCAAGCACATACCCGATGCCTGTAGTCCAGCATTTGCTTCACTCCCTGGGAAAATGAAAAGTTTTTGCTAAACTTGACTTAGCACAAGCCTATCAACAGCTCCCAGTGGACCCAGAAACTGCTGAAGCACAGACTATAGTCACACATAAGGGTGCATTCAAATGTCACCTACTCCAATTTGGAGTGAGTGTGGCCCCAGGCATCTTCCAGAGTCTAATGGAACACCTCCTAAATGGCATACAAGGAGTTGTACCATATTTCGACGACGTCCTGATCTCAGCCAAAGATGAAACCCAATTAAAAAACAGGCTCAAAGAAGTACTAACTAAGTTCAGGGAATCTGGCCTCAAAGTAAAAAGAGAAAAGTGTTGCCTAATTAAGAATAGCGTCGAATTCCTGGGCTATTTAATAGACGGAGAGGGTATACACCCTACAGACAAAAAGATTAAAGCGATTAAAAACGCACCAGAACCAAAAAACAAGACTGAATTACAAGCCTTTTTAGGACTAAGTAACTTCTATAATGTATTCCTGCCAAATAAGGCCACTATAGCACAACCATTGCACCGTCTTTTAGACAAAAAAGCAATTTGGACTTGGGGTTACAGAGAAAAGCAAGCCTTCCAAAAAATTAAAAGCTTGCTAACATCCTCAAACGTTCTCATTCAATTTAGCAACACACTGCCCTTAAGAGTGACCTGCGACGCCTCCCCATTCGGAGTAGGTGCCATCCTAAGCCACCAACTACCGGATGGCAGAGAAGCGCCCGTCGCATATTATTCGAGGACTTTATCTAAAACTGAGCGGAATTACAGCCAATTGGATAGAGAGGCACTAGCAATTGTCGCAGGAGTGAAACGTTTCCACGAGTACCTATACGGGCGGACTTTTCAAATTATAACAGACCACAAACTGCTAATAGGAATTTTGGCGGGAAACAAACCTACACCAAATATCCTCTCCCCAAGAATGACGAGATGGTCAGAGTTCCTAGCAGCCTACTCATACACTCTGACACACCAACCGGGGAAACAGATTTCACATGCGGACGCTTTAAGCAGAGCACCCTTGCCAGCGACTGAAGAAGACCCGGCACCAGCGATGACAGCACTACAAATAGAGACTTGCCCCGATCTACCCATATCAGCATATGATGTTGCCAGAGCCACCGCAAAAGACTCTTTGGCTGCCCGTGTTCTTAACTGGGTAGGTAAAGGCTGGCCGGAAAATCAAAAAACTGAAAACTTTAAACCTTTCCGGACCAGACAAACCGAACTTTCTATTCAAAAAGGTTGTTTACTGTGGGGTGATCGGGTGGTTATTCCTAACAAACTACAACCTAGGGTATTTAGTATGCTACACGAAGGTCACCCGGGGATTGTAAAAATGAAAAGCCTTGCTAGAAGTTATGTCTGGTGGCCGGGTATTGATAGGGACATAGAATACTGGGTAACCTCGTGTAACAAATGTCAAACAATTAGACCATCCCCACCCAAAGCACCCATTAGAGATTGGGAAATTCCACGGGGCCCCGGTCACAAATCCACATCGATTTCGCTGGTCCAACTAAAGGACATACCTTTCTGATTGTTGTGGACGCCTATTCTAACTGGTTAGAAGTAAAAATTATGCCATCAACAACAACTGAATTAGTAATAAAACAACTGAACACCCTTTTTGCCATCCATGGCATTCTGGACGTCCTCGTGTCCGATAATGGACTACAACTAACCAGCCTACACTTTAAACAATACCTAGCCTCCCTAGGTATTAGACATGCCCTAACCGCGCCGGCCCATCCAGCTGCAAACGGTAGGGCAGAGAGAATGGTCCGATTTACAAAGGAAGGGTTAGAAAAAATGGACACTGGAGATGTACAGCAAAAAATTAACCGATTGCTCACACTCCAGCACATAACACCCAGTACCACAACCAGCAAGTCCCCAGCAGAGCTACTCATGGGGAGAAAACTAAGGTCACACCTTGATAGACTGCACCCAGAATTCACGCCAGAAAACCCCCCCGACTCCTCTACACGGTTTAGAAAATTTGGAATTGGCGATTTAGTCTACGCCAAAAACTTCACTGGGGACCCAGCATGGCTACCAGGACAAATTACCCAAATAACAGGCCCCAAATCCTACCGGTTAACAGTAGATGATGGCAGGGAATGGAAGCGGCACATAGACCAGCTTCGATCCCAAAATATAGAAAGAACCACAGACATACAACCATTCGTCAAAAAAAACGACGAATTGCCAACTAAGGTGGGGGGGGGAATCGCAAGAATTAAATAAAGAATCGTTAAAAAATAAAACCAATGAAACACATGAACAAAAAGAGCAAATAAAAGACTCACTGTTTGGAGAGACTTGCGTGAAGAGCCCATCGGAAGGGGCCAGCCAGGCCAGCTCGACCTGCCCGGAGGAAACGGGAGGGAGCGGCAAAACCGCCAGCCTAAGAAACTCAGGCGGCGGTAAAGTGGCTGACTCACCCTTCCAGAAGGTTCCAGGGAGAAGAACAGATGACACAGCAGCCCCATCCGAACCAGTCGAAGTCTTCACTAAGAATGAACCGCGCAAGTCAAGTCGAGTCCGGAAAAGCCCCACCTACCTGCGAGACTACGTCACCACATAGGACTGAACTAAGAGGGGAGGGGTGTTCTATATGTAAAATGGGTGACTCCAAATCTGCAAACCTGATTGGTCAAATAAATTAAGGATTGGATTGGTTCACTAGGAACCAATCCAAAGAGCTGCTGAAAGGCGGCAAATTTAAGCAACTGCCATTGGCTACAAGCAGGCAAGCCAGCCTGTATAAAAGGCTGGCCTCGGCTTCAGCCAAGTGTTCCTATTTACTGACTAGTTAAAGAATAAAGTATTTGTTGTTGGAACCCGGTCTACCTCGTGTGTTTTCCGAACAAAACAAGCAGTTTCATGGTTCATGAGTTCTGGATGATTATCTGGGTTAACAGTATTTTGCTGAGAGGTGAATTGTGAAGATCTATTCATAGACATCTTTTATCAAAGTACAGATGAGGAAGTCAGAAGAAAACTTGAAGAAAATTAGGACAATGGTCTGAATGAGGTTAAAAATATTTACAGACCCTTCACATGCTGAACATAAACTGTTTCAACTCCTTCCTTCAAAACGATGCTATAGAGCACTGCACATCAGAACAACTAGACACGAGGACAGCTTTTTCCCCTAACACCATCACTCCACTAAACAAATAATTCCCTCAACACTGTCCAACTATTTACAAAGTCTGCACTACCATTACTATGAATCTTCTCATCACTCCTCATCACCCATCCCCTCCCACTTGTGACTGTATGACTGTAACTTTGTCACTTGTATCCTAATGATTCATATTGACTGTTTCCTAGTATGATTTGATTGCTTTTTGTGCCCTATGACTGTTATTAAGAGTTGTACCTTATGAATCTTGACTCTTCATGAATGTATCTTTTTTTATGTACACTGAGAGCATTTGCTCCAAGACAAATTCCTTGTGTGTCCAATCATACTTGGCCAATGAATAATTCTATTCTATTCTATTCTATTCTATTCTATTCTATTCTATTCTATTCTATTCTATTCTATTCTATTCTATTCTA
>BLBF01000022.1:1165787-1213310 GCA_015471245.1 Laticauda colubrina | reverse complement strand
ATTCTATTCTATTCTATTCTATTCTATTCTATTCTATTCTATTCTATGGAACATTGAAAATAAAGAACACGTGACCACAGGAGCAGCACAGCAGCAACCAGTATCACTGGAGCCACACAACTTTCCCATTTTTCATTCCCTCAGGAGGCACAGGTTCTGGATTTTGGACCCATTCTGTAAGTTAGCCCATTTGAAATTGTTGTCTTTTGATGCACTGTTTTGCCCAATTACAAGTCATGACAATGATAGTTTCGTAGAATATAGATGGCTAAGAAAATAAAAATGCAGAAATATAGTAGACTAAATATCATACTGTGCATTCAATTATTTTTCTCCCATCGAGAGAAGGGAGAGGGAGAGAAAGAGAGAGAGGGACAGACAGACGGACAGACAGACAGAAACAGTTTTATGTATTTAGGTAATTTAGAAGGTAGAAGCACTTAAATGATTTTGGAAACTAAGCAGACTTGGTTAGCCATTTGGATGGGGGCAATCACCAGGGTTATTGACTAGGCTGATTAAAAAAAAACAAGAGAAGTAATAGAACCTGTTTATTAGCAGACTTACTGTATATAAGAGCCGCAGTGGCACAATGGTTAGAATGCAGTACTGCAGGCTACTTCTGCTGCCTGCCAGCTGCCTGTAGTTTGACAGCTCAGGTCTCAGCAGGCGCAAGGTTGACTCAGCCTTCCATCCTTCTGAAGTGGGTAAAATGAGGACCCAAATTGTTGGGGGCAATATGCTAACTCTGTAAACCATTTAAACAGCACTGTGAAGTGGTATATAAGTCTAAGTGCCATTGCTATTACTATATACTAAACTAAAGCACAAACCTGCTCTCTTTATCTTAGTACTGTTGCTCCATTGTTCAGCACTTCAGAAAGAGAAATAACTTTGCTAAAAGATCAGAGTTTTTAGGACAGAAAGTACAGTTGTGGATCTCATTAGTTCATTGCCAAGACTGTTCTTTTTGTTCCTCCTCACAGGATAAACTGTACTTATAACTGATCTCCACTAATAGCCAGGTTCTAAATGAGTCAGAAATGAACCTATTCAACGACATGAGTCATTTCTATAAAAAGATGGCACAATTTGCAAAGGCAATTTGCTACACCAAACTTTCCTCTGAACCTGATCCATGGATCGTCCCTGTCATCCATAAAACATAAAAGTAGGCCTTGAAAATATTAGCTTGGCTTAACATTATGGTAGGGGTAGGAGAATCTGTGTCACTTCAGACCTTGTTGGATTCCACCTCAAATCAATCACAACTGTCATGACTAAGCATCAGAGTTAGGTGATGGGAATGGTTCATATTTTTATTAGAACTCTGTCCTCTCTTTCCTCTAGTTCAAGGCAATGCACACAGCAATTCTTTATAAAACAATCCCATTATATAAGATGAAAATGACTATTCCAAATTAATCTAATGAGCCTCTTTTGTTGGAGGTGGACTTGAACCTTGGTTTTGAGGCTTTAACCCAACATTTTAACCTTTATACTATGTAATATAACCTGTAGAGAATCATAACATTTCTAGACTCATTTGGAAAGAGTTAGTTGTCCACAGAGTAAGAAAAATCATAGGGAGAAACTTCACATAATATTAAATATGTCTTTATATCAGCTATTGTTACTGTTTTCAAAGTACATCATTATAGTAGACTGACAATAAATAGTTTCCAAGTTATTGTAGGTATAATTAGTCTGTACCTTCAAAAAAAATTTCTTAGCGTGATTGCATGAAAGGAAAAAGTTATATTTTACCTATAAGCCTGATCCACTATTAATTTTTGTCTGATTATTTTTTCTAACAAATTCCATTTTTTTTATTTATGTGTCTCCCCACTACCACAAGAACACTGAAAATAACCAGACTATATTGGCCCTGAAATTTAAAATAATTTTTATTAAATGGAAAGCCATCAGGATAAACTTTGGTTTCCTTTACCATGATTGGCTGAATGAACCATAATGCGGTTACCATAGTGAGCAAACTCACTCATAGTAGTGAGCTACTATTCACTTATCTTGGAGATGAGGAGAGGAGTGTAAACTAGATGAACTCACATCAAATCTATGGATAGGGCTGGTGTCTTGGTTGGAGCAAGAGAGTGAAATATTTATTTCTACAACAGATTTGGTTTTCAGACAACAGTTGTTGGCCTGCACAAAATGCCTTATAGTACCTTATACATTCATATACTCATATCTGTTCTGTACTGGTAACTTATCGAACACAATTATGGGAACCCAGATCCTGGTGACAAAAGTTAATTAGTCTCATGCTCAGCCCAGAGCAGCTTAGAAAATATGCATCATTAAAAAGGCCCCATGGGAAGATTTTGCAAAAAGCGTTTGGAGATAGAGTGGATTGGAGAGAAATAAACTCTCCTTATCCTGGATAAGGATAAAGATATTGAATCATATTTTAAAGGAACAAAAGAGCTACACGTGGTTGTTTAGCTTAAAAACAGCCTCTAAATCTCCCATTGAAATTGTAATACCTTCTTGACTTTGGTTGATCCCATAAACTGAGCAGAGTTTGCTGTGATTAGTAAGTGGAAGGATGATATCCGGAAAGCCTAAGGTTACAGGTTGGACGATGAAATGGAAAAATAAAGAGAAAAAGACCATTTCAAACCAGTTCTGTTTTGTTGTCTAGAAAATCAACTGTCACCAGTTAAACTCAACTTGAAGAAGATCCCATCTAATTTTACTGAAAGTATTGGTCTTCAAACATAAGAAGGGCCTTCTACTCCTTTCGATGTCTTTGATTGGTCACAATGTAAATCCATTCTTATGCTTCTAACAGAGCAATAATACACAACTTCAGATGGCTATTTTCATGCTTTGTTTAAAACCTGAGCTTAAGGGCCTGTCACATAGGTGGACGGATGCAAAACGTATGTAAAAAGGACACAGCGGACGAGAAAATGTTCCATCCGTTGTTATCCGCTCTCAAAAGTGCCCCGAATTTGCATAAGCAGAGCAGACAACAACAGAAAGGAATAGACAGGGGGAGAATGTAGCCAGGATGTTAAGCAAATGCTCCACGGAAGCCTAGCGGATAGAAGTGGATGGAAGCAGATGGCACATCCGCAGGGCTTCCGGGGGAGCACAGTGAAGCAGACGCGCAGCGGAAGGAACGGATGCCAAGCGGATGCCGAGCGGATGAAGCGAGTGCATCACAGAAGCCTATCAGATGCCTAGCGGATGCCTAGCGGATGCAAAGTGTTAACTGCGCATGCAGGGAGGATGCATTGCGTCAGCCCCACGGATATAAAGGGATGCAGCTTGCAAGCAGGTCACCATTCAGAGGAAAGACCTGCTGCCAGACACAGCTCCAGCCAGCCAACAACCATGGGGAAGAAGAGGAAGCCTGTGCCATCTGCTGCCAGCCCTGGCAAGAAGGACAGGGCCACCATCCCACCCCCTGGCCCTGACTCTGCTTCTTCTGGGGCTTCTGCTGCTCGGGCTGACTCTTCTGGTGCTGGTGCTTCTGCTGGTGCTTACTCTGCTGGCGCTGCTCCTGGGGCTGGGGCTTCTGCTGGTACTTACTCTGCTGGAGCTGCTCCTGGTGCTGGTGCTTCTGCTGGTGCTTACTCTACTGGCGCTGCTCCTGGTGCTGGTGCTTCTGCTGGTGCTAATTCTGCTGGCGCTGCTCCTGGTGCTGGTGCTTCTGCTGGTGCTTACTCTGCTGGCACTGCTCCTGGTCCTGCTGGTCCTGCTGGTTCTGCTGGTGCTCCTGGTCCTGCTGGTGCTGCTGGTGCTGCTGGTGCTCCTGGTCCAGCTGGCCCTGCTGGTGCTTCTGCTGGTGCTTACTCTCCTGGCACTGCTCCTGGTCCTGCTGGTCCTGCTGATTCTGCTGGTGCTCCTGGTCCTGCTGGTGCTGCTGGTGCTTACTCTGCTGCTGCTGATCCTGGTCCTGCTGGTCCTGTTGGTGCTCCTGGTGCTGCTGGTGCTGCTGGTGCTTACTCTGCTGCTGCTGATCCTGGTCCTGCTGGTCCTGCTGGTGCTTCTGGTGCTTACTGTGCTGCTGCTGATCCTGTTCCTGCAGGTGCTGCTGGTGCTGCTGGTGCTGCTGGTGCTGCTGGTCCTGCTGGTCTTGCTGGTCCTTCTTTTGCTGCTACTGTTGTTGTTGCTGCTCCTGGTGGTGGTGGTGTGGTGGAGCAGCCCCTAGACCCCCAAAGCCCCTCTGATGAGGGCCAAGATGGCCCTGCCAGAGGGAGGAAGAGGCATACGTGTGAACGGGAGAGGAGGCAGTATTCCATCAAAGAAGAACATGAGGATGAGGTGCTGGAATGGCTGAGGGAGCACGAGTATTGATGGCGGAAGGGACACAGGCTCTATCGAGACACCAAAAGGAAGCAGACTGCTTGGAAAGAGAAGGCGGAGAGTCTGGGCTACACTTCGGAGGTCCTCCTCGGCTGGTGGAAGCACATGCACACCTGGTACCGGAAGCTGCACCTCAAGAAATCTGGCCAGGCCACGGTCAAGCTGATGGACTGGGAGACCTATGTTATGGCCAAGTGCAGCTTCTTGGAGGGTGAGATCCGCCACTGAGGAGCAGCCCCTCTGACAACCCTTTCTCTCAGGCAGCCCACAGAGAGCCAGTCCTCTTCTGGCCAAGAGTCAGCTCCTGTGTCCAGGCAGGTATCTGTGGAGCGTGCCACGACGGAGACCCCCCCCAACAGCTGCACTCCCCATGGCAGAGTGCGTGGAGGACCCCCTGATGCAGTGGGAGCAAGGAGAGGGCACTTCCACCAGAGAACAACCCACATCCATCCCCAGCTCCACCTCCACAAAAAGCAGGCAGAGAGCCAGACTGGAGGGGCAGAACCACACTGTCCTGCTGGAAATCAGGGACACCATCAAAAGCAGTGCTGGTACACACCGACATACCATCCTCAAACCTCAAGCCCTTCCTCACCTACATCAACCAGACCCTCATGGACATGTCCGAATCACAGTACCAGGTGATCAAGGACAGGATCACCGGTCTTCTGCACAACCTTCCAGACCCAGCTGAACGTGCTCCCACCCAGTCCAGGTCTGCTCCTCCACCCCAGGTGATGTCACTGCCCTTCCAAGGCTTTCCACAGGCCCTCACCTACCAAGGCTACGGTTACCAGGAGCTCCAGCAGCACAGGCAGCCCTTCCCAGTCCAGACACAGGTTCATCGTACGCCCCCGGTGCCATCGATGCCACTGATGCCACCAATGCCACCAATGCCACCGATGCCACCCACACTTCACCTTGCTCACCTGTAGACCAGACATCCCCACTACACTCCTCCTTCCTCCACCCCACAGCCAAGCCCGGCCTCAGAACATCTGTCATCGGTCTTGGGACTGACACCCCATGTCCTGGAAGAAGGGGCTCTCAACATCACAGGACTGAGCCAGCTCTCTGAGAGCTTCCTCAACACACCATCCCCTGTTGTCCTCTCGGGGCCAGGCACCCCAATGGTGCCTCAGACCAGCACTCCAGCAGCAGCCAACTCCACAGCACCTGGACCCTTTACCCCTGAGACTATGAGCACACCTCAGAGTGACTGAGAAGAATGCCAGAGACTGGGTTGCTACCTGTTGACTTTATCTTTGCTTGGGACACTTGGGTCATTTTCTTTTACAGTTTGTTATTAATAAAGATTATCTTTGCTTCACACACTTGCTTCAGTTCTTTTAGTCAATAAAGTCTTGGTGGAAACTTTTAGAAATGGTTTAAGCCTTTGCATGCTTGTGGGATGGGTCAGGATAGCAGTGGGATGGGCAGGGATACCTCTGGGATGGGCAGGGATACCTGTGGAATGGGTAATAGCTGTGTGATGGGCAGGGATACCTCTGGGATGGGCAGGTATACCAGTGGGATGGGTAATAGCTGTGGGATAGATAAACCTCCAGTGCAAGCATAGTGGGACTGTATGGTCCACCCTCCCAGGTGCCACACCTATGGCCCTTTATTAGCAATAACAATTTAATCATTCATCAACACATTTCAACATAAACACAACACTTTATTAAATGCCCTGTTCATTGTAGGCCCACCCAACATACATGGCCAAATCTCATCAGTGTGATGAGACAGGCTGAAGGAAGTATCCATTAAGCATCTACTATCCTGTCCTGCCACTCCACTGCTCCAGCTGGGGAGTTGCACCAGTGTTTCAGGAGGTTGCGCTGCTCCTTCCCTTCACGTGAAGCTCTGTTGGGGCATCATCCACAGTGTCTATCAAGTTTCACCCTTGCCTCCATTCACCAGGCTCCATGTCCCTATTGCCTTGTTCGAGGTCCACGAGCCTGTTCTGCAAGACTGGGTAGCGGGTGCGCATGAGATTGTGCATGATGCAGCAAGCTTCCATGATCTTCCTCATGGTCTGTGGGGGATGCTGCATGGTGGTGAGAAGTACCTGGAACCTGTTGGCCAGGATGCCAAAGGCGTTCTCCACCACCCACCTTGCTCTGGACAGCCTGTAGTGAAGATCCTCTCTTCACGGGTGAGGCATCTGAAAGTGTAGGGCTTCATGAGGTAGGTTCTGAGGGATAAGGCGTCATCCCCCATGATGAAGTAGGGAACATCTTGTGTGTCGTTAGGCAGGGGGTCTGGATCTGGGTAGTCCATGATGAGGTTGCCTTCCAGCCCCTCCTTGAGGTGATTGGCGTTGTATACCTGGGCATCTGAAACTGACCCGTTGCCTGAAGCATTGATGTACATGAACTTGTAGTCAGCATCAACCATGGCGAAGAGGATGATGCTGAAGAAGCCCTTGTAGTTGTGATAAGTGGACCCTGAGTTGGCTGGAGCTTTGCAGGCCACGTGCTTTCCATCTATGGCTCCAACGGTGTGGGGGAAGTTCCACTTCTGATACCACTGCTCTGCAACTTTCTTCCAGCCTTCTTCAGTGGAGAGGCACTGGAGGAGCTCCTCCAGGTATTCTTCAATTATGGCCTGCACCACCTCTCTGACCACAATGCTGATGGTGTTGTGTGGCACCCTCCAGCCGTACTGCATGCTCCTGTAGGTGGTCCAGGAGGCCAGGTGGCGCAGAGTCAGTGCCACCTTTAGCCCAGGGTCCAGGCTGGGCCGGAAGTTGGTGCTCTGCTTGGTCAACCTGGGTCTCAGCCGCTCCACAACTTCGTCAAACATGGCTGGCGGCATCCTCATGAAGTTCTGGAATGCACGAGGGTCTTCGTTCCTAAGCTCTACCATCAGCTTGTTATACAGTCCGTACTCGGCTCTTCTTGCAATCCATCTTCGGACCCAGACACTTCTTGGACGCCTCCTTTTCTTCGCGTAGAACAGGTGAAAGAGCCTGTAGAGGGCTTTGCACTGTTGCAGAACGATGGTGGCTACCAAAAGGAGTGTGTGATGATCCATGGTTGAGATGACTGGATGCTGTGAAAGAGCAAGAGCCAGATGAAGGCTGAAGAGGTCTGCACAGCAGGGCTACTGGACTGAAAGTGAGATCCAGGTGATTTCTCCCCCTTTTTATAGGAAATATCGTTTTTCTGCTAGGTGTCCTTTTGCATCCTCTAGACATCCTGCAGACATCCTTAATATCCGAGATACGTCCCCTATATGAATGTTTTTTCCATTTTAATGCTTTGTATGCGAGCTGCATCCGCTTTCATCCTTTCTACGTCCATGCTACTAATGCTGCGTGTCCATTCCATGTCTGTTTCACTTCCTCCCTGTGTCTGTTTTCCGCTGCAGCGGATGCGAGTTGTGCAGATGTGCAGCGGATGCCTAGTGGATATAGCGGACGTGTAACGAATGACAACGGACGTATAACGGATGTTCCCCGTATGCGTAGCAGATATCTAACGGACGCGTTGGATACATTTTCCGCTCAAAAAGTTTTGTGCAGCTCAAAACTTTTTGAGCGGATGGAATGTCAGTAGACGGATACTAGATGGATAGAGAAGATGAAAAACAGACGCAGTGAGTACAGAATGGACGCATCGCGTTATCCAACAGATGGAAAGTGTTTCTCTCTGTTTTATATCCTCTTTCCATCTGTTGGTACTGTGTGACAGGGGCTTTAATATAGAACTATGAAAAGCTTCACTCTTTTCCAAATATCCCAACTATGGAGTGTCTCCTGATTCTTAGAGAATTGACCCGCCTCATCACTTCACACAAGAAAAGCCACTTATGGGCATTTCTGTTGACATTTTTTTTTCTTCTGAGAGCAGATTGGATAATCAACTCAGATCAGTTGTAGATTACTACTTTTAACTGAAATATCAAAAACAAGTGCATTTCCTCTATAGTGCAAGTAGCCACAGTATGAGATTGAGTGCACCAACTTCATGAATTCCTTTCCTTGTCGAGTCTTCAGCTTTCACCATTACCACTATCACTTCTCCATTTTCTAGTTTTCTAATTTTCATTATGATCCTGTATTTTTCATAGGAACCTGAATTATGTTTGCAGCTCAGAATTGCTTCCAGCCTTTTTAATCAGATAAATCATCTAGGTTCCTTATAATGTTTATAAATTCCTTGCTGCTCATTGCTTTCAATGTTTTTTTTTTTTTAGAACTTTGATTGTCTCTGCTTGATTCTGTTATTTCTCAAGTGTGGCATTTTGCTTAAAATGAGAATGATCAGTAAAACTACAATTAAACCAGATTGTATTATGGTGTCTTCTTTCCATCTCCTCAAAATACTCCATTCAAACTGCTTATTTAATAGAAATATTAAATTGCTTGAGGCAGCTGATCTTATAGATATTTCAGTTGGAATTCTAAGGGAAAGAAGATAGATTTTATAACAACCCAGTTCTTCAAGGTTGTTAAGAAAGTGCAACATAGCACAAACAGCAATTTAGGATTAATGTATCGTACAGTCTTTTCAATTTTCTTCCACCATTCCCACCATAACTTCATTAGCAACAAATTCTAATTTTAGGAGGCCTTTGGCAAAATTGCATCTGCTAAGCTGCTATACCATGAGCGTGTTGACTTTATCTTGAGAATTTCTGGAAAGTAAGATTCTCTTCTACACAGTGATTCTTTCAAAAGTGTGGAAATTGCTTTCAAATGCTCACTTTGGCTTTGAATCATACGAGAACTGACAGATAACCTCTGAAGCATTACTTAAAATTAAAAAGCTAGTAAGCAAGTAAGTGCATTAATGTTTTTTTTTTAATCTCCAAAAACAAAATTGTAGGCAGTCTTCAACTGAGATGCCAAGTTCCCATGCTAATCCCACTGCATTCTTTTTTACATGCTGCCTATTTTTTTGAATTCTGTGTCTGCAACCAGATTAAAATATGTATGGTAAAAAAGCTGTGATCTCTGAATTTAAAAAAGTCCCAGTAAAACTCATTGTGTTTAACTCTGAAAAGACAACTATAGCATTCCCATGATTATATTTGTGGTTTTTCGTAAGGTGCACTTAATCTCCATCACCAAGTAGGCACTAATAAGGAAGAAATGCGATGAAGGGAAAAAGTAGTTGGAAATGGTTCATCTATTTAGTGCCCTATGCTGGCATACAATTGTGGTAGTTGGATGACATTTAAATCAGTAAAAAGAGAATTGGTCTGTACAGTTGAGATGTTTTGTTGTTTTTCTTTTTTAAAAAAATGTTCTACTTTTTGGCTAGGCTCATTTCTTCTCCCTGTGAATTCCTCTATATAGCATTCCAGCATGCACAAAGTACTTTAGATAAGTGAGTTGGTTGGTATCAAACTAAATCAGCGGTTGTGGAGAGAAGCAACCAAAGTCACTCTCATTTCTCAAGAGCCTGGCTGAAGTTTCCCATGCTGCTTCTGTGAGCGCTCCTCAAGAGAGAGAGAGAGACAATTTTGCAGATAGTTTGACCAAACTCCTGTCCCTGGGAGTCTCAAGACTGGCCCTTTGATCATCCCGGAGAAGCTCCTCTAGTCCATGGCGGGCCAGTGCACCCGGGTGGAGGAGCAGCTGCTCTGGGATGACCAAAGGGCCATTCTTTTTTCTTTTTTTTGGTTAAGTTTTATTGATTTTTAAAGACAAACAAAAACAAACAAAACATAAAAACACCCAACTTTCTTCCATAAATATACAAGCAGTGTGTCAGTTGGTTTACAAATTTTTTGTGCTTTGATTTCATAGTCTCAATTACAGTTACATTACATAATAACTCATATTATCAATCAGAAATTGAATATCCTAGTATTATTATTAATCAATCATTTGACTATAATTTTGTTCATTCATACTTTGCGAGATAGCTATACTTTACTTAGTTTAATTTATAACAATTCATATAGTCCTCCCAAATCTATCCTAAAAACATTTTATATATATAATAATAAAAAAGAAAAGATATAAATCTTTATATATTCATTATTTTTTAAAATTCTACATATTCTATTATTATATTTTGTTATCTAGCCATTGATAGAAAAGGTCCCAAATTTTGTAAAATTGTTTATCCTCTTGTTCTCTAATTTCAAATGTCAATCTTCTCATTTCAGCACATTCCAGTATTTTCTTGATAGTTTCCTTCTGAGATGGTATTTTCTCATTTTTCGAATTTTTAGCAAATACAACCCTAGCTGCTGTTTATACATTTACAATCAAATATTTTAAATCTTTGCTGTATGTATTAGGTAGAATTCCCAATAAAAATATCTCTGGTTTTAAATCTATATGCTTTTTAGTTATTTTTTCCAACCATGTGTGGATTTTAGTCCAATATTTTTTTGCATCCACACAAGTCCACCACATATGATAATATGAGCCAGGTGCCTGATGACATTTCCAACATTTTTCAGATTTATTCTTGAACATTCTTGCTATTCTTGTCGGGGGAAAATGACACCTGTAAAACATCTTGTACAAATTTTCTTTATATGCTGTTGACATTGTCATTTTATAATTTTGAGACTACAATTTTTGCCATTTCTCTAGATCAATCCCATATCCAAAATTCTTCCTCCCAAGGGCCATTCTTGTGATTACTTCAGCTCTGGAATATGGGACCGACTTTCCCACCAATGTCAGCAAGCCACCATTAGTCAAAATTCATATTAGTGGTCCGCAAGATTTAAAATTATGAGTTTGGTGGTCCCTGAGGTCCAAAAGACTGGTGACCCTGGACTAAATTCCTGAATAACAGGCTAATAGCTTTTCCTTTCCTGCAGTAGATTAGTCTGGAGGCTTCAATACCTATGTAGAAAACCATATTGTTACACACCAGTCTTCTGATTTCTACCTGCTATTGACTTATTATGAATGCTATCACATGGTATCACACTTCCTTCATTTTGATTGTTGCTTGGTTAAAAATGTGCTATAAACATGTCTACAACTGTCTATGAAAAGTACGGAGTCCACCTTATTAGAGTCTAGCAACCACATTGACAAACATTTTAACAGGAACCAGTGTTGCTATTTTCTTTTTCTCACTGCACATTAACGATTTAAGGTACACAAAGATACAGGGCTGCCATGTTATTTTTTTCAGACTTAAACCTGATAAATACAATTCCACTTAGTTTGCTTAAATGGAAAGACAAAAATGACACAATCACATCAGTCATATTTTCCCTGGAAGTAATCATTTTTGACCCTCATTAAAAAAGCATTATAATACACTGACCATTGCTTAATCATCCACAAAATTATTTTCAAAATAATAAAGATGAGATGTCTGCTTAACTCTATTATCCTTTATTACCCCTGAAACAAATGGAAATATTTACATTTGAATTCACAGAGATACTAAAATGATCATCTTTAATCATATAAAGATGATGCAGAAAACATGGGAAAGAATAAAAAAGAATGCTAATGGTATCATAAGTTTGGTTTCATCATAAGTTTGTGAGCTTCTTCAGACTCTTTTCTCATTTATATGTAGTGTGGAGGGCCATGGGTTGGTATGACATCAGATGTAACTCAGATCTCCTTTATCCCTTTTCTTGTATGGGGGAGAAGAATGAAAACTTCAGTTTTGGTTTCAACAACGCTTATGTCAACCTTGGAAGCCATATTTTACTTGGAAGCTTTGAGGCTGCCACATTTAGTGCCTGGGAATTTGGGAGGGGGGAATTTCATGGAGGGGTAGAAGATTAGACTCAAAAACATTCTTTCACAGAAAGTCAAGGACAAGTTACTCTGCATCTGGAGAGGAGTGTCTAGAGAAATGTCTCCAGTTGGGATGATGTTTGATTGGACCATATGATGGACTGGTGGGTGCAGGAGATGGGTCTTTGATTTTCTTTTGGGAAGGGAAACCAAGAAAACTCATTCTCGGGTTTTCCCAGATGTGCTAATATGACAACTGTAATAAAATGGAACTTTGAGAAAATGCTTGTCTCGGACTTCATTGGTTTGGAGTTTGTTCATTGGAATGTTGACATTAACCTGAAATCACTAAATCTTCAAGCAGCTCCCTGGTAACCAGAGGCTGTCCAGGGTCCTGAGCCCTGAAAGCCAATCTGCTTACCAGGTGGTATAACACTTTATCTTGCTCAAAAACAAAAGTTAAGCCAACTAATCCTAGTTTGAAAATAAACTAATATTATCACAGCAATAGTTTTCCAAAGCTTTCTAAAAGAGCAAAGTAAATTTCTGGCATATAGGAGATGGTAATAGCTACAGTGTTGTGTGTCTTTGAGGAAGACCACTGCTGCTGAGTTAGGTTGCAACTTTGCTGGCTGAGGAATTTTGGGAGTTGAAGTCCTCCAGGCTTAAAGTTGCCAAGGTTGGAGACCCCAATTTAAACAACAAGTAAGAGAGAGATAGTAATAGTAAGAATGTTTTGTAAATAATTTGGAAAAAGTGCAACAACAAAAACAGAGTTTCTTCTATTCATCAAAGCGTGCACAAGTTCTTTCCTCCCAGGTTTTTGTACAAGGTTTGAAAAAGATACAGTTGCTTTAATAAACTGTATCATTAAAGTATTGCTTCTTTGATATTAAACCAATTTGTCCTAATGTGAGGCAGGGAAAGGGGAATCCAACTCAGTTTTATTAGTTTACAAAATTCACTGAAAGTATGAGACACATAATTCTGCTCCAAACAATATTAGCTGCTTCTGGTTAACATCTCATAGTGGTTCTAATGTGCCCTATTTTTTTCTAAATAGGATTTGCCATCTGTTCACCCACACACCAAAAGTAGTTCTGAGTTGAGAATGTGTGAAGAAATGAATTATGGTGAAGGCAAGTTTAATCTTCCAAGTTCCATCACAGTTTATTTGCCAAGAAGAATGGCATTGTCATTTCTCTAATTTTAATAGAGTAATACTTCATGTTGAATTACAGTGTAATTTCTTTGTGCTATATTTTGTACTAGAACACCCACACTGGCTACATAAATGAGTTCATTACAAGGCAGTATTGCTTTAATGGCTTTCAATTTTTTATAATAATTTGATTAAACAGTTAAACAGTTAAAAAGATTAAAAAAAATAATATAAACTAATAAAAGGAATAAAAATAGAAAATGCAGAAAAGAAAAAAATAGGAAAAAAAGAATATAGTGAAGAAAAAAGAAACAGATAAAAATGACTTCCTATTCATCACAAATGTAAACAAGTTTTGTTAATTTATCACCTATTGGAAGAAATTTCCTGAGTTCGTTCCCAGCTGGGGCACACTGCAGATGCTGACAAGAAAAGGATACAGAAGCCAGCTTCCAGAAAGTGGAATTCTTTTAATGTAGGAAGGCAAGAAGCCAAAAGTAACACAACTCAAGGATTCCTGGCTTAAAAGCAGCTTGGAAGTGTGAATCTGAGCCTTTTAATTCCCCTTTGAAGCCCCTGCAGCTTGATGGGTTTTGATGTGTTTCAGATTGCCCTGGATTTTGTTTTCCTGTTTTACTAGGTTAATCTTGGTCCCAGGTCTTTTGTTTTTCCTGTCCTTGGGGTTTATTCCTGTCCGGGCAGGAAAAAGGGAGTTCTGATTTTGCCTTGGTGAGTAATTTTTAGAGGGATTTCCCCTCATTTTAATGGCTCTACTTAAAGGCCCTGTCATACTGGCCGACAGATGCAAAACGTTTGTAAAAAGGACACAGCGGACGAGAAAAATGTTCCATCCGTTGTTATCTGCTCTCAAAAATGCCCCGAATTTGCATAACCAGAGCGGACAACATGGAAAGGAATGGACGGGGAGAGGACGTAGGGCGGGAAAGCGGATGCTCCACAGAAGCTTCGCGGATGGAAGCGGATGAGAGCGGGTGGCACATCTGCAAGGCTTCCGGGGCAGCACAGCAAAATGGACGTGGAACGGAAAGAGCGGATGCAGAGCGGATGCTGAGTGGATGAAGCGGATGCACAGCGGATGCCGAGCGGATGAAGCGGATGCAAGAGTGGAAGCCTAACGGATGCCGAGTGGATGCCTAGCATTCAATGCGCATGCGGGGAGGATGCATTGCATCAGCCCCGCAGATATAAAGATAAGCAGCTCCCAAGCAGGTCAACATTCAGAGGAAAGACCTGCTTCCAGACACAGCTCTCAAGCCTGCCAGCCTGCCTGCCAGCCTGCCTGCCTGCCTGCCTGCCTGCCTTCCTGCCAGCCTGCTTGCCTGCCTGTCTGCCTGCCAGTGAGCAACCCCACAACCATGGGGAAGAATAGAAAGCCTCAGCCATCTGCTGCCAGCCCTGGCAAGAGGGACAGGGCCACCCTCCCACCCCCTGGCCCTCACTCTGCTTCTGCTGGGGCTTCTGCAGCACCGGCTTGCTCCTTTGGGGCTGGGGCTTCTGCTGCTTCTGCTTCTGGAGGAGCTAATGATGCTACTTATGGTGGTGGTGCTTCTGATGGTGCGTACTCTGCTGATGCTGCTTCTGGCGGTGGTGCTTCTGGTGGTGCTTACTCTGCTGATGCTGCTTCTGGCGGTGGTGCTTCTGCTGGTGCTTACTCTGCTGATGCTGCTCCTGATGCTGGTGCTTCTGCTGGTGCTTACTCTGCTGGCACTGCTCCTGGTGCTGGTGCTTCTGCTGGTGCTTACTCTGCTGCCGCTGCTCCTCATCCTGCTGGTCCTGCTGGTGCTCCTGGTCCTGCTGGTGCTCCTGGTCCTGCTGGTGTTCCTGGTCCTGCTGGTCCTGCTCGTGCTCCTGGTCCTGCTGGTGTTCCTGGTCCTGCTGGTGTTCCTGGTCCTGCTGGTCCTGCTCGTGCTCCTGGTCCTGCTGGTCCTCCTGGTCCTGCTGGTGCTCCTGGTCCTGCTGGTCCTGCTGGTGCTCCTGGTCCTGCTGGTCCTGCTACTCCTGCTGGCGCTGCTGGTGCTTACTCTGCTGCTACTGCTGCTGATCCTGGTCCTGCTGGTCCTGCTGGTCCTGCTTTTGCTGCTGCTGCTGCTGCTGCTGCTGCTGGTGTGGAGGAGCAGCCCCTACAACCTGGAAGCCCCACTGATGAGGGCCCATGTGGTCCTGCCAAAGGGAGGAAGATGCATACGCGAGAACGGGAGAGGAGGCAATACAACATCGAAGAAGGATGTTGAGGATGAGTTGCTGGAGTGGCTGAGAGAGAATGAGTATCTATGGCGGAAGGGACACAGACTCTATAGGGACACCAAAAGGAAGCAGGGTGTGTTAAGCCTGGGTTCCCCAACCAGGGTTAGGTAAACAAGCTAAACAGAATGTGCAGCGTTAGTCAGATAGGCACACAGATAAATGAGTGAGCTAAGTTTGTATGTTTATTAACATACAGTAAAAATAACAGATACGCTTGTGCTATCAAGAATATATTTTATTCCAGTATAAGTTTATAGCATAGTCAAAAACAGTCCAATATTCATTTACCATGTAGTCAGTCCATTCAGGGATATTCAGTTAGCAAAGTCCATGTAAAATATCCTATTGTCAGTTCACATAAATCAGTCCGTTGTTGTCTCTCCCGTTCGAGCAATGCAGTCTTGCTTCCAAGCAGTAATCAGTGATCATCAAAGCCAGAGAGAGAGAGAGCAAGCTGTAGCCTTGCTACTTTTATATGGTTGAAGAGAGAAGGCGGAGAGCCTGGGATACACTTTGGAGGTGCTCCTCGGCTGGTGGAAGCACATGCACACCTGGTTCGGGAAGCTGCACCTCAAGAAATCTGGTCAAGCTGACGGACAGAGAGAACTACGTCATGGCCAAGTGCAGCTTCCTGGAGGGTGAGATCTGCCACCGAGGAGCAGCCTCTCTCACAACCCTCTCTTTAAGGCAGCCTGCTGAGAGCCAGTCCTCTTCCGGCAGAGAGTAAGTTACTGTGTCCAGGCAGGTATCTGTGGAGCGTGCCACAACGGAGCCCCCCCCGACAGCTGTAGTACCCATGGCGGAGCACGTGGAGGACCCCCTGGCGCACTGGGAGAAAGGAGACGGCACTTCCACCACAGCCCAACCCGCATCCACCCCCAGCTCCACCTCCACAGAAAGGCAGAGAGCCAGACAGGAGGGGCAGAGCCACACTGTCCTGCTGGAGATAAGAGACACCATCAGGAGCAATGTAAATCTCATCTCTCAGCTGGTACACACCGACTCCTCATCCTTCAAACACAAGCCCTTCCTCACCTATGTCAACCAGACCCTCATGGACATGGCGGAACCCCAGTACCAGGTGGTGAAGGACCGGATCACCGATCTGCTTCACAACCCTCCAGACCCAGATGAACCTGCTCCCACCCAGTCCAGGTCTGCTCCTCCACCCCAGGTGATGTCACTCCCATTCCAAGGTTTTCCACACGCCTTCACCTACCAAGGCTACGGCTACCAGGAGGTCCAGCAGCACAGGCAGCAGCCCTTCCCAGTCCAGGCACAGGTTCATCGGACACCACCGTTGCCACCGGTTCCACTGATGTCACCGATGCCACCCACGCCATTGATGCCACCCATGCCACTGATGCCACCCACGCCACGGATGCCACCGATGCCAGTCCTCACCCAGCTGCAGACAAGACAGCCCCACTACACTGCTCTTTCCTCCACCCCACAGCCAAGCCTGGCCTCAGTACATCTGTCATCGGTACTGGGGCTGACAACCCATGGCATGGAGGAAGGGGCTCTCAACATCACGGGGCTGAGCCAGCTGTCTGAGAGCTTCCTCAACACACTGTCCCCTGTTGTCCTTTTGGGACCAGGCACCCCAGTGGCACTTCAGACCAGCACTGCAGCAGCAGCCACCTCCACAGCACCTGGACCCTTCACCCCTGGGCATACCTCCGAGTGACCAAGAGGAGTGCCAGAGACTGGGTGGCTACCTGTTGACTTTATTTGGACACTTGACTTGGGTCATTTTTCTTTTACAGCTTGTTATTAATAAAGATTATCTTTGCTTCACACACTTGCTTCATTTATTTTTTTCAATAAAGTCTTGGTGGAAACTTTTAGAAATGGTTTAAGCCTTTGCATGCTTGTGGGATGGGTTAAGATAGCAGTGAGATGGGCAGGGATACCTTTGGGATGGGTTAAGATAGCAGTGGGATGGGCAGGGATACCTTTGGGATGGGTAATAGCTGAGGGATGGACAGGGATACCTGTGGGATGGCTTAAGAAAGCATTGGGATGGGCAGGGATACCTTTGGGATGGGTAATAGCTGAGGGATGGGCAGGAATACCTGTGGGATGGGCAGGGATACCTTTGGGATGGGTAATAGCTGTGGGATAGAGAAACCTCCAGTGCAAGCATAGTGGGACTGTATGGTCCACCCTCCCAGGGGCCACACCTATGGCCCTTTATTATAAATAACAATGTAAGCATTGATCCACACATTTGAACATAAACACAACTCTTTATTAAATGCCCTGTTCATTGTAGGCCCTCCCAACATACATGGCACAATCTCATCAGTGTGATGAAACAGGCTGAAGGAAGCATCCATTAATCATCTATCATCCTGCCTTGCCACTCCACTGCTCCAGCTGGGGAGTTGCATCAGTGTCTCAGGAGGTTGCGCTGCTTCTTCCCTTCACGTGAGGCTCTGTTGGGGCCTTGCACATCCTGAGTGTCTATCAGGTTTTGCCCTTGCCTCCATTCACCAGGCTCCATGTCCCCATTGCCTTGTTGGAGGTCCACGAGCCTGTTCTGCAACACTAGGAAGCGGGTGCGCATGAGATTGTGCAGGATGCAGCAAGCTTCCACGATCCTCCTCACGGTCTCTGGGCAATGCTGCATGGTGGTGAGAAGTACCTGGAACCTGTTGGCCAGGATGCCAAAGGTGTTCGCCTTGCCCTGGACAGCCTGTAGTTGAAGATCCTCACTTCACGGGTGAGGCATCTGGAGGTGTAGGGCTTCATGAGGTAGGTTGTGAGGGAGAAGGCATCATCCCCCACGATGAAGTAGGGCAAATCTTGCATGTCATTGGGCAGGGGGTCTGGATCTGGGAAGCCCATGATGCGGTTGCATTCTAGCCCCTCCTTGAGGTCACTGGCGTTGTATCCCTGGGCATCTGAAGCTGACCCGTTGCCTGAAGCATCGATGTACAGGAACTTGTAATCAGCATCGACTATGGCAAAGAGGATGATGCTGAAGAAGCCCTTGTAGTTGAAATAAGTGGAACCCAACTTGGCTGGAGCTTTGCAGTGCTTGCCATCTATGGCTCCAACGGTGTGGGGGAAGTTCCACTTCTGATACCACTGCTCTGCAACTTTCTTCCAGCCTTCTTCAGTGGAGGGGCACTGGAGGAGCTCCTCCCGGTATTCTTCGATGATGGCCTGCACCACTTCTCTGACCACAATGCTGATGGTGTTGTGTGGCACCCTCCAGCCGTACTGCATGCTCCTGTAGGTGGTCCCTGAGGCCAGGTGGCGCAGAGTCAGTGCCACCTTGAGCCCAGGGTCCAGGCTGGGCCAGAAGTTGGTGTTTGCCTTGGTCAACCTGGGTCTCAGCCTCTCCACAACTTCGTCAAACATGGCTGGAGGCAACCTTATGAAGTTCTGGAATGCACGAGGGTCATCGTTCCTCAGCTCCACCATCAGCTTGTTATACAGTCCGTACTCCGCTCTTCTCCCGATCCATCTTCAGACCCAGACACTTCTTGGCCACCTCCTTTTTTTCCCGTAGAACAGTTGAAAGAGCCTGTAAATGGCTTCACACTGTTGCAGAATGATGGTGGCTTCCAAAAGGAGTGTGTTACGATCCATGGTGGACATCAATGGATGCTGTGGAAGAGCAAGAGCCAGATGAAGGCTGCAGAGGTCTGCACAGCAGGGCTGCTGGACTGAAAATGCGATCCAGGTGAGTTGCTCCCCCTTTTTATAGGCAATATAGGTTTTCCACTATGTGTCCTTTTGCATCCTCTAGGCATCCTCTAGACATCCTTAATATCCAAGTTGGGTCCCCTCTGCGAATGCTTTTTCTGTTTTAAATGATTTCTTTGCGAGCTGCATCCGCTTTCATCCTTTCTCTTTCCATGCTACTAATGCTGCGTTTCCAGTTCCGTGTCCGTTTCGCTTCCTCCCTGTGTCCGTTTTCCTCTGGAGCGGATTTGAGTTGCGCGGATGCGCAGCGGATGCCTAGCAGGTGTAGTGGACGCATAATGGATGACGATGGATGCAGAACATGACGGATGCAGAAGATGTTCCCTGTATGTGTAGCATATGCAGAACAGACGCGTTGGATACATTTTCCGCTCAAAAAGTTTTGAGCAGCTCAAAACTTTTTGAGCGGATGGAACCTCAGTCAACGGATGTTGGATGGATAGAGAGGAAGAAAAACGGACGCAGTGAGTACAAAACGGATGAATCGCATTAACCAACGGATGGCAAATGTTTCTCTCCGTTTTACATCCACTTTCCATCTGTTGGTGCAGTGTGACATGGGCTTAAGTGTTTCTGTTGTCAGCTCTGTTGAAACAGCCTTTAGCAGGGCTGCTCTTGAGTTTTTCATTCAGCTGGTGCTTCTTGGTTTTCTTAAAGGGGGGAGGGCTGGCTTGAGTATTTTGGCACTGTTTTCTGAGGTTTCTAGTACTGTGAGGTTTTTGGCACTGTCCTTTTGGGGTGTACTTCCCACACACCTTCTCATAAAATGCAACAAACAACATGTTCTTTCTATATCTTATCTCTTACCTGTAAACCAATTCTTAAGGCCAATTCACCATTCAGTCCTGATGAACAAAAGTCCATTAAATTTGTTGGTTTTTTTTTTTTAATTAATTCAATTTCATTCTTTCTCACAAAATTCTTCAGGCTGTGTCATTTTTTAAATTTATTATTTGTATATCCCTTTTAATTATAAAGTCATCAACTGATTTCATTTGTTTATCCTGTAAAGCACCCTTTTCTACATCACTTTTGTTGCCTCTCACTTTTAAATCAATTTTTAAAACAATCTAATTCTTGGCTGGTAAAACTTATTCCTCTTTCTTAACTTCTATATCTATAATGGCAGACAATCTTAAAATTAACTCCTGGAGTCATAGTTTACGAGAAAAAAATTCAATAAGCCTGATGTTAAGATAGTTTGAGCCCTTCTATGGAAGTCACATTTAAGCGTTTTTCTTCTTTAATCTTTAATTCCTTAAGTTCCTTCCTTCTAATACCGTAATAATAATTTATTCTTACCAAAAGTACTTTATGGATTTACTTTGCCATTTTTAATGCAGACATCTCAATTCATAGATGCTTATAGATTGATGTTATAACTTATTGAAATATAATCCAGCAACACATTTTCAGGTCTCCAATATATCTTTAGTGATGGTGATATCATGACAATTTTAATATTGTGTAAAGAAATGTTTATCCATTATAATTTCACTCAGTTATCAATAGGTAATATGTAATATCAGGACCACAGGATGAAATAAATATATTAAAAAATTCATTATCCTTTTTCCAATAGATTTAAATTGTACTCTCTCCCTGCTTGTAAATAATTCTCATTGGATATGATCTATTTGTATAGAAATAAACATAACACTATATGAATGGAAGGCTTAAGGAAGTTTGGGCAGGTTATAGATATACTAACTGCCATAAAACTACTGTATGCAGAAAGATGGAAATCATTGAAGAATTTCAAAAATGTAAAATGGATCTATTTGATTTGGAATAAAAACAATAAGTTCTTGCATAGAAGTCTAGGGATCTCTAATGGACATTTTGCTGAAAAGAATTTGTGATCTATGGATTTGCAGAATGAAAAGAAAATTGACTATGGAAAGAAGAGAACCCTGTAATGAAGCTTCAAAGAGAAAAGAGATAAGTTTCTTTGTAATTGCTGTAAGGAAGATCAACCATTGTTTCTCTCCCCCTGCCTGTTATTTTTCCATCTGTGGTTCTTATGCCTTTTTAAATATATATTTTCATGTTGATGTTAAAATTTCTGATAACTTACACATAAAACGCACAAACACACTCTGTATCGATAGAGAGTATATAATCACAGTTGTGCATACAAAGCCACCATTCTCCCATGCTTAAAATTATTCCCAACATATCCCAATATTTAGCTACTTTAAAAATAAAAAAATAAAGCTTGTTTTCTGACTTATTAATTTTTTACAGAAGGAGAGAATTTATTCATACTGCTGGGTTGAGGAAACATTCAAATGAAAATTTTACCAGAGAAGTATGTAGAAACTTTTCTCCTTTTAAACCTTGAATATATTTTGAACAGTGTTCAAATTTCTATTGGAATAAAATGATATGCCAAGTACATTTTTGCTTAACTCGCTTGGCAAAAGTTAAGAACATCTGAACCATCCAACAATAGAACATGTTGTACAGGGCATATAGAACAGCTATATTAGATTTATTTATCTAATAAATATTATTGCAGAATAATATTCAGTTTCCCTATTTGCTCTTTAGTGCATGCCAATTGTCTTTATTTGGGGAAGGTTGTCATTCAAAATCATGGGTTATCAATCTAAAATAAAAACTTTTATGAAGGCACTGTGCTGGATTTTTTAGAAACAGAACCTGAATACACAAATTCCTTTCATGGGAGAGTAGCAAGCATATATATGGTTAAGACTTAAATTTCTGGTAGGGTCTCTCAAAAAAAAGTGCAGCCCACAAAAAAAGAATGAGAAACACATTGTTCCAATGGAACAACATTGCCAATGTTATTTTATCTCACCGGAATGAATAGGAATCTATTATTATGGAGAAGAAAAATAAGTTTGAGGTTAATGCTTTATTTTACGGCAACAGAGGGAGTCAGAAGTCAATGCTTTTTTTCCTCCCTCCCCTCTGCACTTTTCATCCCCACTGTGTCCTATTATTTGCTTTTGTATTTTTGTATTTTCTCCTATAATTGAATAAAATGTTTTTTTAAAGAATGAATGGGAACCATTAATTTATATTAGAAAAGATAAAAGGTTGTATTTTTCCTAAAATATTTGCTGCAGATTTGAAAGCTGGATTGCTCATCACTAATAGAGTTTTGAACCACAACCCTTGATATCTAAATCTCTATAGTTTGTATGAATTAATGCTGATGGAAAAGCACTGCCCTTCATCAACATAGCCCTCTTACCATACTGAACACTGAATTAACCTTGGTCTAGAGTGGATTGAATCCTTGGAACAGGACAATGTTATCATAACCAAAATTTGGAGCCAAGAAAATTTCAGCCCCCTTGAGAGTTTGGGCCAGTGCTCATATTGGATGAAACACTTCAGATGCCTCAAAAAGATTTTGAATGTCGTAAAAAGCAACTAATATTGGTCTTGGATTTCAACTGCTTTTGTGTTCTCCCTCCCCTGCTCCCATGTGTAAAACTGATTTGGTTAACTTGGTTGGCTCTCATTACTTTTCTAGCTGCACTGATGTAGACTAAGCCAAGAGTTCATGCTTTCTGGAGCAGCCCCTCCAGGAATCAAGGGAAATGCAGTTACAGTCAGGTCCCAAGGTTCTTACAGGAAAGACTACCATCTGTCTCATCTCAAAATGATTTTCTACTCCCAGGCAACATATGTAGAAGAAGAGTACTGTAATGTAATTAATTCAGCTGGGGGCTGGAGAATCATTTATAAGGTTGCAGTCCTATGCATTCACAGATGGCACACAGATTTCAATCAAGGTTTTATTCATATCATTATGTCCCAAGTCCTGGTTTAAACTAGCATACTTCCAGTGTGCAAGTATAGCCCAGGGCTTTATTTTATACTGTTGGATTTTATACTTCTTCATCCATTCTTTGGCTGGCCTGATCTTAGCTTTCATCCTTGGTACTGCTCTGTGGCATTAGAGCCATTAATCCTCCCCTCATTTTAAAACTTCTCCAGCTCAGTTATCTTCTGTCTACTGTACTTCAACCTTCACTAGTCCTGCTTCACTGAACTCAACTTCATGCCCTGCATCAGCGGCTTTCTGTGCTATTCTTTCCAGGATTGCTGTATCTTTCAGTGTCTGTCCTCTTCAGTCAATTGTCAGCTTCCTTTATTATTCCATCTTTATACCTTTCTGCTTTGCTTCATTTCCTGCCTCACCTATTACTCTTTTAACTCCCTGTTAGCCAGTTTGGTATTCACATGTTTATTTTGCTATTGGTTTGTCTTCAGGTTCTTCTTTCTCTTTCTTTGTGCATCTATTTTGTTGCTAGACAACAGTAAAATGTTATCTCTACAGTTTAATTTATCTGATAAGGGCACCAAGTCCTGGACAACCTAACAAATGGTGAACATGAGCAGCAAAAGAATTTGCTGATGTCATTGAACTTTCACAGGCTTTTCTCTAGGATGAGCTGAACAAAATCATCTGTTGTTTTTTTTTAAAAGGCAAAATAGCAGCCACAATGTGTATTCAAATCTCCACCCAAAAAAGGCTAATACAATACTTGTATAAATAGAGGCATTAAATCAAAATCACATAAAGTATTAATACCACTTTATAAATCCTAAGCAAGACCACACCTGGAACATTGCATCCAATTTTGGTCATCACATTACAAAAAAGATGTTGAGATTTTGGAAAAGTGCAAAGAAGAGTAACTAAGATGATTAAGGGCCTGGGGACAATAACACATGAAGAATGGTTGCAGGGATTGGGTTTGGTTAGTCTAGATAAAAGATGTATTGGGGATGACAGGATAGCCATATTCAAGGATTTGAGGGGTTGCCACAAAGAAGAGGGGATCAACTTATTTTCCAAAGCACCAGAAGGCAAGACAAAAAACAATGGATGGAAACTAATGAAGGAGAGAAACAACCTGGAATTAAGAAGAAACTTCCTAATAATAAGAACAATTAATCAGTGGAACAGCTTGCCTTCTGAAGTTATAGGTGCTTCAACACTGGAGGTTTTTAAGAAAAGACTGCATAGCTATGTGTCTGAAATAGTACAGGGTCTCTGCTTGAGTGGTGGGGTTGGACTAGAAGACCTTGAGGGTCCCTTCCAGCTCGATTCTGATTGACTGAATCACCTGTTTTTATGTGTGTTGTGACACACATAAAAGCAGACAAAGCTTTGATTGACCCATCATGGCTACTTTGATTTTTTTCCCTTTCGTTTTTACTATACTCTTCGAGCATCTTTAAAATTTTCCAAAAACAGATCCAGGTATTTGCATTACCGCCATCATGCTGTAATTCTCAATAGCTGATTCAAGCTGGATAGATTTCACTTTAATCTATGCAGTGTTTGCTTGCTTTTACACAGAATTCCATGCTACTTTTCTGCATTAATTTGCAATTCTAAAAATGTTTTCCAGATTATATTAATACATTTTGAAATATCTATTTTCATAATTTTAAATGCTGTATTACAATGGGAATGGTTATTGGGAGCTATACAGCAGTGGTGGGATGAAAAAAAATACTACCAGTTCTGTGGGTGTGGCTTGGTGGGAGTGGCTTGGTGGGTGTGGCAGGGGAAGGATATTGTAAAATCTCCATGCCCTCCCCATTTCTGGGGGAAAGTTACTGCAAAATCCTCATTCCCTCCCCACCCCACTTTCCAGCTCCATTCTCCTGTGCAGGGCAACCAAAGAAGACCCAGCCAATCAGCTGGGATTTGGGAGGCAGAGAAGGGATGGGGATGGGACCAGTCAGAGGTGGCATTTGCTAGTTCTCCAAACTACTCAAAATTTCTGCTACCGGTTCTCCAGACCTCGTAGGAACCTGCTGAATATCACCTCTATTGTAAGCCTCTGCATCAGAAGCAAATCAGATGCCTCCAGATGTGCTAGGCAGTCCCCGTTGTTAAATAAATACTGAAATACCATTCTACTTGGCTTATATATAACCTCTTCTTTGTGGCAGCCCTTCAAATGTCTTATTTTAAAAAATGGGGTTTTTTCAACTGATGTTAAGGAATTTCAAGAGTTTTCAGAAGGACACTGATACAGTTAATATTTCTCTAAGAGTTATAAGTTAACTCTAAGTTCCAAATCTATTGGACTTCATGTTTAGACATAGTTTGATCAAAACTAAGTTTAGTAGAATATTAATGCGTAGAGGGATAATAATATCTATTTCATGATGTTAGGCATTTTTTGAAGAAGTTTGCGTGTATCTTTTCTGAAGTGGGAAAGATGAGGAGAATCTAATTATTCTCAGATAATGTATGAATAAACAAGCAACATTTTTTTGAAAAGCAATGTATAATGAATTGTTAAAAGATGAAGGAGAAGGTAGGGGACCATCTTAAAGGCCTAACTAAATACATTATCCCAGGAAAACAAAGCATTGCTCAGTTCTCAATGTGCCATTTTCCCTTTAGAAACCCTTGTTTTGCAGGGAAAGTAAAACTGTCAGCTCATCTATAAGAACAAGCTGAGAAAAGCTGGGAAACTTGGAAAAGATACTGGAAGGTGAGCAAGACATTTTACTCTGTCAAAGTAAAATAAAATAACTCTCTTTGAAGATATATTCATGAAATATTGCTTCTTTGTTCTTTCCAAAATTCATTGTCTTTATAGTTCTGCCCCATTACCTCATAGTTAATGACTTACTGATTTCATTGGGCACAATGTTATAATATGTTACATCCAACTTGCCTGCTCTATCCAATCACATGCATATTCTTTGGGTTTTGTTTTAACAATATAGTTTCTTACTTTTTATATCTGTGGGGTTTTTTTTTTTACATTGTTGTTTTATATTACTGTTGTGTACTGCCCAGAGTTGGTTTTGCTGAGGTGGGCTGCTATAATAAATAAATAAATAAATAAATAGATAGATAGATAGATAGATAGATAGATAGATAGATAGATAGATAGATAGATACTCTAATTTGCGTAAGCCCATAAAGAGGAATTGTAACTCCACCCGTCTGAAGATCTGTCATTGCCTCCAGTGCTGTTAAAAAACTAATTTGTGCTCCAATGTAACTTGTCCTGGTTTATGCTTCCAACAATCCCTCTTGAGTAAAATACCTTCAACTATCTACTACAAGGTCAAATTGGGGAAGACATTTAATAATGCTATTATTAAATTGTCTATCAGAACTAGAAATAAAAAAAAAACAATTAAAATAAAAGCAGTGAAGTAGGACTGTCAAAGGAGCTCACAAAGGAGCTAGCTGTGCTGTATTTCAATAATAGAAACACAACACTGTTTAGAATTAAAATATAGCAGTCACCCTAAGGATAAAGTCTAGAAATAAAAACTGAGATTAAATAAAGAGATTAAAAAAGAGAGTTATAAAACTAAAATAGGTTATAGGGAATAAGAGTAGTTGACTTACAATACTGTTACTTTAAAAAAAAAATTATAGCGTACTCATTGATATATTCTGCTCACTCTATTTTTGTTTGTTAAGAATAATAGCATTTTCTTAGCATAAAGCATAAAACGTCAAGGAGTTATTGGATCAGTTGTTCTTCTTGAGCCTATGACAGCTAACTTCTAAAGTTTCACAAAAATATGCTTGCTAAACTTCTCTTTATTAAAACTGAAGATGGTTGATCCACTCTTCTCATCTCCTCCTACTTTTTCACAGAGTACTGACATCTCCATTCTGCATTCAGTATGCTTTTCAAGTAGATCTTGTTTAGCAACCACAATTGGGACTGGCAACTTGATTGTTAGGTGGAAGCAGTCACGAAGTGAAACTGTGATTATGCTTACAATCCGATTTCAGCCTTTTTTTTTTTTGCTTTACAGACCTGCAAATATGTTGTAAATGTGAGGGTTAGTCACAAAGTTACTATTCCATCACTGTTATAATTGTGAATGGTTACTGTACAAAACAATTGTTAAATGAGGACTACATGTATTTAGCAGTATGAATGGGCTACTTTCATTTGAGGAAAATCTATGTGCAATTTGAAATATTCTCCAATCATTGCCATGTGAGAAATGTTCTATCATATGCCTTCAGTGACAGGAGAAACCTATGTTCCCCCTGTTTAAAATTTAACTTTTAGGGATGATGGATAAGGATTTATCTGCAAATCATTTTCGAGAGCAGAAACAGCAGTGAAATACCAAGGAGGCTTTCAAAGGTGAAGAGTTTCTCATTTTGCTTATTCGATTTATAATCTCCTTTTCCGCTCAGGATCACTTAAGATGATCAACATTAAAACAAAAACCAAACATTAAATCAATATAAAATGTATTAACAATTAAAAGCTTGGTTGCATCTGTATGGATTTTCTACATCCTGAGATAACTGTAGGATGGACCCAGTGTAGAAGGCCTGTTTCAACTAGAAGAGCCACTGGTAGTATGGTTTTGAAAGGGCTTCTCTCACAGATGTTTATGGATGGATAAGTTTGCAACAAGAGAAATCAATCATTTGCTAGTCCTGTCTTAAATTGCTCAGGACTTTAAAGATGATGCTGTCATCTTGAATTGTGTCCAGTAACAAATAGCAACCGATGCAGAGCCTAAGAAACTCTACATATTTCACTGGTTAGTAGTCTAGATGCCATGGTTTGTATTCATTGCAAATTCTGAATCCTTTTTTAGTGTTTTAAAACTATTTAATAAAGGTAATTTAAAAAATTACATTTCCTGTACAAACAAAACTGTATCTGGTAATTTAAACTAGTGTAAATGTAACATTTAATGGTCTTTATCAGAGCTGTCATATTTTGTGGTAATTACTGTAGTACATTTCAGTAGAAATCAAATGCTAGTGTTACACAAGTACAAATTTAACCCAAGATTATCCATTGAAGTGCTAATGCATTTCCATCAAAGTGGCCAATTATAAATCTGGAAAAAAATGTGTGCACTGAAAAGCTTCTGTGACACTAGTCTAAAAATAGATCTCAAAAATCTCAAAGAAATAGAGTACTTTAGAGTAGTATACTCTGGATTCAGCAGGGTATGAATAATGATCACTGCATCTGAGCAGTTCAGAAACACTTGCACCTACTCTATTAGCTGCAAATCAAGGGACAGCTTTCTACTGTAGCTACCATGTGCAAATCTAGTAACAGCTGTTGAGCAAGGAACAGTTTCTGAGTGAAAACTTGCATACAAAACAGCCTGAACTCCAGACACTTGGTTCATTTTGTCTGGATTTAATGTTGCTTTCTTGTCCCTTATCCAGTCCATTATCAAACTGAAACTCTATAGGATACTGAATGCTTTCTTGAGATTAATTGTGAAGTAGCAATAGAGTTGGCTGTCATCAACATATTGATGGTTCTTTACCCCAAAGCCTAAAATAACCCCCTTTCATGGGCATATTGAACACAGCTGAAAAGATGTTGCTCAGCAGCAGTTGCACATAACTATCTTCTGAACATCTCAAATTGGAAAGGTGAAGACTACTAAAAAGCAGTGTTCCTTATGTCCAATCCAGCCAGATGGTTTAAAAAAAAAAAGAAAAGAAAAAGCCCTAACAATAACAGAGAAAGTTGCCAAGAGTTCCAGGCAAGGCTGCACTTGCTCCATTCAATTGCCAGCATGGGTCATCTACCAAAACAGTCATTGCATTATATCCTGATTAAAAATCTGTTTGAAATAGGCTCAGTACGACTCAGATATGCAGTTATGAAGCTGCTGGTTTCTCAAATCTCAAATTCAGAAATCTAATACATGAGACTGGCCAAAAATTGTGTGGGCTGTCCAGGCCAAGGCAGGAGTTCTTTAATAAAAACACTATAACTCATCTTTTATAGGCATGCATGAACTTCCTGTGATGTCCCGGGGTGTGGCACAAAAGCAACACAGTCAGATAGTCAGTAGGAGTCCCTTTATTAGCTCCAACTTTGCCCCCAATGTCCTGGTTACCTACTGGCTGAAGAAAAACTCTCCCAGGAACAGCCTTTGGCTGCAGAGAATCAAGTCCAAAATGTGGTCAAACAAAAACTGTAACTATAAGTCCAATCAAGGCAAGATTAGTAATTAGTCCAGCAGGGCAAGAGAAGGAATTCCAGATGTGAAGGAATGGTAGTAATTCAACATAGTTGGGAGGATGCCAGGAACGCAGATAACCAAAGCCAAAACAAGATAAACTCACATTTCTTCCCAGAAGATGCCGCACTCAGAATGCATCTCTTTTAACTCTCTTCCCAAGTGTGGCTAATGAAGGGAATCCCCCATAAGCCACACAACCCACATTGCTCTCTTCTCCATTCCTCCCTGTGTGCCCTAGGATGAAGAGGGATGGGCCTGGGTCTTCCTCTGAACTCCCTCTCCTTTATTCTACCTCTTCCCCTGTTCTGCCTAGCTGGACTTTGCCGTTCCCCAGTTTCCTTCACAGCCAATATCCCCCTCCAATTTTTTTGCAGCAAGTAGTTGCAAAAAAAATTGCATCTTCAGAACACTGGAGTCCTAAATGAGGCAGATGCCATTTAACTGTATCTGCAAAACACAATTAAAATTGCTCATAGCAAACCAAAACCATTTCTTTCCTCCCACATCTTCATTCTGGACACTTCTCACACCAAAAAGCAATATTGATCTGTGCAGATGCAGTAAAAGCAGAAAAGTAAGTCTTCTTTGCCAAGTCCATTATTGTGGAGTACAATTTCAAGTGGAAGTGTTGCTGTGTCTTAGTAGCACCTTAGCTTTTACTGTGGCAGGCTCACTAGGGGCAAGTGCACTGATCAATCACAAATATTGAGAAAATTGGCACTATATTACACTATCAATTGACCAGAAGGGAAATTGAGCTGCCACTACTCCAAGCTATAGAGGCTGTGGGAGTGGCTTTATAAACCTTTTAACAAGGAAGCCACAAAAAGAAGAAAGATTACAAAATATGAAAAGCCATTTACCAAGATTAGAAATTAAGGAAGTCAAGGAAGATTAAGGAAGTTAATGACTCAAAGTCTTGCTTAAAACTAAGTGATTCTACAATGGCAAACTAGAAATACAAGTGTACTGAAAAACCACCCATACCAATCAAGTGCTCCACTACGAAAGCAATAACCCAACCTCCTGCAAGAGAGCACAAACACACTGCAACAACTCTGAACAGCAGGAAAAGGAAATATACTACATTTTCCATAAAAATACTTTAAAATGGACATCCACTGAAAAATATTTTAAAATGGACATCAATGTAAATTCATGAAAAAGTGCTTGACCACTCTACCCAATGTAGCACAACCAAGACAAGCCATAAAAAAGAAATACTTTGAAACATCTCAGAAACCACCAACAGACTGTTACAACTACATGGAATCAGAGTAGCACATAAAACAACTAGAGCCCTCCAAAACATTCTAAGCAACCAAAAGACACAACATCCCAAGAAGCAAAAAAAAACCAGGATTCATTTACTACATATAGTTTAAAGACTACTGCATAGGCAGAAGACTAGCAGAATACATCCATGAATACCAACTAGCAGTCAGAAGATACGATGAAATTTTTTTAATTTCACAACACATGAACAGACTCGTTAACCATAGTTCCAATTGGAAACTCTGAACAAACTAGACTAAGCCAAGCCCCAAAATGCTTGAGAATTCCTGGAAACTTGGCACTCTGACAAACTGGCCATCAGTAGATTCATAGACATAAACAATATCTGCATACTGTACAAAATAGACAATCTGCAAGCCAAAAGAAAACAGAAAGACTAAACACATCCCCACCTCAATTAACTTCCAACTGAATAAAGATTAACACCAATATTAACATCAGACCAACAATCAAGAAGTAATTAATATTTCAATCAAGAAACTGCAAACAAGCTAACAGAAAACAGCCCAACCAAAGAACCAAGTCCACTCCCACCAACACTAGGAAAGCCTTTAGTATATAAATTGAGAGCAAATCCCACTCCTCACTTACACTGATGATGTTACCTAGTTTGGAAATGAATATTTACAAGAAAACAACTAAAAGGCCTTATCCCACTGGCCGACGGACGCAAAACGTATGCATAAAGGACACAGTGGATGAGTGAAATTTCGAGGGTGGCTCCATCCGTTTTCATCTGCTCCAAAAAGTGGTGAAAATTTGCATAAACAGAACGGAAAAGAACGGACGTGGATAGTATGTAGCGGGGATGTTAAATGGATGTTCATAGGAAGCCTAGTGGATGAAAGCGGATGGAAGCAGATGACACCTCCGAAGGGGTTCCGGGGGAGAATTTCAAAGCGGACGCATAGCAGAAGGTGCGGATGCATAGCGAATGAAGCGGATGCATCACGGATGCCTATAGGAAGCAAAGTGGATGCCGCACGGATGTATATCGGATGCAAAGCATTCACTGTGCATGCGGGGAGTATGAATTGCGTCAGCTCTGTGGATATAAAAGGATGCAGTATGCATGCAGTCAGCATACAGGGGAAAGACGTGCTGTCACATACATCTTGCAAGAACACCATGGTTCATCAGTCAGGCAAGAAGAGGAAGCTCGTGCCTACTCGTTCAAGTCCTGGCAAGATGAAGAAGGCCAGAACCAGCATCCCACCCCCTGGCACTGACTCTGAAGCTGCTGCTGCTGCTGTTGTGGTAGACCAGCCCCAAGGCCCTCAAAGCCCTGCTGCTGAAGGCCCTGCTACTCAAGCCCTTGGAGGCCCTGCTGCTCAAGCCCCTGAAAGCCCTGTCAAACTCACTGACCGGGAGATGTACATCATGGCCAAGTGCAATTTCCTGGAGGGTGAGATCCGCCACCGAGGAGCAGCCCCTCTGAGACCCCTCTCCCTCAGACAGCCCACAGACAGCCAGTCCTCTTCCAGCCAGGAGCCAGCTACCCTGTCCAGGCAGGTGTCTTTAGAGGGTCCCACAGCAGAGACCCCCCCGACAGCTGCACTCCCCATGCCGATGGACTTGGAGGATCCAGTGGAGGATGATGCCCTGCTGTCACAAATGGAGGAAGAAGCAGCAGCCACCAGAGGCCAACCCACCCCCACCCCCACCCCCACCCCCAGCTCCAGAGGATGCAGGCAGAGAGGCAGACTGGAGGGCCAGGACCACAGTGTGCTGTTGGAGATCAGGGACACAATGAAGACCAGCACAGAACTTCTCTCTCAGCTGGTCCACTTGGACAGAGCATCCTCAGGCCAGAACACCTTCATCACCTACGTGAGCCAGACCATGAGGGACCTGCCCGAGGCCCAGTACCAGGTGATGAATCAGAAGATCACAGCACTTCTGCACAACCCTCAAGGCCCAGCTGAAGCTGGTCCTACCCAGTCCAAGTTTGCTCCTCCATCCCAGGTGATGTCACCGCCTTTCCACGGCTTTCAACAGCCCCTCACCTACCAAGGCTACAACTACCAGGACTTCCCACAGCAGAAGCAGACCTTCCCAGTCCAGGCCCAGGTTCATCGGATGCCACAGACGCCAGTCCTCACCTAGCTGCAGACCAGACAGCCCCACCAGACAGCTCAGAGAGCACCAAGGACCCCCTCAGCTACAAATACAGGTAATTCTCAAACGACAAATTTAATAGGTAAAGGTAAAGGTTCCCCTCACATATACTTACTACTCGTTTCTAGCTCTAGGGAGTGATGCTCATCTCCATTTCAAAGCTGAAAAGGCAGCACTGTCCGAAGACATCTGTGGCCAGCATGACTAAATGCTGAAGGTGCATGGAATGCTATTACCTTCCCACCAAAGTGGTTCTTATTTTTCTACTTGCATTTTTACATGTTTTCAAACTGCTAGGAAGGTAGGACAAGTTATTGGAGCTCACTCCATTATGTGAGGCTAGGGATTCGAACCACCGAACTGCCAATCTTTCTGATCGACAAGCTGAGTGTCTTAGTCACTGAGCCACTGTGTTCAGTGGTGGGATTCAGCCAGCTCGTACCACTTCGGGAGAACTGGTTGTTAACTTTCTGAACAGTTTGGTGAACTAGTTGTTGGAAGAAATCATTAGGGCAGAGAACCAGTTGTTAAATTATTTGAATCCCATCACTGACCGCATCCCTAATTATATTCATAATAGAATAGAATATAATAGAATTCTTTATTAGCCAAGCGTGGTTGGACACACAAGGAATTTGTCTTGGTGTAAATACTCTCAGTATACATAAAAGAAAAGATACATTCATCAAGAATCATAAAGTACAATACTTAATAATAGTCACATGGTACAATAAGTAATCAAATCATACTAGGAAACAATGAATACAAATCGTAAGGATACAAGCGACAAAGTTGCAATCATACAGTCACTTATGAGGATTCATTTATTGGATCACATTCAATGCTTCCCTGCTTCCCCCAATGTATTCATTAATTGAATGCCCATGTCATTAAGTGCACCTGAAGTATTTCAGCATGTGGAAGACCGGGTGGGTGGGGGTGGTTAATGCTGGAACTGGCCACCTGCTTCCCACTGCTGAAGGCTTCCCCTGAACCACCGGGATATCACATACTCCCTTGGGGTCCCCATAGTTGCTTCCCTGTCCTGCCCTGCCTGGTCTCCATAGGCACTGGGTCTGCTTTGCTAGACTCCTGGATTCCCACTTACTCCTCCCCACTTCATTTCTGATCACTCAGTTACTTTTCCGAAGATCTCCAGAGCTCCAGAACTGGCTCAACCACTTCCTGAAGTTGTTTGTTCAAACCAGTCACCCAGCAACCATCAAGAGGTGGTTGAGGATGGTGTCACCCAGTGGTGGGATTCAAATTTTTTTTACTACTAGTTCTGTGGTGTAGCTTGGTGGGCATGGCAGAGGAAGGTTACTGCAAAATCTCCATTCCCTCTTCACCCCACTAGCCGGCTTTCCAGCTCCATTGCCCTGTGCAGAGCAACCAAAGAAGACCCAGCCAATTAGCTGGGCCTCGGGATGCAGAGAATAGATGGGGGTGAGGCCAGTCAGAGGTGGAATTTACTGGTTCTCCAAACTACTCAAAATTTCCGCTACTGGTTCTCTAGAACTGGTCAGAACCTGCTAAATACCACCTCTGTACCCAGGCTTTTTCTGCCAAGAGGCCTGCAGGAACCCTGTCCTCATGGCAGAGAAGCAGAAGTTTTTTACTCAGATGCTGGTGAAGCTGTTTCCCCCTAGATCTCAAATTCTTACAGCTTCACCAGATCTCAGTAAAAGGCTGTTGTTTTTCTGCATTCCAGTCAGCCTTGTTTGGTCCCTGCCTGTACAACATATGTTTGTTCTCAAATCATTCTAATTATTTTCTCAGGTGCATTTTTAAAGAGATGCATGAACTTAGCAGCCTTTTTTGTTTTAAAAAAAGAGAGGTTCCTTGCCATGTTTTCTTTTAAATCTCCTTTCTCTTTCATAGAGAAAGTGTGCAAGCCAATGGTTATTTAAAAAACAAAAAAAGGAACAGCAATGGTTGAGTTTGTTCTTCTTTAATACAGCCTAGCATATTTCATTGCTTCTCTTCTCACAGCATCACTTACAATAATTGTTGGTTAGATGATGGCAATTGAAACTGAAGAACTCTGGCTCCAAAAGAAGACTACTTATCATCTTACTATGTCAGTAAATTGCAGGATTGCTTTCAACATCTGGAAACCGGATGCTTGCTCCTTTAAGTCTAATATATCCTCTGGCTTCACTGTAATCCTTTTTCAAACTCATGTTGTAAACAGACATATTGTCATTTGAATCATTCATTTCCCTGGGGCTTTGCTTTCACAACATGAAATGGGCTTAACTGTACTTAAAACACACACTCACACCCACAAATAAATCCTACCCTAAAGTGTTGTCCTCACCTATTGTTCATTCTATAGCCAAGTTGTATCGAAAGAGGGACTGATATAGAAAAGCCATTGACTTTGCAGGCTTACAAGCTCAAGAGTTAGGATTACAGGTAACTCCTCTGTTTTGTTTGGAAAACACACGAGGTAGACCGGGTTCCAACAACAAATACTTTATTCTTCAACTAGTTAGTAAATAGGAACACTTGGCTGAAGCTGAGGCCAGCCTTTTATACAGGCTGGCTTGCTTGCTTGCAGCCAATTGCAGTTGTTTAGATTTGCCGCCTTTTAGCAGCTCTTTGGATTGGTTCCTAGTGAACCAATCCAATGTTTATTTTATTTGACCAATCAGGTTTGTAGATTTGGAGTCACCCACTTTACATATAGAACACCCCTCCCCCCTTAGTTCAGTCCTACGTGGTGACGTAGTCTCGCAGGTAGGCGGGGCTTTTCTGGACTCGATTTGACTTGCGCGGTTCATTCTTAGTGCAGACTTTGACCGGTTTGGATGGGGCTGCTGTGTCGTCCGTCCCTCTCCCTGGAACCGTCTGGAAGGGTGAGTCAGCCATTTTACCGCCGCCTGAGTTTCTTAGGCTGGCGGTTTTGCCGCTCCCTCCCGTTTCCTCCGGGCAGGTCGAGCTGGCCTGGCTGGCCCCTTCCGATGGGCTCTTCACGCAAGTCTCTCCAAACAGTGAGTCTTTTATTTGCTCTTTTTGTTCGTATGTTTCATGGGGTTTGGTTTTAAACAGTTCTTTATTTATTTCTCGCCTTTCCCCCCCCACCTTGGTTTGCAATTCGCCGGTTTTTTCGGTGAATGTTTGTAAGTCTGTGGTTCTCTCTATAATTCGGGATCGAAGCTGGTCTATGTGCCGCTTCCATTCCCTGCCATCCTCTATTTTTAATCGGTAGGATTTGGGGTCTGTGATTTGGGTAATCTGTCCTGGTAGCCATACCGGGTCCCTGGTGAAGTTTTTAGCGTATACCAAATCGCCTATTTCGAATTGCCTAAACCATGTAGAGGAGTCAGGGGGGTTTTCTGGGGTAAAATTTGGGTGTAACCTATCAAGGTGAGATCTTAACTTTCGCCCCATGAGTAATTCTGCTGGGGACTTATTGGTTATGGTACTGGGCGTTATGTGCTGGAGTGTGAGCAAACGGTTTACTTTCTGTTGGACATCTCCAGCGTCCATTCGTTCTAACCCTTCTTTAGTAAACCGGACCATTCTCTCAGCCCTGCCGTTCGCAGCCGGGTGAGCCGGCGCGGTTAGGGCATGTCTTATACCTAGGGAGGCTAGGTATTGCTCAAATTGTATGCTGGTTAGCTGTGGCCCATTATCTGAGACAAGAACGTCCGGTATGCCATGGGTGGCAAAAAGGTTGTCCAGCTTTTTAATTACAGTTTCTTTTGAGTAGCCCAGGAATTAGAAGCTATTCTTAATTAAACAGCACTTCTCTCTTTTTACCTTGAGGCCAGATTCCCTAAACTTAGTTAATACTTCTTTGAGTCTGTTCCTTAATTGAGTTTCATCTCTGGCCGAGATTAGGACGTCATCAAAATAGGGAACGACTCCTTGTATGCCATTTAGAAGGCGTTCCATCAGACTCTGGAAAACGCCAGGGGCCACGCTTACTCCAAATTGGAGCCGGTGACATTTGAATGCGCCCTTGTGGGTGACTATAGTCTGTGCTTCTGCTGTTTCTGGGTCCATTGGGAGTTGTTGATAGGCTTGTGCCAAGTCGAGTTTGGCGAAAACTTTGCCTTTTCCCAGGGAATGAAGCAAATGCTGGACTACTGGCACTGGGTATGCGCTTGGTTGTAATGCGTGGTTCAGGGTAGCCTTATAGTCACCACAGATTCTAATGGACCTGTCAGGTTTTATGGGTGTGACAATAGGCGTTTCCCACTTGGCATGGTCCACAGGTTCTAACACCCCTTGGGCTATTAATTTGTCCAGTTGTTCCTCTATTTTTGCCTTTAGTGCAAAAGGAACTCGCCTGGCTTTTATTCTTCGTGGGGCTATTTGGGGGTTTAGATAGAAAGAAATGGGATTTCCCCGATACTTGCCAAGGGAGCCGTCAAAAACGTCCTGGAATTCTCGGATGAGGTCGTCTTCCCAGCCGGTTGTAGTCACTCGATCGACCCCGGTCATCCCAATGCCCAATGGTGTGAACCATTCGATGCCCAGGAGGCTTGGTCTGTCTTGGTCGACTATGGTCAGCAGAAGCACCTTGACGTGATGTTTGTAGGCGACTCGGAATTGTCCCATGCCTACCACAGGGATTTGGTTTCCCTGATAGTCCTTGAGGGTTAGGTGCTGCTTCTTCAATTCTTTGGGTTTGATACCTGGGACTAGCTGTTTTATTGTGTCCTACAATACCATGGAGAGGGAGGACCCCGAGTCCACTTCCATCTTGCAGTTTTTTCCTTCGATTTTCACGATGACTTTAATTTTCTTCCCTCTTTCCGTCTGAGTGCTCTGTATAATGACAGTTTGGTGTGTATTGGCTCGCTTCTCTTGTTGCCACTTTCTCTCGGCTCGTTTAGGCTCAGCTCGTGTTGGGGAATTTCTGCGTCTTGTTGGGCTGTAGTATTTTTTGTTCCTGCAGACCTTCTCGATGTGCCCTCGTTTCTTGCAATGCCGGCAGATGGCATCGAGAAATCTGCATTCGGCTCGGGGATGGTTTCCTTCACAGCCAGCGCATTCCCGCCAATTTCTTCTTTCGTGCTCTTTTCTGTTTGTGAGCAAACGGTGGACCTCGTTGTCTTCTTCGCTTGATTCAACTGTTTCGCCCGACTCTTCGTAGTGGATTGTGGTGGCAGGCTGCTTTCTGTCTTTGGTTGGTGTTTCTTCGCTGTGTGTGTTCATCTTTTTCATGGCTACGGCAGATTTTTTCACGGCTTCAGTGGCTGTGGCTTCCGCAATGGCTTCGGTTACGGTGATGTTGGGCTTGTTGAGTAATTTACTCTGTGTGGTCGAGTCTCTCAGGCCCAACACCATGCGATCCCTCATTGCTTCGTCAATGTTCAAAAATTCACACTCACCCCCTAATTGTCTAAGGGCAGCGATGAAATTGGCGACAGTCTCTCCCTCTCTCTGGTCTCTGCGATAAAATTCATGTCGCTTTATTAAGTTGGACACCATCGGAGCATAGTGTGCTTTGAGGAGTCTTTGCAGTTCTGCCCACATTAGTTGTTTAACGTCCCGGGGCTTCGCAAGGGCCTTTGCCATCTTGAAAACTGTTGGCCCGCAGTGCGTCAGGAATACAGCTCTCTTGCGTTGCTCTGAAATGTCTTCCATTTCATTGCTCTCCAAATACATTTGGAAGTGATCAGCATAGGAATCCCAATCCTCTTCGTTGGGATTGAAGGGTGCGGGCGGTGCGTTGTTTCCAGACATCTTGGTTGTAATCTGGACTTCTTATCACCGCGTGCAGGTTTTTCTGTTCAGGACGATCCCACCTTCGTCGCCAGTGTTTTGTTCGGAAAACACACGAGGTAGACCGGGTTCCAACAACAAATACTTTATTCTTCAACTAGTTAGTAAATAGGAACACTTGGCTGAAGCTGAGGCCAGCCTTTTATACAGGCTGGCTTGCCTGCTTGCAGCCAATGGCAGTTGTTTAGATTTGCCGCCTTTTAGCAGCTCTTTGGATTGGTTCCTAGTGAACCAATCCAATGTTTATTTTATTTGACCAATCAGGTTTGTAGATTTGGAGTCACCCACTTTACATATAGAACACCCTCAATTTATAATGGCCATTGAGACTGGGATTTCTGCTGTTAAATGAGACATTTGTTAATGGAGTTTCACCCCATTTCATGACTTTTCTTGCCTCAATTATTGAGCAAATCACTTGCAGTTGTTAAGTTAGTTGATTTTAATTGAAAGTCCCCATTAGTTTTGCTCATCAGAAGGTCGCAAAAGTCACCTTGGGATACATCAGCAGTCATAAATATGAAGCAGTTGTCAAGCATATGATCATGGGAATGCTATAAAGGTCATAACTGTGAAAAATGGTCATATGGCACTTTTTCCAGTGCCGTTGTAACTTTGAACAGTCATTAAATGAAATGTTGTAAGTCAAGGACTACGTGTATTTCCAGAGTCTTGGCAAAGTGTTCAATGAGGTAGTGATGAAAGCAGTTAAGATGTTGAATAGAAGTGGTGCAATCTGCTTCAAGGGACAACCTTACTTTTACTCTGGTATCCCACCCACTCGCTTTCTTTCCTGGGGGATCTTTTAAGTTATATGAACTTCTGGTAATGTGATTTACTTATTTGTAAATATTAATTAATCCATCCAATTTGTAATCTTCCAACCATTTAATTGGCTGCTTTTAATAAGTTTAGGCCTCTGTGCTTCCTCGGCGTTCACAAAGCTGATATTTTGGCTTATTCATTGTTATTTTAATGGTCTTATAGAAATCACAGGCTCCTGTCAGTTCCTTTACCTACAATTTCTCACGTAATATTATTTAATTAGATGGGTGTCCCTGGTGAAATAAACTTTGAGTTTTTATCTCAGGCACTCCATTCATAGACAGGAGCAACTGAGATTTCAGCTTTTTATTTAAGTGAAGAGTTTGAAATCCACAATGCAAACTTCAGTAGCCCCTTGTAGGATTTTACATTCACTGCACAAACATCAGAACAAGTGCAAATTCATAAAAGTTTTATATAAAGAGGTGATGGGGGGGGTGCGAAAGAAATAGACCCCACACAAATGATGTTTCAACTCCATTATAAACTTAAAGAGGTGTCTTTGTTATGTTATTCTGAGGAATGTTTTCACAAAGCCATACTTCACATTTTAGAAAAATATATCTTATATTGTATCATTTATTAAAACATAAAATAGCAAAAGGATGACAAAATCAACTGGATCAGGTCAGATTGTCAACAAGAAAGAGACATCTGTTGGAACTGGTCAAAAATTCAAGATGGCAGCCAGGGTCCTACTCTTTTTTTACATGTTATCATACATTTGTTACATAAGACATGGTGCAGTGGCCTAGAGCTCTCACCTCACAATCAGGAGGTTGTGAATTTGATCCTAGAGGGAAGGAGATATTTCTCTCTCTGGGCACACTGAAAATATATCTACTGAACAAAACTCCACACTGGCGACAGGAAGGGCATCTGACCTTTTAAGCACTTTGCTAGCTTCATTCAGTTGCCCGGACTTCGGACTCCTCCTCACAAGGCATTATGGGATCATTAAAAGAAGAAGATAATACATTAGTTACATAAAAAGGGTGGAGCTTCAATTGCATGATTGCAATTGACACTTGGACTTTTTGATACACACACACACACACACACACACACACACACACACACACACCAGAGGTCCCTGTAACAAGAAATGCCTAAATATATGTATTTTCATTTGTCATGAAAAAAATATAATCTTGCTAGGAAAGCAGAGAAAAACATTATCACTTCCCTTATGCTTAATTTCTGAGTTCTGAGTTCTCTGTGTTTGTGCGTATGTGTGTATATGAGAAAAAGAGATTAGAATTACATAAAAGTAACATGCATCTAAAGTAAATCACATGCACGTACACACACATATACTATCTTTTTGTTACTGGATTGACATATTAAATTGAAATTCTTCTGAGTGAAAAAGAAATCAATACGCTAATATCCTCAAATGTATGTGGATGGAAATGTATAAGAATAACCTTGTTGGAGATGAAGTTGGGAGAACAAATGTGCCTAATCCCTCGATATGATGAACGATAAATTCCAAGCTGCACATATTTCACTTCTTTGTTCTACTTGGAGACCATTAAAATATTTCTGGTACCTGGTTGATCCATGGAAAGAAGCAAGATGATGGGGAAGGCTTCACAATTCAAAATCTAGGCCTTCTAAATGATGTGGTAGAGGATGGATTTTGCATATGCACTCACAACCAATTTTAATTGAGCTGAAATTGTCTCAGTTTCTTTTTAGTTTAATTAAGTTTAGTTTATTGTCATTGCACCTTGTACAATGAAATTAAATGCCATCTTCAGTGTATGTTGTAACTGTAAAAATAAAACACAAACACACACCTTTTCACATTCGATATAATTGAATTGAAAACCCCTCATATTGCATTAATATTGCACTATATGGTAGAATTCAATATAGTTACTGCTCTGAGATAGAAGCTGTTTTTCAGCCTATTTGTCCTTGTTTTTATTATTCTGTACTGTCTCTCAGATGGTAATAGTTCAAAAAAGGGTGTCGAGGATGAGACGGATCTTTAAGAATGTTCTGAACTTTCCATTAACAGCAGCTAGGATTGTATTTGCTAAAAACTGGAAAAATGAGAAAATACCATCACAGAAGGAAATTATTAAGAAAATATTGGAATGTGCTGAAATGAGTAGATTGACATTTGAAATTAGAGAGCAAGAATATAAACAAATTTATAAAATTTGGGATCTATTCTATCAATGGTTAGATAATAAAATATAGTAATAAAATATGTAGGCTTTTAGAAAATACTAAATATATAAAGATGTATTTTTTTTCTTATTATATCTACAAAATGATTTTAGGATAGATTTGGGATGATAATATGAATTGTCACAAAATAAATTGAGTAAAATATGATTATTTCTTAAAGCATGAATGAATAAATAAGTATAGTCAAATGATTGATTAACAATGATATTAATGCATTTAATATTGGATTGAAAATACGAGATCATATATAATATAATTGTAATTGAAGACTACCAAATGGAAGCACAAAAAAAATTGTAAACCAACCGACACACTGCATGTACATATATGGAAGATGGCTTGATGTTTTTATGTTTTGTTTATGTTTGTTTTAAAAACCAATAAAAATTCTTAAAAAAAAAAAAAGAATGTTCTGAACTTTCTTTAGGGACGTGATGGCTCAGTGACTAAGATGCTGAGCTTGTTGATTAGAAAGGCCAGCAGTTCAGCAGTTTGAATCCCTAGCACTGTGTAACGGAGTGGGCTCCCATTACTTGTCCCAGCTTCTGCCAACCTAGCAGTTTGAAGGCAGGTAAAAATGCAGGTAGAAAAATAGGAACCCCTTTGGTGGGAAGGGAATAGCATTCCGTGCACATTCTACATTTAGACATGCCAGCCACATGACCACGAAGATGTCTTCGGACAGTGCTGATTCTTTGGCTTTGTAACAGAGATGAGCACCACCCCTAGAGCTGGAAATGACTACCACATATGTGCAAGGGGAGCCTTTACTTTTAAGGCAGCAGGAGCTATAAAGCTCTTCCAAAGAGGGGAGTGGGCAACCAACGATCTTCTGGGAAATTATGTTAACCCTCTGGAGCACTGTCCTATCTGCCCCTGTGCAATTGGCAAACTATACATAGGTGCAGTGACTTGAATCAAATCAGCACCTTTAACTGAATCTTGGATTATTTGTATGCTTTCTTTCTTCTAGGATTTCCACCTATTACACTCAACATGTTTCCGCTTAATGGAATAAATTTTTTAAAAAACCCCAACTTTATGTGTCTCTCACATTCCTTCAGCTTTCGCATTGTGATTTAATACTGTCACACTCACATGGGTATATATTTCACTTCTTTGCATTTCTGATAGTATTTTTTTTTCTCCTAGTTTATGTCTCTCTGGATCTTTTCTTTTTTTGGGGAGGGGGAGTTGAAATTTTGTAAGGAAAAGGCATTGCTAGGTATTATTTAAAAGTAGGCAATAGGTTTAATTAAAACAACAATAACAAATGGCAATGTTCTCTTCCAAGAAACTAGAACACTTCCACTGATTACATTCAGCTAAAGGTGTTTGTTGGAGGGTTTTGCTTCTGGCAATTTTATAAGATTAATATTGTGCCCATTTAGCCAGAGAATATGTGAGTAAGAAATTGCCTGTCTTTGCATCAAACTATTTTCCTCTTGGCTTATATAGTTCTGTGTTCTGGAATAACAATTTGAATATCGGTTCGTTTAGACCTTTTCTATTGCTTTTAGTTTTGCAATATTGAAATAAGCAGATATGCCTAATATGCAAACAGTGTTGAGTCAGGATGGTGTATACAATGATGGGTTTTTTGCGAGAAAGGTCTTCCATACACAAAGGAATCCTTTTAACAGTCCCTAAACAAGACCAGCATGTTGCAACTAATAAGAGCCCTAATGAGATATTTGGAAACCGGAAATAAAGTTCAAGTTATATCTCTCTCTTACAAGGTCCATATGTTCCAATCTTTAAGAATTCTCCACAATGCACTAATGAGTTCCTATGCAAGATGTTTCCCCACCTTTTTTCTGATTATCTGGCAGATCCAATCCTTGATAATGTTTCAGAGATTTTATCCCATGTTAAAATGATATTTAATATTATACTAAACAATGGCCAGGAAGTAAGAATGCTGATTTTTTTTCATTCTTATTTTCCTTTTTCATACCTAAAATATGCATAAGTGCCACACTGTGTACAGGTAGACTTCGACTTACAACCACAGTTGTTGAGCTCACAATTTATGTTGCTAAGTAAAACATTTCTTCGGTGAGTTTTGCCCCATTTTATGGCTTTTCTTGCCATTGTTGTTAAGTGAATGTTGCAGTTGTTAAGTTAATAAAAGAGTTGTTAAGTGAATCTGGTTTCCCCATGGACTTTGCTTGCTTGTTGTGATTAGCCGGCAGCACTTGTGGGCGGATGAGGAGAGCGAGGACTCAGATGAGGGGTCAGGACCATTAGGGCGTAGACTGCTGCCTTCAGAGATTGTGGGGGCTGGCAGCAATGATGAGGAGGTTCCCAAGGAGCCTGTGCCAAGTGGCGTAGGATTGCTCGCAGGGAAGAATAGCTACAACAGCAAGGGCGACTCGGAGTAAGCACGGAGTAAGGTTGCAAGGTAATGGCCCCTCCTTCAAGAAGATAAAAGCCAGCTGTGAAACAAATGTTCTTTGCAGAAGGCAAAGACGTTTTGAAACTCCAGCCTCATGGACATTCCAGTATCCTGAGTTTGTATTTGAAGATTCTTGTGTTGTAAATTATTTCTTGTCTGTTATCTTTTGGCAGACTCACAAAGTTTGGCAAGGCTTATGCTTATCACAGCTAATTATAATGCAGAAGCATTGAAAGGTTTCTGTTCTCCTTTTGGATTGTGTTTGATTTGTTAGAAAAGGACATGGGTTAGAACATTGCTGGAAGTTCATAAAAGGAGAATCACGTGATTCTAGGACAGTTCAATGCTCATAAATATGAACCAGTTGCCAAGCATCTAAATTTTGATCTTGTGACCATGAGGATGCTGCAACAGTCATACAGTAAGTGTGAAAAACAATTGTAAGTTAGTTGTAACATTGAACAATCACAAAATGAACTGTTGTAAGTTGAGGACTATCTGCACTGTCTGTATATTTTTTGTTCATTTTTGTTGCATGTTTCCTAGGAAAAGATTATTCTTTCTCTTAACTTACCCCTTTTCCCATGTAATATTTTTTAGTAAGTTGTTCCAAAAAATCGTATGAGGAATTCATCAATTTGGAAAAGTTACTTTGCTCTAAATTAAACCTAGATAGGTTTGGAGCTAAAATTAGTCCTTCCTGGATTAATTCTCAAGGTTATTTAGTTAACTTTTCCTGTTAAACTTATTGACTATCCATCTTATCATAAGATAACCTTTGGTGATTTACAATATAATATTTACTCATGCACACACAGATTTTTGGGGTACAGCATCTTGCTGTTTACCGAGGTAAAGAAGAGGGAGTCAAGCTATTCTCCAAAGCACCAGAAGGGCAGGACAAGAAGCAATGGGTGGAGACTAATCAAGGAGAGAAGCAACTTAGAACTGAGGAGAAATTTCCTGACAGTTAGAACAATTAATCAGTGGAACAACTTGACTCCAGAAGTTGTGAATGCTCCAACACTGGAAGTTTTTAAAAAGAGATTGGACAATCATTTGTCTGAAATGGTATAGGGTTTTTTATATGAGCCAAAGGTTAGAACAGAAGACCTCCAAGGTCTTCTATTCCAATTCTGTTATTCTATATTCTAGGTTTTCCAGATAAGTATGGCTAGAGCATATACTGGTTGGCAGCTGGAAAATGATTAAAGACATATGCAAATCACTTTTAACTGAACACTGAGACATGTCACCTTCTGATGTAATGCACATACACATTATATGAATTCAAAGTATAACTGAACTTTACTGGTTCCAATACACATTTGTTCTTTTGTATGTTCACATGCTCATCCCCATTTACTCATATCCTTCTCAAAGAGTCTGTCAGACATCAAGATAGAGGGACAGTAGCAACCAAATCCAGAACCAAGATGGCTCAAAGAGTTGTTGGGTTTTAGGACTTATTCTATTTTCCAAAGCCTTGTTTGTGGTTTCACAAATCTTGTAACTGTTGATGAGATGAGGAGAGAGTGTCCAAAGAAGTACCCAGCCTTCTTGTCTGGTGACATTTCTCCTTCAATCCTTAACAACTTTAGAAGGGCTCTTTCTGAGAAGATTCATAGCTTTTGTCTTTTCTACGTACATTCCAGTTCCACTTTTAGCTTATGGCAACTTCACTCTTGGCTCACATTCTTACACACAGACTTGTTTCATTTTCTTCCATCAGTTCAGCAATGTATAGCCTGACAATTATTAGATTTTCATCCAAATATAAGTAAGAATGTACACTGAGTTTCAATAGGACATATACGGTACCTGGATATGTGGATTCAGCTTGACAAATACATATGATTAAATTCTCAACATGTGAAGGATGTGAAAACCCTTATCATGCAATAATACCTACAATTTTTTATTACAGAATAAAGCATGGAAAATAAACAAAAAATACTTTAACATAAAAGAATGCCTTCTATATAATCATGTTCAAATCCACAACTCACACCATTATTTTTCAGAAAGGTTGATAGGGGAATTTTATTTTATGTGAGGATCTGTTGTTGACTTCATTGAACTTGAAGCAACAGGAATGTTTGGCAGATTTGGCAAACAGTTGCAACGTACAGGAGAAACTCTGGTCATGAAAGCGTCTGACCATGACCAAATTGGGTTCCAACCAAAAAATTCACAACATTTTTGAATCTGGTCATGAACTCAGACAGTGGCTCAGGTGGTGATCGAACACAACCCATGACCCAGAAATTCCTGAAGATGAAACATTAGAAGATGAAAAAAATCACCAAACTTATGGAATAAATTATGGTCAGAGGTTCTACATGAGAGGTGGTATTCAGCAGGTTCTGACCACTTCTGGAGAACCAGCAGCGAAAATTTTTAGTAGTTCAGAGAACCGGCAAATACCACTTCTGACTGGAGATTTTACAGTATCCTTCCCCTGCCACGTCCACCAAGCTATGCCCACAGAACTGGTAGTAAAAATATTTGAATCCCACCACTGTTCTACATTTAAATCATAAAAGCATTGACTGTAAAGTTGTTTGGCTATATTGATAACTATGTGGATTCCCTGAGAATTTGATGAAAAGGAATTTTGTGACTCTACTACGGGGTGTCAAACTTGATTTCATTGAGGGCTGTATGAAGGCTGTGTTTTACCTCAAGAGGCCAGGGTGGGCATGGTCAGGGTGGCCAGAGTGACCAGGGCTAGTTTGATGTCACTCATGTTGGTGGGAGGGGGGCACCTGTTGGTGGGAGGGGGGGGCTGAGCACTTTGCCAGAGAAAACGGGTTCCCAAGCTCCATTTTCAGTTGTAATGGTCCCCTGAAAACATCTGCCAGTGAAAACAGAGTTGGGGAGAGCCACACACAGCCCTCCTGGGCTCTGTTTTCACTGGCAGAGGCACCATGATCTGGCCCTTTGCTGTTTTCAGGGTGGCCCCACAGGCCAGATCTAAGCACCCTGTGGTCTGTATCCAGCCCCCAGCCTGCAGGGTCTTGAGTTTGACTCCCCGCTCTACAATAACCCATTGCCTTTGAAGCCCAAGCTGCTTTATTCCTATGTACTACACAAAATGTAGTCTTTACCTATAGCAAAACTTTTGTTTCAAAGACTTGCACATCATTTGGGCTATCCATTTTACAATTTTTTAAGTTATAGCAAATCAAATGCTTACTAAACATTTACACTTTAAAATGTAAAAGCATCATTTCAAAGCAACCTGCTTCATTTTGGGAACTAAATACAAAAACACTAGCATTGCACATTAGCATTGCATGGAAATGAATCAATACCCATGTGGAAAAAACTGACCAGCTGAATTATCTGTGTAGCCAGTTTTGAGATAATCATTAGTATTTACCATCAACCATGCATAAAACAGAATAAGCCAAATGGTACAAGTTGTTGCCAAGTGGAAGTCTCGAACTCCATGATGGGTGGCTATTTTTGAATGTTTGTGGTTATTGGTTTATAAAAATAATTTTCCTCTCCTGTCTGTGTGGCAGAATAGCAACAGTAACGAATTCCCTACCTCCTTCATCAGTTTCTGATGAAAATTTGCAATTGGTCGAATGACCAAATTGGAGCTGGGCTGATTGTATCTTCACCTGCAAATAATAATAAAAAAGATTTAAAAGATCCAGCAAGTTAAAGTGATTGATAAACTGCTTGAGATTTTGTTTGTTTGTACGTATGTGTCTGTGTACATACATACATACATACATACATACATACATACATACATAC
>BLBF01000022.1:1146587-1158933 GCA_015471245.1 Laticauda colubrina | reverse complement strand
ATCTATCTATCTATCTATCTATCTATCTATCTATCTATCTATCTATCATGATCTGTCTAATCTCTATCACATGGAATACATACAATAGCCTTGTTAATATCGTGTTCCACCTGCTTTTTATTTAAATAATTCAAATGAAAGTAGAAATGCAGTAAGAATATATTACAATTTTTAATGCCTCTGAATGTTCCATATTTGGCTTGTTTCAGATCATCAGTTTAACAAACTTTCTGGCAGTGAGAGAAATCTGCCAAATGCAGCCACAAATGAATGCCTATAATTTTTGTCAGATTTTTTTTTTAATGCTGTTTTGGAATTTACAAGGCTTACCCTCTCAGTACTAAGGTGATATGCAATTCGGCATAGAGTTTCTCCTTAATGGTACACTACTATAACTAAGTAAACTTGCTGCTAAAAGTTGGACAAAAGATTTTATCATTTGCAGCAATCCATTGTTTATAGCAAAGTGTTCCTGCAGAACAGTGCATGCCTAGGTTTTTTTTTTAAGCTTAAGGCTTCACTGTACACTATATTGTATTTTGTAGCCTAGTATTTAGCCTGTTTAATTGCTGCTGCCATTCTGTAATTCAGAAGATACCTCCTCAGTGGTATATTCATGTAATTTTTAATAAGCTTTGTGTTTTGTGTGTATTATTGCATACCACTATTTTCATGCTGTAGAGATTTGGGGATGAACTTTTATAAAGCTCCATGAAATGAGGCTCGGTGGTGCAGTGGTTAGAGTGCAGTACTGCAAACTACTTCTGCTGACAGCCAGCTGCCTGCAATTTGACTGATCAAATCCCACCAGGCTCAAGGTTTACTAAGGCTTCAATCCTTCTGAGGTGAGTAAAATGAGGACCCAAGTTGTTGGGGGCAATAGGCTGACTCTGTAAACCACTTAGAGAGGGCTGTAAAGTACTATAAAGCGGTATATAAATCTAAATGCTATTGCTATGCTAAATTTACTGGATTTCCACTTATCAGTTGTTGGCTGTGTGTTTGATCTATTTGATGGATGTGGTACAGAGGTGGTATTCACCAGATTATGACCAGTTCTAGAGAACCGGTAGAAATTTTGAGTAGTTTGGAGAACTGGCACATGCCACTGGATGTGGACTGCAGATTTTACAGTATCCTTCCCCTGCCATGCCCACCAAGCCACACCCACAGAATTCGTAGTAAAATTTTTTGAATCCCACCACTGATGTGGTAGTGATATAAATAGTTCTCTCACACTGCCCTCTATGTATGTATGTAGGAGCCTGGTGACACAGTGACTAAAATGTAGTATTGCAGGTAAATTTTTCCCCCCATCTTGGAGTTCAATCCTGATGGGGATCAAGATTGACTCATTTATTTATTTATTTGATTTGTCAGTCGCTTACAAGATAATAGGTATAAACATAAACATAGTTATGAATACAAGAAATGAGTACTTATAAGAAAAATAAAAGAAACAATAAGACAGGGTCGACTACAATAAGACTACAGACAATAAGACTACAGCCTTCTCTCTTTCCAAGGCCATTAAAATAAGGACCCCGATTGTTGGGGGCAATATGCAAATAACACTCTACATCATGAACTGCCCATAAAGTGCTATAAAGTGATATGGAAGAGTCTATAAGCTTAAACGCTATAGCTATTGGTATTACTATTGCTATTGTGCTGAAAGTTTTGAAGAAAAGATTGTATTTAACAAGCCTGTATAAACATATAAGGAGGTAATTTGATTCAAAGATTTGAGTCAATATTAACATGATTTGCCAATTAATGAATAGAATAGTTCATTAATTGATTAATCTTGAGAACTTTATCAATAAGATAAAAGAAAAATAAAATCCAATTCCAGGATAAAAGAGATCAGAGGTAATACAGTGATAAAATGCTTATGCGATGATACAAGGACTCAGCAATCAGGTAAGTGAATCTCTTTTGCAAGGTACCACAATATGTTTGATGTATCGGGTTTCTTTGCTCAACTTTCTTAATTAAAAACTTTGCAGTTCTGCTTACAATAATACTTAAGGGCACAGGAAGAAATAAGGTAATTCAGCTCCCAGTTGGCTGTTCTTTCCAATAGGGATGATAAGTATCTAAGCCTAAAGAGGGCATATAATTGACAGCTGAAGAAAACATGAAAAATATTTTCAATGGCTGGAGTACTGCTTGTGCAAGTCTTCTCATGGCATGATAGCTGATGGAAACAGCCATATATGGCCAGGGAACCCAATAATTCCAATTTTGCTCTAGACTAGGCTCTTCTTAAAATTTGTGACAAAGTCATTAGCAGGCATTTTTCAGATTGAAAAATAGTTTTTTTCTAAAACAACCAACTTCAAGATTTTGGTCAATAGCTCCATTCTAAACTAATGATTTTTGTTACTTTGACAAACCCTTATCAGAGTATTTAAGGGAATGTTGCTGTTTTTTTGGGGGGGGGGGTGTTGCACTGTTGTTTAGATATCAGTCTTCTTGTCAGACTTTGTTTAAACAAGACCTGTTAGAGGAGAAGAGAGAGAAAGAGTAACTAATATTTATTTTCTTCTTCCTCACTCTTCCCTTGAAATCATTATGATGCATTAGTTAAAGTGCTGGTCTAGACACAGTGAATTAGGCATGGAAACTGGCTGGATATTTTCTAGCCAATCATTCCCTTTTAGCCTTAGACCGAGAAAGGTGAAAAATATGTGTAAAGCAATCCACACTTAACTATGGTTGATTAGACCTTCATCTTGCAATGAATTTATCCAGGTTACTAATCTGTGTGGTATCTCTGTCTCTCTGTCTTGCTGTCTGTCTGTCTGTCTGTATAATATTCCTTTTCTGATTTGTACTATAGTGACTATTAAGCGTCTGAAATTCTTCAGCTTATTCAGCCCCTGCTTTGCTCATCAACTCTCTCTCACCAAAAAATTCCCACACACATTTACATAAAAAACATAAATGTTTTTATTCTGATTCTCTTATTTTATTTTTGCTTTTATCTCAGTCTTGTTTTGAACCAAGAGTCTGCATTTTCATTTTGCAAAGGGGCATCTAAAACAGCACACTCATTTTTAGACTCTTGCGTATGATGTTTACTCTGTGTTATAGGATAACATAACATAAATAACATCCACCTCTCATAAAAGCAGCACATAGTGCAACGTTCCCAGAACAGACTGAACTTGTCAATGATGCACACTCAGAAAAGCAAATGGTCAGAAGTTGGATAACTTTTCCATCTTTAGGAAGAGCTTATTTTTAAGGATGTTTGGAAGTTTTTATTTTTAAGTTGAAAGAGGATGCTTTAGTTCAGCAGAGCTTCTCTAAAGACTCTTTGCTGGATAATTTAGAAGCTGCTATATTAATCCTTTCTTCCTCCCTTCCCTACCTGCCTGCAGAGAATATTTTAATTTTTTTATTTCAATAATCCCTTTGAACCTAATCATCTGATATTTTCCATAGTTAGCACTTTAAAAAAAACACCCAGTAGCATTCTTGCTATTTTTATCCTGTTTTGCCAATAAAAAATGAAGCAGCTAAAGGTGCTTTAAATGTTTCCCCATTATGGAGGGTTGCCTGAATCGTTTCTCAGATGGAATTTCAAATAAGAGGGAATTGACTATTCTTACTTTCGAATCTTGAATCTCAAAATCAATTTTAATCTTTCTGTGAATGAATCTTGAATCCAAATCAGATCAAAGCTTTTTTGTTTCTATTTCATCATTTTTGTTTGTTTGTTTGTTTGATTTGGGAGTCAAATTTACCAGCTTGCCAGTGTGTGTGTATGTGTGAATTGCATTCTGAATATTTTAATAATTAAAAAAAAGAAAGAAATCCTGGAACAGCTAAACCATTCCATTCTGGAAAAAAATAATAGCATATTTCAAATGACCTTTAAAAAAAAAAATGCCTCCAGACTCCATTAGAAGCTTGATTCATTTCATGTATTTCCTGTTATGTATTAGATGTTGGTTAATCAATTGTAAAACAACAGATTCAATGTATGAGATATGTTAATTCACAGAATTGTATTCAACATAACTCCTTGCTCACAAGTGAATGGCTTGACAATATTATATAATAGCAGTAGTTGATAAAATATGTATAGTAGTAAGAGTCTACGACATCCACATTTTCTAAATTAACACATGTTCTTACTTTATTTGATAAATTGCCTGTTTCACATATTGAACAAGTGCGCCTATTCCTGTTTTTAATGCTCTGCTAGTGGTTTTAAACAAAGAATGAAGCCAAATATTCTACAGCATCAAAGTTCTTTATTAACCAAAGTTTGCTATCCGGCCGTAGAGAGCATCATCAGTAATGGCAGCAAAAATCGATAGTCAATGCGTGGTGCTTGTAGATCCAGAAATCAAGAGATCCTGAAAAGTAGTAACATTCCCTTAGGCTAAACTCTGGTGCCTTGAAGTGATTTGCAAGAACTTTACACAGGACTCAAAAGGACACTTCAACCAAACAAGAATAAAAGAGATCTTCCACATCTAAACAAGCCAAGTTGACAGGTCTTGATAAAACTGCTATGATCTTCTCTTTTGCTTGTCAACTTTGAAGAAGGGAAAGGAACAGTTTGTTTCTTCGGCAGCTGTGATCATATTTGAAGGGTACTTCCAGCTCAAGAGTTTTGTTAAAACAATGAATTTGTGTGCATCTGTGTATGTGTGTGATTAGAGTAAAAAAACCTGCATTCATATTTCTAAATTTGAGATTCCTCCTGCAATTTTACAAAGCATGTGCACAGAATATGTTTTTTCAATTATACAACATTTACAATATGTTCTCTAAATCTTTTGAAAATTTGATTTTGCTCCCAAGCCTGGTATGAGAGGATGGTTGCTGAGCCTTTATTATATTGTTCCATTAGGGGGCAGGATGTGATATTTTCCTGGTGCTTTATTATTTCTTTTGTTTTTGTATAATGACTTTTAATCCCTGAATTGCCTAGAGCCTTTTGGAACTGGACAGCCTTTAAGTCTAGGTTTGTTGCAGTGTCACTCAGATATTCAAACCAGATTTGGCAATTTTGTATGCATAGGACCTCTGATAGGCAGTTGTGGATTTTTGATGGAGTGACAGATATTGTCACAGGATGTTAGATGCTCCAAGTAAAGCTTTTTTGAAATTGACTGAAAAGGGAAAAAAAAATAACAAAAACATGTCAAGGAAGCCCTCAGAACTTGTGGTTATCCCAAGTGGGCTTTCATCAAATCCAAAAAAAGACCCAGCAGGAGCTCCTTCATAACAGACAAAGAAGAGAACAACCAATGAAGCAATGTTGCCATTCCATATGTTGTAGGAATATCTGAAAAGCTTAGGAGGATTTTCAACCAACACAATATACATATACACTTTAAACTCAAAAATACACTGAGGCAGAAGCTCATCTACCCCTATTTTAAGTGCATCTTAAACATTCTCTTGACTTTAAAATATTATAACATTGAAAAATATTCCATTGCTGACAATAACCTCTGAGTTTTACACTTCCCTTATGCACCTGGATTAAGGTAAAATTTAAATCATCTTTTAAGATGTTTAAAGCCACAGTGGTGCAGTGGTTAGAATGCAGTAGTGCAGGCTTCTGCTGATCACCAGCTACTAGCAGTTTGGCAGTTCAATTCTGATCAGTTCAAGGTTGACTTCAATCCTTCTGAGGTTGGTGAAATGAGAACCCAGATTGTTGGGGGCAATATGCTGACCCTGTAAATCACCTAGAGAGGGCTGTAAAGCATTGTGAAGCAGTATATAAATCTAAGTGCTATTGCTATTGCTACTGTCACCTCAATATTTTTGGCAAACCAAATTATTCGTGAAGAAATTTTGATGTTTTTTTTTTTTTAAAGAAACTTGACTGGCAATAAGCTGATATAAACAGTTAATATTCCAACTTCCCCATGACTTTCAGAAAAGAAAAGCGAAAGAAACAAGAAAAGAAAGAAATGATTGCTAGTCCTGTGAGAAATAACTCTCCCTTGAAGCCTCTTCTCAGTAAATTGTTGCAGTAATACAATTCAAGGTGGTATTTTGCCAAGGAAAATTGACTTTCTCACTTCAGTGCCTTGAACTGAAGTAATGAAAAGAACTGACTATATTTTGGCTGTCTACCCCCATCGAAGGAAGCCTCTGCATCTCACTCAAAGAAGGCTGTTTAAACATATGGATGAAAGCAGGGCAGAGACTCCAATCCAACTCTTTGAAGAGAAACAACTTTGATTCAGTATTTTCCTTTGAACAGGTGCCTTAAACTTCACTGCATCTTAAGGCACATATATCTATACTTTAATGTTATCTTTAAAAACTGACCCCACTCTAGAGACATTACATTATCAGCCATCCCATGCAGTCCTTAAATTATATATTTAAAAGGAAAAAAAAAACATATCCTTCTCCCTTCAAGAATTAATCACCCTTTCCCTGAAATAAATCTTCTTGGTTGGTAATATATTGGGAGATGGACAAATAAAAATTTCCATTCCTATCTAGAAATCTATTATGAAGAAGAAAATGATTGACCTGTGAATGAAGATATTTAAAATCTTGTCTAAAAGTCAACCTAACAAGTCATTTTGATGTAAATGCTAGGATGACATATTTAAGATTTCATCCTAAGAGCATCCCACTATTTTACAATGTTTTCCTTTGCAGAAATGGAATCTTCAGAAATAAAAATTTCCCAAATTTCCCAAATTGTGATTGCTGAATCATTGAAAAGTGCAGGTGGTGGTTATTCCCTTTTTCTGCTTCTCCAGGTCTTTGATTGGGGTTTCCTCTGGAGCAAAAGCAGAGAGCCTCTTCCAGTGAAGATTTCTCTGTGTCTTCTAATTTTCTTCCAGAGCAGAACAAAAAAGCCTCTTCCTGTGAAGGTTTTTCCAGTTCTTTATTTTGATTTTCTCCAGGAGCAAAATAAAGTCCTTTCTGTTGAAGTCCTCCCTGTTTGTTTATTTTGATTTTCCCCTGGACTGGAGCAAAATCTCCTGGTGTCAGGCTTTAAGTAACAATCCCACACTTATTTTATTCCATGCATGGCCCACCCACTATTTAATTTACCACTTCTGTTTGTGCTTCTTTCCCAAACTATATACTTCCCCCCCCCATTCTCTCTCTCTCTCTCTCTCTCTCTCTCTCTCTCTCTCACACACACACACACACACACACACACACACAGAGGTCCATGGTAAAATTGTCTTCCATGAAACCAGTTCCTGAGGCCAGAAAGGTTGGGGACCTCTGAATTAGACCATGCAGGAGAGCTCTTTTAAAGGTTATGCATTAACAGAAAAGCAACTAACTTAGCTCTGATCCTAAACTTGGCAACTTTAAGACTTGTGGACTTCAACTCCCAGAATTCCTCAACCAGCAGAGCTAATTCCTCAATCTAGAATGCTAAACCTGCTGCATATAAAAAAAAAATAGAGGAGCTCTGATCAGCTATCACGGACACATTTTGGATCTGAGTGGAGGTCCTGGGAAAGGTGTCAGAATAACACTTAGAAGGGACCTTGGGGGGAACCCTATGCCATTTCAGACAAGTCCGGTCTTTTCTTAAAAACCTCCAGGGTTGGAGCACCCAGAATTTCTGGAGACAAGCAGTTCCCCTGGTTAATTGTTCTCACTGTCAGGAATTTTCTCCTCTGTCTTGGTTTGCTTCTCTCTGTTCAGTTTCCATCCATTGCTTCTTGTTTTGCCTTCTGCTTCTTTGGAAAATACATTGCCCCCCTTCTTTCTAGCAGCCACTTAAAAGCTTGCTGCCTATCACCCTCTTGGGCAAAGCATGTGAGCCATTTCCTCCATTCAGTGGTCCATGAAAGTGCATCAATAGCATGTAGATAATAAAGTCAAAAAAAGGTGAATAACTATAGATAAAGCCCCTGTCACACTGCACCAATGGATGGAAAGAGGATGTAAAATGGAGAAAAACACTTGCCATCCGTGGGTTAACGCGATGCTTCCGTTCTGTACTCACTGCCTCTGTTTTGCTTCCTCTCTATCCGTCCAGCATCTGTCTATTGACATTTCATCTGCTCAGAAGGTTTTGAGCTGCTCAAAACTTTTGAGCAGAAAATGTATCCAATGCATCCGTTCTGCATCCTCTAGACATACGGGGGAAATCCATTCTGCATCCATTGCGCATCTGCTATATCCCCTAGGCATCCGTTGCGCATCCGGGCAACTCAAATCCGTTCCAGCAGTAAACGGACGCAGGGAGGAAGCGGAACGGACGTGCAGCGTTAGTAGCACGGATGGAGAAAGGATGAAAGCGGATGCAGCTATGCATCCGCGCCATCCGCTACGCATCTGCTCTGCATCCATTCGGCATCCTGTACGCATCCGCTCTGCATCCTCTATGCATCCTCTACGTATCCTCTCTGCATCCGCTCTGCATCCGCTTCCATCCGCTTCCATCTGCCAGGCTTCTGTTCCACATCCGCTTTACATCCGCTCTGCGTCCTCCCCCCCATCCGTTCCTTTCCGTGTTATCCGCTCTGCTTATGCAAATTTTTGCCCCTTTTGAGAGCGGATAACAATGGATGGAACATTTTTCTTGTCCGCTGTCTCCTTTTTACAAACGTTTTGCATCTGTTGGGCAGTGTGACAGGGCCTTAAGTTGAGGCTAGATGTGACAAGGAATGGCTAGGAGGGGAGGGGCCAGGTGAGGCATCCCTTGATGTGAGTGACATTGAGTTGGCCATGCCCAGACAGTCATGTGACCACCAAGCCACGTTCAACCAATCATGAGACCTCCAAGCCATGCCTATCCAGCAAGCCACACCCACTCAGTCACATGACCACCCAACTTGATGGATTTCAAAGACCAGTCATTGTGCAGGGTGCCAAGATGTCTCATTGCATGGGCAGTGTTTATTACATTTATAGGGTTTTTACAAGAAGACAAAGGCAACATAGATACAGCATCTGGATTGGAGAATAGATCCCACATGGGTGAAACCTCTCACCCACATTGGTACAACTTCCCAACCAATCCTTAAAACTAGTGGTGATGTTGGATGAGGTCACCTATAAGTGCGGAAAGTCTGGGACTTTCCACCTACACCTTCTGTTCTTTTGTAGATAAGTACATCTAGGAATGGTAGTTGTTTGTTTATTTCCATTTCCACAGTGAACATGATTTTGGGGTGTGTGCTGTTTAGGTGTGTTAGGAAATTGTTTAGGTTTTCTTTTTCATGGGGCCAAATCACAAATGTGTCATCGATGTATCTTAGCCATAGTTTGGGTTTGTGGGTGGCATTAGCCAGGGCTCTGGTTTCGAATTCTTCTATGAACAGGTTTGCAATGACGGGTGACAGTGGTGATCCCATAGGGGCTCCTTCAATTTGCTTGTATCTTTGTCCTTTGTATATGAAATATGTGTTGGATAAGCAGTGTTCTGTTAGTTCCATGAGGTGTTTAGCTGGTTGGTATTTATTTTTGATGATTTTGAGAGTTTCTTTTATCGGAACTTGAGTGAATAGTGAAACCACATTGAAACTTACAAGCAGATCTTCTTGTTTCACGTGTAGATCTTTGATCATTTCTAAGAAGTGGTATGAGTTTTGTACATATGAAGCTGCAGTTTCAGCATGGGGCTGTAGTTGTTTTGCTCAGTGTTTAGCAAGGATTTGTGGTGATACTCCTTTGGAGCTGACTATGGGTCTGAGAGGTATGTCTTCTTTGTGTATTTTTGGGAGACCGTATAGTTTGGGGCATCTGGAAGATTTTTCTCTTGGGATGATTGTCTGTTGGATTTCTCTGCTTATGTGGCTGGTTATAATTTTCTTCTTGGTTAATTTTTCCAGATATGTGGAAATTTATAGGTTTGTATTTATAGATTTGTATGTGGAATCTTGGAGGAGGTATGTCAATTTTGTTTCGTAGTCTTTTCTATCCATAACTACTGTGGAATTCCCTTTATCTGCTGGGAGTATGATTATGCTGTTATCATTTTTTAGGGTTTGTAGCGCTTTGAGTTCTTCTTTGTGCAAGTTGCTTTTCGGTGGTTTGCTTGTGCTTAGGATGTTGGTAACGTGGGGTCTTTTTCTGTCAGCTTCATCTGTATTTAATTTGGTTAAGCTGGATTCTACTGCACATATGATGGATTCTGTGGGGATATTCTTGGGTGCTGTGGCATAATTGAATCCTTTGGTTAGGACATCTGTTTCTGTTTTGGTGAGTTCTCTGTTGGAAACGTTATATACTAATTGTTTCAGGTGTTGTTGTGAGTTGTTGGGTGCATTCTTGTCATGTCCTAATTTCTTTAGTTTCTTCAAGAGTTTTTCATTTTTGTAAGTGGTTTCAGTTTCAGCTCTCCAAGTTGTAAGTTGTTTGATCTTATCCCAAAGTAGAGGGTGGATTTTGCTGCTCAGTTCCAGGTGTAGTGCGAGCAAATCTTTGTTTAACTGATCCAATTGGAATCTCTTACTGTGGAGCTCATTCCTGAGTAGAGCTATTTCAGTTCTTTTCAGGATACGTTTAGTAGCTGCTGTGCTGTGATGAAATGTTAATTTGAAGCAGGTTGGTGTTGCATTGTTGTCTCTGCAGCTGCGTAGGAATTTCAGGTCACATAATTAAAAATAATAAATGTTGCTACAACTTTAAAAGCACAACTACAATGATGTGGGATAATACCCGAAGGAAGCTGAACAGCATACATGTAACTACCCATGAAAACTTAAGAAACATACACACACAAACACACACACACACACACACACACACACACACACACACACACACATATATATATATATATATATATATATATATATATACACACACACACACACATACATTGGACAGACCAATAGAAGAATAAGTACCCACCTAGATGAACACAAAAATGCAGTAAAAAAGCTGGAACACACCTCCTCACTAGTCCAACACATGAAAACCACAGGTCACAACAGCAACTTCAATGGCACCAAAACCCTAGCCACTATAGAAAACCCCAGCTACAGAATCATCAGAGAAGCCATAGAGATTGAAAAAAGACCTGAAAGCATGAATAGAAGAGATGATTCCACCAGACTGTCAATCATTTGGAAGCCTGCACTCACAAACAGAAAGATCTCCATAGCACAAGCCAGACAAACACCTGGGCACAAACAGACTCCCCCTGATACCTCCAATTCAAACACACCCCAACCAGGCACCCAGATGAAACCTAGCTTCCTAATAGATAATAGCCGTCCTTTCACGCGAAGCCAAGCTGCACTGAAAGCCTCCAATACAGGAACACAGTGTTGCCAGCCAATCAAAGCCACAAAACAGACAGAAGAAAGCAGAAACACCAAACAAACAAACTCCAAGTCCAATAAACACAGACCGAGACTCCCAACCAATCAGGATGAAGAAAAAAGCATCCTGGCATAGCAATAGGGTAGCCTCAAATTTAAAACCAAAGGCTGTGATAGTCTGACCCACATACAAACTCCACACAGAAACCTGATGATGGCAGATGAGATTCTGCTGAAACGTTGCTACAACTTTAAAAGCACTACAATGACGTGGGATTATACCAGAAGGAAGCTGAATAGCACACATGTAAGTACCCGCGAAAACTTAAAAATACACACACATACACACACACATATATATATATATCCAAACCCTGAAAAATGATAACAGCATAATAATACTCCCAGCAGACAAAGGAAATGCCACAGTAGTAATGGACAGAAAAGACTATGAAACAAAATTGACAGACCTACTCCAAGACTCCACATACAAACCTATAAACACAGACCCAACCACATATCTAGAAAAAATCAACCAAGAAGAAAATTATAACCAGCCACATAAGCAAAGAAATCCAACAGACGATCATCCCAAGAGAAAAATCTTGCCCCAAATTATACGGCCTCCCAAAAATACACAAAGTAGGCATACCTCTCAGACCCATAGTCAGCTCCATAGGAGCACCATTACAAAACCTAGCCAAATACTCAGCAAAACAACTACAGCCCCATGCTGAAACCGCAGCTTCATATGTCCAAAACTCATACCACTTCTTAGAAATGATCAAGGATCTACACATAGAACAAGAAGATCTGCTTGTAAGTTTCGACGTGGTTTCACTATTCACTCAAGTCCCAATAAAAGAAACTCTTGAAATCATCAAAAATAAATACCAACCAGCTAAAGACCTCCTGGAACTAACAGAACACTGCCTAACCAACACATATTTCATATACAAAGGACAAAGATACAAGCAAATTAAAGGAGCCCCTATGGGATCACCACTGTCACCCGTCATTGCAAACCTGTTCATGGAAGAATTCAAATCCAGAGCCCTGGCTAATGCCACCCACAAACCCAAACTATGGCTAAGATACATCGATGA
>BLBF01000022.1:1093042-1118972 GCA_015471245.1 Laticauda colubrina | reverse complement strand
GATAGATAGATAGATAGATAGATAGATAGATAGATAGATAGATAGATAGATAGATAGATAGATAAGTCCTGTCCTGATATTTAACCACATTAACATGTATTGCCGTATTTTGCTTTAGTAAGTACAAAGTATTTTTGTTTGTTTGTTTTGTTTTTGATTGATTAAAAATTGCATATGGTTGTCCATCTCATTGTATAAGTCTGGGAAGTTTCACAGAGTTTGAAATAACGATACCAACATACAAAATAACAACAACAGCTAAAGCCCATGTCACACTGGCCAACGGATGCAAAAAGGACACAGTGGACGAGCAAAATGTTCCATCCGTTGTTATCCGCTCTCAAAAGGGGCAAAAATTTGCATAACCAGAGCGGATAACAAGGACGCATGGAGGACGCAGGGTGGATGCAAAGCGGATGCAGAATGGAAGCCCAGTGGATGGAAGCGGATGGGAGCGGATGGGAGTGGGTGGCACATCCGCAGGGCTTCTGGGGGGCCTCAGCGAAGCGGACGCATAACGGAAAGAGCGGATGCAGAGCGGACGCCGAACGGATGAAGCGGATGCAGAGCGGAAGCCTAGCAGATGCACAGCGGAAGCCTAATGGATGCCTGGCGTTCACTGCGCATGAGGGGAGGATGCATTGCGTCAGCCCCACGGATATAACGGAAGCAGCTCGGAAGCAGGTCACCATTCAGAGGAAAGACCTGCTGCCAGACACAGCTCCAGCCAGCCAGCCAGCCAGCCAGCAAGCCAACAACCATGGGGAATAAGAGAAAGACTGTGCCATCTGCTGCCAGCCCAGGCAAGAGGGACAGGGCCACCATCCCACCCCCTGGCCCTGACTCTGCTTCTGCTGGGGGCCTTGCTGTCAGCCGGTCTGCCTGCCAGCCTTGCTGCCAGCCGGTCTGCCTGCCAGCCTTGCTGCCTGCCTTCCTGCCAGCCTTGGTTCATGTCTGCCTGCCAGCCTTCCTGCCAGCCTCAGTTCATGTCTGCCTGCCAGCCTTGGTGCCTGCCTGCCTGCCAGCCTTCCTACCAGCCTTGGTGCCTGCCTCCCTGCCAGCCTCCCTGCCTGCCTTGGTGCCAGGCTCCCTGCCAGCCTTCCTGCCAGCCTTGGTTCCTGCCAGCCTCCCTGCCAGCCAGCAACCCCACAACCATGCGGAAGCACAGCAAGCCTCAGCCATCTGCTGCCAGCCCTGGCAAGAGGGACAGGGCTACCATTCCACCCCCTGGCCCTCGCTCTGGTTCTGCTGGGGCTTCTGCAGCACGGGCTCGCTCTTCTGGGGCTGGGGCTTCTGCTGCTTCTGCTTCTGGAGGAGCTGATGACAAGCACTCCAGCACCAGCCACCTCCACAGCACCTACACCCTTCACCCATGAGACTGAGCGACCAAGAGGAGTGCCAGAGACTCATTTTTGTCTTATAGCTTGTTGTTAATAAAGTCTATTTATGATTCACACACTTGCTTCATTTCTTTTTTTTAATAAAGTCTTGGTGGAAACTTTTAGAAATGGTTTAAGCCTTTGTATGCTTGTGGGATGGGTAAGGATAGCTTTGGCATGGGTTAGGATACCTGTGGAATGGGTAATAGCTGTGGGATGGGTTAGGATAGCAGTGGGATAGATAAACCTCCAGTGCAAGCAAAGTGGGACTGTATGGTCCACCCTCCCAGGTGCCACACCTACGGCCCTTTATTATCAATAATAATATAATAATTATCCACACATGTCAACATAAACACAACTCTTTATTAAACGCCCTGTTCATTGTAAGCGAACCAAACATACATGGCCCAATCTCATCCGTTTGATGAGACAGGCTGAAGGAAGCATCCATTAAGCATCTACCATCCTGTCTTGCCACTCCACTGCTCCAGCTGGGGAGTTGCACCAGTGTCTCAGGAGGTTGCGCTGCTTCTTTGCCTCATGTGAGGCTCTGTTGGGGCCTTGCACATCCTCAGTGTCGATCAGGTTTTGCCCTTGCCTCCATTCCCCAGGCTCCATGTCCCCATTGCCTTGTTGACGGTCCACAAGCCTGTTCTGCAACACTGGGTAGCGGGTGCGCATGAGATAGTGCAAGATGCTGCAAGCTTCCACGATCCTCCTCATGGTCTCTGGGCTATGCTGCATGTTGGTGAGAAGTACCTGGAACCTGTTGGCCAGGATGCCAAATGCGTTCTCCACCACCCGTCTTGCCTTGAACAGCCTGTAGTTGAAGATCTACATGGGTGAGGAGTCTGGAGGTGTAGGGCTTCATGAGGTAGGTTGTGAAGGAGAAGGCGTCATCCCCCACGATGAAGTAGGGCACATCTTGCGTGTCGTTGGGCAGCAGGTCTGGATCTGGGAAGCCCACCACGAGGTTGCTTTCCAGCCCCTCCTTGAGGTGACTGGCGTTGTATACCTGGGCATCTGAAGAGGAGCCGTTGCCTGAAGCATCGATGTACATTAACTTGTAGTCAGCATCGACCATGGCTAAGAGGATGATGCTGAAGAAGCCCTTGGAGTTGAAATAAATGGACCCCGACTTGGCTGGAGATTTGCAGGCCACGTGCTTGTCATCTATGGCTCCAATGGTGTGTGGTAGTTCCACTTCTGATACCACTGCTCTGCAACTTTCTTCCATCCTTCTTCAGTGGAGGGGTACTGGAGGAGCTCCTCCTTGTATTCTTCGATGATGGCCTGCACCACTTCTCTGACCACAATGCTGATGGTGTTGGATGGCACCCTCCAGCCGTACTGCATGCTCCTGTAGGAGGTCCCTGAGACCAGGTGGCGCAGAGTGAGTGCCACCTTGAGCCCAGGTTCCAGGCTGGGCCAGAAGCTGGTGTTTGCCTTGGTCAATCTGGGTGTCAGCTGCTTCAGAACTTCATCAAACATGGCTGGAGGCATCCTCATGAAGTTCTGGAACACCCGAGTGTCTTCGCTCCTGAGCTCCATCATCAGCTTCTTGTACAGTCTGTCCTCTGCTCTTCTGGCGAACCATCTTCGGAACCAGACTCTTTTTGGGTGGCTCCTTTTCTTCTCGCAGTAGTGTTCACAGAGCCTGCCGATGGCTTCGCACTGTTGCAGAATGATGGTGCCTGCCGAAAGGACTTTGTTACAATCCACGGTGGACATGACTGGATGCTGTGGAAGAGGAAGAGGCAGATGAAGGCTGCAGAGGTCTGCACCACTGGGCTGCTGTTCTGAAAGTGAGATGCAGGCGAGTTGCTCCCCCTTTTTATAGGCAGTATAGGTTTTCCGCTAGGCATCCTGTAGGCATCCTGTAGGCATCCTCTAGACATCCTTAATATCCGAGATAGGTCCCCTCTGCGAACGTTTTTTTCCATTTTAAACGCTTTGTTTCCATTCTGCATCCGCTAGGCATCCGTTCTGCATCCATTCTGCGTCCGTTCCGCTTCCTCCCCACGTCCGGGCGGATGGAGTTGCGCGGATGCGTAGCGGACGCCTAGCGGATATAGCGGATGCGTAGCGGATGCATAGCGGATGCAGAACGGACGAACTGGATACATTTTCCACGCAAAAGTTTTAGGCAGCCCAAAATTTTTGGAGCGGATGAAACATCCATAAACGGATGCTGGACGGATAGAGAGGAAGCCAAACGGAGGCAGCGTTTTCGAATGGATGGCAAGGTTTTTTGTCCGTTTTACATCCTCTTTGCATCTGTTGGTTCAGTGTGACATGGGCTTAATATACCAGATTGTACTTCAGTCTAATTCAACTTTTTTCCTTCCCCCTGAACTTACAAATCAAGATCTCTGAACATCCTGGCCCAGAATTTGGGAGAACAGCTAGATTTAAAGCTTTTGCAGAAGGCCAAAAGAGTTGGAGCCACGGAGTCTCAAGGAAACTTTGTTACAAATGATTAGTAGTTTATTATATTTCTGATAACACCATACCTTTTTCATTCTCAATCCTTAACCAACACAGCTAGGAAATAAAAATCCTTAAAATACATACCTTGCTGGGTCATTTCTCATAATTACATTTGAATTTTGAATCATTTGTGTCTGCAATATTTTTCTTACAAATATCTACAAGGTTGGTCAAATCATGTAAGAATTTGGACTTTAAAAGACTCATGTCCCTCGCCCCCCAGTTATTCAAATGTTTTATATACTCTCCAGGTTGTTCAAAAGCCTCCATGCTACTATTAACAGTTGCTTATGAATCCATAGGAATCAAGGTAGCTGGTAAGTGTCCCATGGAATGAATGCTTAGATCTCATATTTGCTTCCTACACTAAGCCAAAAGTAAATAATGAGGGTATCACAAATGCCAGCATGCCTCATTATCTGAGCAATTTATTTTCTTGGATAGTTCTATAGAATTGAACATTTGATTACCTAGTGATTCCTTTCCCCCTTTTCTATAAACCCACATTCTTTTGTACAGATTAAAGAGTGCAATTGATTTGGTTTAGTGCCAAACTCTCTCTCTGGAAGAACAATCTTCCAAAACGACACAAGGTGAAATGCCACTGTCAAAACTTTGGGAATTCTTGAATGATTGTTATTTGTCATAGATACATGCAAATACCCAGTCTCTCATGCTGCCAATCTGGCATTTTACAGAAGAACTTTATTCTCAAACTTGAATACAGTGTTATATCTTTAAACATGGTTTTTGAAGGCCTGGGCGATTTGACTCTGTGGTGAAGGAAAATAGTAACATGCTGTGGATGTAGGCACAGAGATGTAAAATGTTTCAAAGGATGGAGCTTGGCACTTCACAGTTACTTTGAACTACAAAGTAAGGCAATGAAAAGCAATGCACCCTCTTCCTCCTCCTGCAATATAAACAATGGAATTTGGCACAAAAGTTTCATGCTGGCATCGGCAGGATAGATACATTTCACTGAGCTTAAAGATTTTTCATTTTACACCAGAAATAAAGATCGCTTTGAGCTGAACATCATTCTTGGTAACTACATGAACACACTGGTATCATTTTCTTGTCCACAATATATAAATTGGTTTGCCACTGTCTTCTTCTCAGAAAATTGTGGATAGCTACAATTGGGGTAATTGCTTAGTTGTCTCTCTTCTTAGTACAGTATTAACAAGAACTGACCCTGCTGGGCTTTTGTGGATCAGCCAAGGTCAGCTAAGAGTTTCCACCTGCTGTGATTCTTTCAGGAGGGCTTACATTAACAGCAGGTGCCCTTGACTGCCAACTAAACTCTTCAACAAGGGCTCACTTCTGCTTGGGTCCTTTCATAAGATTGAAGAAGTAGTGAGACCATCAGAACCATCCATCACATTGTTTGCAAGGAACAAACCTGCTACTAGAGAGCCTCTTTCATATCAAAGACCATGCAGAAGAAAAAAAATATTTAAATCAGATCGTGGTTGATTGCATGGAACCACCATCTTGGACATGAGACCCTACTGGTACATTAACAGCATTCAAATTCATGATATTTAACTACAAACATCAGTACTCAAGTCTACTTAAGAGCCGTGGTGGTGCAGTGGTTAGAATGCAGTACTGCAGGCTACTTCTGCTGACTGGCGGCTGCCTGAAATTTGGCAGATTGAATCCCACCAGGCTCAAGGTTGACTCAGCTTTCCATCCTTCCAAGATCAGTAAAATGAAGACCCAGATTGTTGGGGGCAATAGGCTGACTCTGTAAACCACTTAGAGAGGGCTATAAAGCACTGTGAAGTGGTATATAAGTCTAAGTGCTATTGCTATTGCTACTTAATGGCACTTAATAGGGCCTAATATTCTAAATGCTGCAAATATTCCAAGATACTTTGTAACTTTCAAAATTTATTTTTATTTTATGGAAGTGTGCAGAATTTCATCTTACACTGTTGTTTGAAGCAAGTCAAAATCTGTTCTGTTTCAATGCATTTTATTCATAACATTTATGCAAGAGAAGTTTGTCATCCTGGATCTTTTTGCATCTCATCGAACCACAAGGGCGAGGATATGACATAAAAGAAGGTTTTCACGAAGCCAGATGGCTGATTATATAAAACTGGAGACAGGAGAAAAATTAATAAATAAGACCATCTAAGAATTTACATGAGTTTACTTTAATTTTGCAGCTATAGAGGATACTCCTATCAAAGTAGATTAGATTTTCCAAAGGGAAAAAGAAAGAAAAAAGAATATTATACAAGGATTATGACTTTAAAAGGTTAGAAGTGAAAATCTTTTTATAATTATCTAAAGATATCAGTTTTATTGTTTCTTGGAATTTCTTTGTAACAGCTTGCTTACAGTTAACCTAGGTTAGAAAAAAAATGATATTCACACCCAGTACAGCTCTAGGATTTTAGCTGACAAGAATATTAGTTCTTAAATCAGAATTATCTTTTCTGATGATCAAAGCAAAAAGCACAAAGAACAGTGTTCTATTTTCTAACTATGAATGTTACAAACCCTTTGTTGAAATGGGAACAGAATTGTTGTTCTAATTTCTAAAAGTTTTCTTTCCATGCAAAAGAGTTTTCCAAAGCCTTTTTTTTCTCACAGCATGGTTGATAGTAATATTTTCTTCAAGGTACTTTTTAGCTTGCTTTTGTTGATGGCAGCTGAGAGTGTTAATATTACTTTCTTTTCTTTCACTCTTCATGTTGCCCACCTCTGCATCATTCTCCAGCCCTCCTAGCCACCCATTATTTCTAATTTTAAAAAGACTCATGGGAGGAATTTTCCATGTAGTCATACCTTGAAATTTAATTGAAGAATAGGCTGCATGCAATATATTAAACCTCCAGAGATTTGAATACAATGAAAAATAAGATGGTAATTGACATTTCTCAGCCACATTGTAATTAAGGTAAGGACTAGTTCTTATTTATCCCTGAGAATTTTGTTATAATTTTTTGTTCAAAATTAAGCAAAGCCACAATAGCTTATTCAAGCACAAATTGAATAAGAATGATGAAAAATGAAAAAGAATCTTTGGCACAACATTGTTTGAACATTACAGTGGATTGTAATGTCAAACACATACATATTGACATATTGATGTATTGGTGGCAGTTAAAAATTCTGAAATCTCTCATCATTAATATCCTGAAGCTAGAGTTTACATTTTTTTCATTGTTATTTTTAGTTGGATTATATTGGTACTTGTGAAAAATGAGATCATCTGATTGTGTTATAAAACATTTTAATTTCCACTAAAATATGGTAGCACTTGAAGAGAGCTTTTATTTTGCCAGATGTGTTTAGTTTATTATGCAATATTTAACCATAAATGTATGCCTTGTTTTTCAAACATTTGTTTCATTTTATTGTTCTGTTGCTAAAACCTGGAAGTACTGTGGTAGCTGCTAAATTATTATATGTAGAAAGTAATATTTTCAAAACTAACATCGATGTATTGTGCAGACACTTAATACACATGCATACAAGTATACAAATTGATATGTGACAAGCTGTCATTTGATTCCTTTCAAATGTCAGCCCTTTGGGGTTGACCAGACCAGAAAACTGACTGCACAAGAAGACTAGAACAAAGCTTTATTGAGATGAAACTTCAGAAATATACAAAATTAACTGGAGAAGATTCTATAACTAAAAATATCTATCCATCCATCTGCTTATCAGACCTAATTTTCTCCCATTCTACTTGATAATGTCTAATGATGCATTAGACAGCGAAAACAGTGGAACAGCTTGACTCCAGAAGTTGTGACTGTTTCAACACTGGAGGCTTTTAAGAAGAGATTGGACAACAATTTGCCTTGAATGGTGTAGGGGCTTCCTGTTTGTGCAGAGGGTTGGACTAGAGGACCTCTAAAGTCCCTTACAACTCTGTGATTCTGTGTCATATATTACATTAGCAGAATTTTGAGAGTCTGTATTTTTTGACTCCTCCCTATTAAAGCTTAGGGAGTCTCTTCCTAATACTACCTCTATTCCCAAGGTACTACCTCTGTTCCCAAAGAAAACAGCCCCACCCTTTTTGTTTATGTAATAGGCTATGAATATTTCCTTGAAGGCCTGTTCAATGACTTTCTACATAAGGAAAAAAGTAGCTCAAAAGTCTGTTGGGGAACAGAAACTTTCATAAGTTGAGGAAGTACCACATTTTTAAAATCATTTCAAAGAGTATTAGAAAACAGATCCAAAGCTGGTTAAAGCTGGAAATAGCAGATGCATGCATGGGTATAATTATTTCACTCTTATCAAATTATCAATGGAAGGGATATATAACCAATGGGAAAGTCAGTTCTCAGATGGTTATAAAAAAACAGATTGATACCAAATCAATTAGTTGCTAAAAACAAGAGACATGTGGAATCTGTCTTTCCTGGCCCCAGAACTTTAGCAATGGGTTGATGTCCTTCATGTGGAAGGAGAAAGAGCTACAAACTTTAGAACTTTGTCCCTATCATAGGTTTTCCAATAGATATACATCAGTCACTGAAACCTTTTTGTAGTGACTTATCTACAGTAACTTTACTTACAAGAAACTTACTCGTCAGAATCTGTTTTGATATCTTGCCCTCTATTGGGAGGAAATAATAATATCCCTTTTGCAGGATGAATCTCTCATTGTGCTTTGTAGAAATTTGAGATCCTGGTCCAAGTGTTCCTTCATTGTCCTTTTTATAGTAATCAATGGACCACCCTCATATTCCACTTACCAATAGAAGTCCCTTTTCCTCGAAGGACAACCTCACTTGTTCTATGCTGTCAGACCAGAACTTAACAACAAGAAACTTGCAAAATTTCTTTCAGCTACCATTGCCCGATACAGAAAAGTATTCTCTTCACTCTCTGATTTTATTAACATGAAGTGTTTGTTGTTTTTTAAATCACCTACTTTGTACCCAGGTTTATTTCCTTATTTGTCACTGACGAATATACTATCTTGGTTATTATATATTTTGTTATATATTTGAATGCTCACCTAGGATAGGTTGGTCCGGATGGTGGGAGATTTGAAGAGCCATCATTGGCCATGAGCCACAAGCAGCCCACTATAAAAAGTCTTCTGTGGTTTCGCCAGCAAGCAGTTCCTGGAGAGAACATACTTGAGTCTTTTTTTCCACAATGCAACACTGGTGACGAGGGTGGGATACTGAGACAAAGGAGCCCAGTTGTGCACATGGCAATGAGGAACAAGCAAGACAAAATGGCTGGGAACAACTCGACACCCGCACCATTCAACCCAGCAACTGAAGACTGGGAATTTTACATCGAACGATTCCTCATGTTTCTAGAAGGGAGTGATCTCCAAGGAATATCCAAACAGAGGAAGAGAGTCGTCTTCCTCACCCACTGTGATCCCACAGTATTCAGAATGGCAAAGGCATTGGCATCAACCCACAATGTAAAGAAAATGGCATGGATGGACTTAGAGAAATTACTGCAAGCCCATTATGCACCAACCATTTCATGCCTCATCAAAAGACACAAATTTTATCGGCGCAACCAAAAGGAAGACAAGAGCATCGGAGATTTTGTTGCAGCACTAAGAGACATTGGCGGAGCATGTGAATTCCTAAACATGGATGAGGCCATGAGGGACCACATGGTCCTCAAATTAAAGGACCTTACACTACAGGGTTGACTACTAAGAAGACCTATAATAACATTAATGGAGACAATAGAAGAAGCCACCGCAGCGGAAGCAACACAAAAATCAACAGCCACCATGCGACAAATGAATAAATTAATAAAGGAAACCCCAAAAGGCACTAATCAAACACACAGTAAGACACCAGAGGAAACTCAAAAACTCACCACCTCAACACACCATGAGGATGTCGAATCCCTATCAGAAGACGAAGAGGAAGAAGAAGAGGTAAATCAACTCCGGTTGGAAAAAGGTAGACGGGAGCAAAATGAAAGGAAGTCAGAATTCTGTTGTGCCGTTTGCAGAAGAAACCATCCATATTCTGAATGCCATTTTTTCGATGCTATTTGCAGGTATTGTGAATGGCGGGGACACATAGTGAGGGCATGTCGAACTATAAATAACTATACCCCTAGACAAAGATGGAATACCCCTCCCAGGGAGAAGGAAAAGCAAAAAGGGAGCTGTTGGAGTCAAGAAAACAGAAACAAGTGGTGGAAAGAAGCCAATAGAAAAGAGGAAACACATCAAACAAGAACTATTGGACACTCAAACTCAATCAATGCAAAAAAAGTATATGTGCAAGTCACCATAGAAGGTCATCCATGTGAGATGGAGGTGGATTCAGGCTCATATTTATCAATGATATCGTGGAATACCTTAAAAAGACTAAGAATTGACATAAGAAAGAGAGAGCTAGAAATACAAAAACTCACACTAAAAGACTACCAGGGAAACAGAATTCCTGTAGTAGGAACCGGACATTTCAAAGTTGAATTTAAAAAACACACTAAAGTCCTTCCATTAACCATAGTTGACCGGGATTGCCCCAGCCTACTGGGACTCAAATGGTTTGCACCATTAGGAATCGGAGTAACTGGAATCAACAACATCACTGAGACAGACTGCGAAGAGAACCTGATGAAAGAATTCAAGGACGTCTTCAACGGAGAACTGGGCAAGTACCAAGGGTCCCCTATCTCATTTAATTTAAATCCAAATATAGCTCCAATAAAGCTAAAGGCGAGGTGAGTTCCTTTCGCATTAAAACCAAAAATTGATGAACAATTAGATAAAGTTATCGCACAGGGGGTATTAGAACCAATAGACCATGCAAGGTGGGAAATCTCAATTGTTACCCTTATTAAACCAGATGGGTCCATACGTATCTGTGGAGACTACAAGGCAACCCTTAAACATGCTCTACAACAAAACGCATACCCAGTTCCGGTGGTACAGCACCTATTACACTCTTTGGGGGGAGATAGAATCTTTGTGAAATTGGACCTTGTGCAAGCCTACCAACAATTACCAGTTGACCCAGAAACAGCAGAAGCACAAACAATTGTGACTCACAAGGGGGCATTCAAATGCAATAGACTGCAATTCGGAGTTAGCGTGGCACCAGAGCTTCATGGAACGCCTATTTCAAGGAATAAAGGGGGTGGTACCATACTTTGACGATGTATTAGTATCTGCCAAGGACAAAGAACAACTGAAAGACCACCTAAGGGAGGTCTTAAAATTTTTTAAAGAGGCAGCACTTAAAGTTAAAAAAGAGAAGCACCAATTAGCCACCGACAAAGTTGAATTCCTAGGATACCTCATAGACAAAGAAGGGATCCACCCCACTGAAAACAAAATCAGAGCAATAAAGGAAGCTCCCAGACCCAAAAATAAAACAGATTTGCAAGCTTTCTAGGGACTTATTAATTTTTACAATGTGTTTTTGCCACAGAAAGCAATGATAGTGGAACCACTGCACAGGTTGCTTGATAAGAAAGCTACCTGGACTTGGGGGCGATGATAAGAAACAGCATTCCAGGGAATAAAAGACTTACTTACATCAGACTGTGTGCTAATACAATACCACGAAACCTTTTCACTAACATTAACATGCGACATATCAACATTCGGCATTGGTGCCAAACTCAGCCACATATTACCCGATGGAAAAGAAGCACCTATCGCATTCTATTCCAAAACTCTATCAAAAATGGAGTGGAATTACAGCCAACTAGATAGAGAGGCATTGGCCGCAATAACAGGAGTAAAACGGTTCCACGAGTATATCTATGGCAGAGCTTTTTCACTTGTCACAGATCATAAACCTCTTCTAGGAATTTTCACAGGAAACAAAGCTACACTTAACATATTGTCACCGCGGATGACGAGATGGTCCGAATTCCTCGCTGCCTATAACTACAACTTGATCTGCTGACCAAGAAAGAATATAACACATGCTGATGCCCTGAGCCGTTCCCCCCTACCTGATTTAGAGATGATCCTGCACCAACCACATCAACCCTGCAAATCGAGATGTTGGCAAACCTACCCATAACAGCAACAGACTTTGCTAGGGAAACTGCGAGAGACAGAAACCTGGCGCAGATCTTAAATTGGGTAGGTAAAAGGTGGCCAGAGACAGCAAGTGATGAGACTGTTAAACCATTTTGGAATAGACAAACGGAACTATCAGTCTTAAAAGGATGTATACTATGGGGGGATAGGGTGATCATACCAGACATATTGAGGGAATGAATACTTGAATTATTGCATGAGGGTCACCCGGGTATTGTCAGAGTGAAGTCCCTGGCTAGGAGTTATGTATGGTAGCCAGGGATGGATAAGGATATTGTGGAATGGGTAGCAATGTGCAAACAATGCCAAGAATCTAGACCTGCACCACCTTCTGCACCTGCACTCGAATGGAAAACACTTAGGGGACCATGGTCTAGAATACACATTGATTTTGCAGGACCAACTAAAGGACACACATTCTTAATAGTGATAGACGCTTACTCAAACTGGCTAGAGGTAAGCATTATGCACTTAACTACAACAGAAGCGGTTATCAGATAACTAAGGAAGCTTTTTACGACACAGGGATTGCCGGATTTAGTTGTATCTGACAACGGACCGCAATTCACGGCAATAACATTTGAGAGGTTCCTAGCAGAACAAGGGATAAGGCACGTACTAACAGCGCTGGGTCAGCTGGCTATGAACAGACAAGCAGAACACATGGTCCATTATACTAAGGAAACACTACGCAAATTGGGAGCTGGAGATATACAGGAAAAGATATACAAGCTACTAAGTATACAACACATTACACCAAACACCACAACAAATAAAAGCCCAGCAGAACTATTAATGGGCAAAAAACTAAGATCAAACCTAGACAGACTACATCCCACATATAGCCCAGAAAAGCCAACAGACTCCTCCAGTAAGTGCCGCACATTCAAAACAGGGGACCTAGTCTATGCAAAAAACCTCATGGGGGAACCATTGTGGATACCGGCAACAATAACCCAAATAACAGGACCCCGGTCATACAGGGTAGAGACAGAGGATGGAAAGAGCTGGAGGAGACACATAGACCAAATCAGATCGAGGACCACACTGAGAAACACTAACAATCAGGATGAGGAATGGGAAGAACTTACACAAACAATGGAATAACCTCAAACATTAAATAAAAATAGCCAAACCAGAGAGGGGAGATCCCTCAAACACAAATGAGAGGGGAGGGGGAGACCTTCCAAAAGTAAAAGAAATAACAAAAAAAACCCTAACAATGATACAACAACCAATATTAACATTAGCCCCGATCGGAAATCGCAAACACGTACCTGAAGCCATAGAAGAAGAAGACAACTTGGGGAGACTGGAACAGGCTTCAGAAAACCACCAAGAAGCCACTCCTGGTGGGAGCAGCCGAGCCGATTCGACCAGCCAAGAAAAGCCTGGCGGGAGTGGCATGGCTGACTCTACCTTCCAGGAGGCTCCACGGAAGAGAACGGGAGAAACAGCAACCCCATCCGAAACAGTCCAGAGACAAACCCATGACTGAATTGTGCAGGTCCAGTCGAAACCATAAGAGCCCCACCTATTTACATGACTACGTAAAATAAGGGAGGCCTGATTGGTTGGACTGGACCACATGGGGAGGGGTGTTATATATTTGCTTACTCACCTAGGATAGGTTGGTCCAGATGGTGGGAGATTTGAAGAGCCGTCATTGGCCACGAGCTGCAAACAGCCCACTATAAAAAGGCTGCTGCAGTTTCACCAGCAAGTAGTTACTGGAGAGAAAATAAAAAGAATAGAAGATGAACTGGGTCTCGAGTCTTTTTTCCCACAACACAACATGTTTATTTGTATACTTATCATTGGATTAATTCATGTTTCTATATATTTTGTAATCTAATGTTTAAAAGAAACACTTCACTATTTTGTACCCCAAATATTTATACTATTAGCCATTTTGTTTCTATTTCTCAAGTTTTATTTTTAGTGTTCTGCTGCCTGTAGTTACTACATTGTAGTAAACTGTTTTATGCATTCTTATTGAAGCTTTAGAAATGTTTTGGGCTTTAAGCATTTTATTCTTCTCCCAATATAATATTTATGATAATATTTATACTATGTTTTCTTTACTCATGCTTTGGTTCTTTTATTTTTCTGTTTGTTTTTTCCCCACATTAATTCACTATTTAAGTTGCTGCTTTGTGATCATAACAATTATTTACCTATGTTGAATTGTCTTTGAAGAATATTTGGAAATTAACAGCTGGTACAAAATTGGATAACCAATTTCTGACACATGCTTCCTTTATCATATCACACTCATTTATCAATGTTTTCATGCACAAAAGTATTTTTGCCTTTATTAGTGTAAAGAATGGGACATCTGAAAAGTTTCGCAGTTGTTGTTTTAAATCAGTCTTTATTTGGTCATAAAAGAGCATGCAAATGACATCAAAAAGAATTATATCTATTTCAATGCAACCTATAAAAAGATATCTAAAAGCTAATGGTACTAACACAATATGATTTGAAAATATTAAGATATATATACATATATACAGATAGATAGATGATAGATGATATAGAATAGATTATATAGATATATGCATTCTTAATATTAAAACTACAAACTAAGTTGTAGGAACAATATGTACAATATAAAATATGATATTATAATGAGAAAATAATTACATTATCAGGCAGAAAGAAGTATGAAAGCTATTCTGATTTAAACTTCTGCTTTGCTGCCCTGAACAGATATATTAAGGACATCAGCATTTACAGCAGTTTGAAGTGGAGTATTCCCCATTGTTTCACATTCAGAATCAATGCAAATGAATGGAAAAAATTATCTACCACTTTTCCCCATTATTTATTAAAATTGCTGGATTCCCCCAATATGTTACAAAGCTTAAAGAAGGAACAACAAAAGCAGAGCTATAATTCTGATCAAATAGCACATTCTGCTGTGCAACAATATTCTAGCTGCCTGCCAATTCTAATTCTGGAAAGATGCACCCTACATGTCTTGGGCTATTCACCTGGGAGCTTTTGTTAGGGTTAACCTGGTCATTGTCCATGGAAGTGTATGATGGTCTGATAAGCTCTTGCATGTTAGCAAAGCATATTCCCATGAGGATCCCTTCCAACTCTAGTAGCAACCATGGTGATTATTCCTATCAAAGATTGGGACAAATTACTGTGACTGATAGGATCAGGAAATAGCTTGTACGATAGACAAACATATTGCATCTGCCCACCCCACCCAAAGGAATACAATTATCAAAATGTCAGATCCATAACTCTGAATGGTAAACAAGAAATCCTTTTAAAATTTACATATACTGATCTCTTAGGATTTTTCCAGATCATTTTTGCACATTAATCTCCATGTAGCTGTTGTACATTCCCTTTTGCTGTCTTTCCTTTGAAAGAGGAAGACTAATGGCATTCTTTCAAATAGCATTTTCAAATATCCATAAGCTAAATGCATCTATGTTTCCTGTTACGTCCAGTTGCGCATCTATTTTCATCAGTCTTTTTTCTTGACAAGCACTATTTTCAGTCCTCCACATTTAGATACCATTCCCATCCAAATCTATAGAATGCTCCTTCCAGCAATTCCTTAATTTTAGTTTCATTCAAAATCATGTAATTGCTTTTATTTTTAATTCATCTGATTTTGCCAGAAGCTCTTTGTTTTCAGCTGTATTAAAAAGTGTTCAGCATTTTCTCAGCCCTTTCTAAATGTAAACAGCTCCTTGCTCTCCTTAATAAATACCTTTTTTCTATATGTACATCACATTATACAATATTGTTTATTCTTCATTTTTTGTAGCAATCATTTCTCTTATATGAATTTTTCTCATTTACAGATGCACTTCCCAATTTCTTCCTACTTTCATTGTGCACCTTTTTTTTCAGACTTCACACTAAGCATAATTTCACACATTTTAGTAATTTCAAGTAATATCTGCATTGTCCTTCCTTAGGTCACTTTTTAGGTGTCCTGTTCAGAGAATAACACTAATTCTTTGTCATATGTCTGCCAAGTCTCAGATGTTTCAGATATTTTCCTTTCTTTTATGTCTATTTTTCCCAAGATCCATAATATTGCCTGATGTTTAGAACTTTTTATCTCTTTTTTTCCTCATTTATTCTCTCAGTCTTTTATCATAAAGAACAAAAATTATAATTGTAGATTAATTATTTTTTTCTGGCAAACACTTCATTAGGTGTGCTTAAATGGTCTATTTGAAACAAACGTGTAAGCAGATACTCCCTAAAAAATCAGTCATCTCATTCATATCTGGGGCTTTGAATGGACTAATTATGTTTTTCTGTACTTTGTCATCTTATTCCTGCATATCCATTCATGTCAATTAGCAGAGTATTTTCCCCCAAATCTTATTCATTCAGAATATTGTGTTCCTGGTTCTTTTGTTATTACCATTCAGCATTAACATTCTCTGGAACATAATAATCAGCTGTCATTCCTACTTTCATACAAAATCACAACAGTCTATATGACATTACTTTCATTATTTTCATAACATATACTTTAGTCCTTTTATTCATAATTAATCCTGCCCTTTCACCTTCCTGCATGTATTTTTCAACTCTATTCCACAAAATCATTATTCTGTAGATCTTGGATGTTCATGTACTCATCCTAGCACAGCATAAATGAAGAGCCCTGGTTGCATAGTGGTTAGAATGCAGTATTGCCTACAATCTGGAGTTTGATCCTGATGGGCTTGAAGTTGCCTCAGTCTTCCATCCTTCCAAGGTTGGTAAAATGAGGACCCAGATTGTTGGGGGAAATAGGTTAACTTTGTAAACTGTTCAGAGAGTGCTGTAATGCATTATGGACCAGTATATTAGTATAAGTGCTATTGCTGTTGGCTTTAATTTCTCGTTTCTACTTTATGGCATACACTGATGTTGCTTCTATAATCTTGCAAACACCTGTTGGATTGAAAAGAGCCATTGAAGTAACATGAAGGTACTGCAGAGAAGTTGAGAAAATTGGAAATTCTGGTTTTTGCCAAGAATGCTGTGCCAACAAAATTTTTGAAGTCAATTTTATTAGCTCCCAAAAGGAACTCTTAACTATCTAGTAGTTAGACTCAAGACAGGAATGGCATTAATTCAGGTTAAAGCCCGGAAGATGATAATATACTGGCATAATATGCAATTCTTTCAGTCAGACTGACCCACTTAGTTTTAACAGATAATTTCTCTTCTCCATGGAAACAGGCAGTGGGGAACAAGTTGGCTTCGTAAGGGTTCTCTTTACCATTTTTAATATTGATCAGCTATGATCAAGCCAAACAATTAATAATCCAAAGAATAAGGTAAAGCCCATGTCCCACTGCACCAACGGATGCAAAGAGGATGTAAAATGGAAAAAAAGCTCGCTATCCCTTTGAAAACGCGATGCATCCATTGTGTACTCACTAATACGTGTTTCATACGCTCTATTCATCAAACATCCGTCTACTGCTATTTCATCTGCTCAAAAAGTTTTGAGCTGCACAAAACTTTTTGAGCGGATGAACTTTCCACCGCGTACAATGTACATCCATGACATATACGGGCAACAAATGTTCTACGTCCGTTGTCATCTGTTACACGTCCGCTGTATCCTCTCGGCATCCTCTGGACATCCCCTCAACTCACATCCACTGCAGCTGAAAGCGGAAAGAGGGAGGAAGCAAAAGTACACGGAATGTCCACACAGCATTAGTAGCACGGAAATAGAAAGGATGAAAGTGCATGCATCTCGTATATAAAGCATTAAAACAGACAAAACGTTCGTATATGGGATGTATCTCGGATATTTAGGATGTCTGGAGTATGCCTAGAGTATGTGGAAGGACACCTAGTGGAAAACTGATATTTCCTATGAAAAGGGGGAGGAAATCACCTGGATCTCAGTATGAGTCCAGCAGCCCTGGTGTACAGACCTCTTCACCCTTGCTCTTGCTCTTCCACATCATCCATTGATCTCCACCATGGATCATCACACACTCCTTATGGTAGCTGCCATCATTCAACACCAGAATCAAGTCCTGTTCAGACTGTTTCACCTTTTCTACACAAGGAGAAGAAGGAGACATCCAAGAGCTGTGTGGGTCCGATGATGGATTGGGAGAAGAGTGGAGTTTGGACTCTATGACCAGCTGATGGTGGAGCTGAGGAAAGAAGACACTCGTGCATTCCTGCATTTCATGAGGATGCCACCAGCCATGTTTGACAAAGTTGTTGAGCATCTGAGACCCAGGTTGACCAAGCTGAGCAAGAACTTCCGTCCCAGCCTGGACCCTGGACTGAAGGTGGCACTGAATCTGCACCACCTGGCCTCTGGAACAACATACAGAAACATGCAGTATGCCTGGAAGCTGCCACACAACACCATCAGCATTGTGGTCAGAGAAGTGGTGCAGGCCATCATCGAAGAATACGTGGAGGAGCTCCTCCAGTGTCCAACCACTGAAGAAGGCTGGAGGAAAGTTGCAGAACAGTGGTACCAGAGGTGGAACTTTCCCCACACCGTTGGAGCCATAGATGGGAAGCACATGGCCTGCAAAGCTCCAGCCAACTCAGGGTCCACTTATCACAACTACAAGGGCTTCTTCAGTAGCATCCTCTTTGCCATGGTTGATGCTGACTACAAGTTCATGCACATCGATGCTTCAGGCAACGGGTCAGCTTCAGATAGCCAGGTATACAATGCCAGTGACCTCAAGTATGGGCTGGAATGCAACCTCATCATGGGTTTTCCAGATCCAGACCCCCTACCCAATGACACACAAGATGTACCCTACTTCATCATGGTGGATGACACCTTCTCCCTCAGAACCTACCTCATGAAGCCCTACACTTCCAGATACCTCACCTGTGAAGAGAGGATCTTCAACTACAGGCTGTCCAGGGCAAGACGGGTGGTGGAGAACGCCTTTGGCATCCTGGCCAACAGGTTCCAGGTACTTCTCACCACCATGCAGCATCACCCAGGGACTGTGAGTAGCATCGTGGAAGTTTGCTGCATCCTGCACAATTTCATGCGCACCCGCTACCCAGTCTTGCAGAACAGGTTTGTGGACTGTCAACAAGGGAATGGGGACATGGAGCCTGGTGAATGGAGGCAAGGACAAAACCTGATAGACACTGTGGATGTACAAGGCCCCAACAGAGCTTCACGTGAAGGGAAGAAGCAGTGCAACCTCCTGAAGGGAAGAACACTAGTGCAACTCCCCAGCTGGAGCAGTGGAGTGGCAAGACAGGATGGTAGATGCTTAATGGATGCTTCCTTGAGCCTGTATCATAACACTGATGAGATTGTGCCATGTATGTTGAGTGGCCCTACAATGAATAGGGCATTAAAGCTTTGTTTATTTTGAAATGTGTTGATCAATGAATAAATTGTTATTGATAAAAAGGGCCATATGTGTGGCAGCTGGGAGGATGGACCATACAGTCCCACTATGCTTGCACTGGAGGTTTATCAATCCCACAGCTATCCTAACCCATCCCACAACTATCCTTACCTATCCCACAGCTATCCTTACCTATCCCACAACTATCCTTACCCATCCCACAGCTATCCTTACCCATCCCACAGCTATCCTTACCCATCCCACAAGTATGCAAAGGCTTAACCCTTTTTTCAAAGTTTTCACCAACACTTTATTAAGTAAATAAAATGAACCAAGTGTGTGAAGCAAAGATAACCTTTATGAACAACTGTCTTAAGTAAACTGTATGACTTTATTAAAAAAGCAAAATGAACCAAGTCAAGTGTCTTTATGCAAAGATAAAGTGAACAGGTAACAACTCAGTCTCTGGCATTATTCTCAGTCACTCTGAGGCATGTCCATGGTCTCAGCTGTCGAGCAGCCAGGGACTGTGGAGGTGGCTGTGGCTGGAGTGCTGGTCTGAGGCGCCATTGGGGTGCTTGGCCCCGAGAGTACAACAGGGGATGGTGTTTTCAGGAAGCTCTCAGAGAGCTGACTCAGTCCCGTGAGGTTGAGAGGGCCTTCCTCAAGGACCTGGGATGTCAGGCACAGTACTGATGACAGATTTTCTGTTGAGGGGCTTGGCTGTGGGGTGGAGGAAGGAGGAGTGTAGTGGGGCTGTCTGGTCTGCAGCTGGGTGAGGTGAGGTGTCTGTGGTGTGCGATGTACCTGGGCCTGGATTGGGAAGGGCTGCCTCTGCTGTGGGAAGTCCTGGTACTCATAGCCTTGGTAGGTCAGAGACTGGTGAAAGTTGTGGAAAGGCTGTGACATCACCTGGGGTGGAGGAGGAGTCCTGGAGTGGGTCGGAGCATGTTCAGCTGGGCCTGGAGGGTGGTGCAGCAGTGCTATGATCTTCTCCTTCATCACCTGGTACTGGGCCTTGTGCAGGTCCATGAGGGTCTGGCTCATGTACATGATGAAAGGCTTGCAGTTCAAGGATGGTATATCGCTGTGGACTAGCTGAGAGAGAAGATCTGTGCTGGTTTTGATTGTGTGCCTGATCTCCAGGAGGACAGTGTGGCTGTGGCCCTCTGGTCTGCCTCTCTGCCTGCTTTCTGTGGAGGTGGAGCTGGGGGTGGGGGTGGGTTGGTCTCTGGCTGCTGCTTCTTCTTGCTCCATTTGAGACAAGGGATCCTCCACGTCCTCTGGCATGGGGAGTGCAGCTGTCAGGGGGGTCTCTGCCGTGGGGCCCTCCAAAGACACCTGCCTGGACACGGTAGCTGTCTCCTGGCTGGAAGAGGAGTGGCTGTCTGTGGGCTGTCTGAGGGAGAGGGTTTACAGAGGGGCTGCTCCTTGGTGGCAGAAGTCACCCTCCAGGAAGCTGCACTTGGCCATGATGTACATCTCCCTGTCAGTGAGCTTGACAGCGGCCTGGCCAGATTTCTTCAGGTGCAGTTTGCCATACCAGGTGTGCATGTGCTTCCACCATCCCAGGAGTACATCTGAAGTGTAGCCCAGGCTTTCTGCCTTGTCCCTCCATGCTGCCTGCTTTCACGATAGAGTCTGTGGCCCTTTCTCCACAAGTACTTGTTCTCCCTCAGCCATTCCAGCACCTTCTCCTCATGGTCCTCAGAAATGGAGTACTGTTTCCTCTCTCCCTTCTCCTTGCCTTGCCTCTTCCTCCCTCTGGCAGGGCCTTCAGAGCCTTCAGCAGCAGGGCTTTAGGGCTTTGGGGCTGGTCCACCACAGCAGCAGCAGCAGGAGAAGCACCAGCAGCAACAGCAGCACCCGCAGGAGAAATACCACCAGCAGCAACACCAGCAGCACCAGCAGCAGGAGCAGCAGGAAAAGCAGCACCAGCAGCACCAGCAGCAGGAGAAGCACCAGCAACAGGAGAAGCACCAGCAGCACCAGCAGCTTCAGAGTCAGTGCCAGGGGGTGGGATGGTGGTTCTGTCCTTCTTGCCAGGGCTGGCAGGAGTAGGCACAGGCTTCCTCTTCTTCCCTGACTGACGAACCATGGTGTTCTTTCAAGATGTCTCTGGCAGCAGGTCTTTCCTCTGAATGCTGACTTCTTGCGAGCTGCATCCTTTTACATCTGTGGAGGTGACACAATTCATCCTCCCCACATGCGCAGGGACCGCTTTGCATCTACTATGCATCCGTTACGCATCCACTATGCATCCTATAGGGCTCCATGATGCATCCGCGTCATCTGCTACGCATCCGCTCCTTCCGCTACGCGTCCGCTTCGCTATTCTTCCCCAGAAGCCCTGTGGATGTATCATCCGCTTCCATCCGCTTTCATCCGCTAGGCTTCCTACGAACATCTGCTTAACATCCTTGCTATGTACTTCCCCCGTCCGTTCCTTTCCTTTGTTGTTGTCCATTCTGTTTATGCAAATTTTCACCACTTTTGAGAGCGGATAACAACAGATGGAGCCACCCCCAAAATTTTGCTCGTCCGCTGTGTCCTTTTTGCACACGTTTTGCATCCGTCGGCCAGTGTGACCTAGCCTTAAGTAGAGCTTCAGATGGAAATCAACAGGTTGTCCCAACTTGATAGAATGTGGACCAATAGAGGTACTTGGGAACCAGAAAGTTATCTGCAAAGGTATGTTATCCAAGTTGATTTTTAAAAAAAATCAGATACAATGTTCTTCCATCAGCATTACTCCAAGGCAGGTATAAAAAGTACTTTCTGTGAAGCACATTTGTCTGTGTGATGATAAGAAATTTGAAACCACCTTGCATATATTATGACAGTATATACTTTATAGGGACAAAAGGTCTATTTATATTTGACCCCTAATAGATAAATTCTCAGGGAGATCAGTCAAATGTTTTCTGAATTATCTCCACCAGGATTTAAAACCTGGTATTACCTCAGTAGTAGCTAGATTTTGTGTTTTGCAATGAAAATAAGCTTTTTAAAAACTGATATTCACTTTTATCTTTGATATTATTTTTGATAGTAATTTTTAATTAATAAGTTGCTAGGGGTTGTTTACTCTATATGAGAGGTTTTTTAATTTTTTTAATTCATCATTCCTTGGGCACTTCTTGCATTAATATGGTAACAGAGGTGTGAATGTAATATGTAACTTGTCTTTTAGTATATGCTGCATCAGTTTGTATCACTCTGTTAATGTTCTTTTGAAACTAATTGAATAAATGCTTAAGGCCTTGTCCCACTGCACTTAATGGATGCAAAGAGGATGTAAAATATTATAAAAAGCTTGCCATCCATTGGAAAATGCTATGCATCCGTTGTGTGCTCATTGCATATGTGTTTCATATGCTCCATCTGTTGAGGATCAGTCCACTGTGATTTCATCCACGCAACAAGTTTTGAGCGCCACAAAACTTTGTGAACGGATGAACTTTCCGCCACGTACGATGTAAATGCATGACATATGAGCAACAAACGTTCTATGTCCATTTATCATCCGTTAAACGTCCGCTGTATCCTCTCTGCATCCTCTGGGCATCCTTGCAACTCACATCCGCTGCAGCTGAAAACAGAAAGAGGAGGGAAAGAAAGGGTACATGGAATGTCTATACATTGTTAGTAGCACGGAAATAGAAAGGATGCGTTTGCATCCGATATACATCCACGCGGCATCCTTTCCTTTAGGTGTACGTGATGCATCCGCTTCATCCGCTATGCGTCTGCTTTGAAATTCTCCCCCGGAACCCCTTTGGAGGTGTCATCTGCTTCCATCCGCTAGGCTTCCTATGAACATCCGTTTAACATCCCTGCTACATACTACCCACGTCCATTCTTTTCCATTCTTTTCCATTCTGTTTGTGCAAATTTTCACCACTTTTTGAAGTGGATGACAATGGATGGAGCCACCCCCGAAATTTTGCTCGTCCGCTGTGTCCTTTATGCATACGTTTTGCATTCATCAGCTAGTGGGACCTAGCCTTTACTTACTTCATCTCCAGTCTATATGCACAACTTAGCTATTATCAGAAGTTTACCTAGAGTTAGAGAAATCACTGTAATTCCTGTCATCTTTCTTCTATTTTCAGAATTTTTATTTCTTTCTTCTACAAGTCATATGGAAGATTTGCAAAGAAAAAAGTATTTTTAAATACTTAAATATTTAAAGTATTTTTAAATAGTATTGTAAGATAGTATTTTTTAACCCTAAACTATCCACTATTGACCTCACCCCATTCCTAAGAAGTCTGTAAGGGGTGTGCATAAGTGCGTAATAATGCCTACTGTCCCTGTCCTATTGTCCCCATTTATTTGTACTTATTTCCTGTGGTCCTACTCATGTTTATACTTATACCTATTATCTTGTAAGCAATTGACAAATCAAAAAATAATAAATAAATAAATATCTTTCAATCAAAATTTGTCAACTTGCTCATTTTAATTTTTGAAATATACAGGACTTTCTACTTCTGTACAGCTATTTTAGTTATGTGGACCTCTGACTGATTTAAGTTCTGAATCAGAGATCAGAGTTTCATATAAACATTCCAAAAAATTCTTTTCTAAGAAATGAAATATTTTCCAACCAAGGAAGAAAAAGGAAAAAGCGTTATCAAAGGCATTTTATCTCTCAAATAGTTTAGGTGGCCGAATCTTTTTTTTTTTTTTGGTTCTTCAGCTGTCATTTACAAATCATATGCCTCCACATCAGTCATAAATGTCATCAATGTCATTCAAGGTCACATTGTTAGAAAACAGTTGTCATTTCATTTATCATCCTGCTGATTGTCCTTGTCTGGCTATAATGCAAGTATACTAAACTAAGGAAGTTGAAGCAGGAAGAAAAAGCAATAAAGAGATAAATGCATTTCATATTCCTGTTTTCACTAGCACTAGGGCATAAATTGATTAAAATACCATTATTTTTCATCCATTTAGCTATTAGTTTAATTGTGTAAAATTCACTTAAACCACAAAAAAAAAAAAAGAGAGAAAAGCTAGGGAAAAACAAATGGTGGAGAGCTGTGAAAAGGTATTGAAAATCAATACATGGTAGATTAGAAGTGGTCCTTGGCTGTGTGTTATGAAGAAGTGTAAGTGGATTTAGAAAATCAAATTATGTATCACAAAAATGCACAGTTAAAAAAAAATAAAATTTACTTTTCCATTGTTATTTTCCCTTTTACTGAATACATCTCTTGAAAGAATTGGAGGACTTGCTTTTTGGAATGATAACCCTTTAGGAATCCATGCTGACCCCCCTCTGGGGGTGGGTTATTATAAATTATATTATAAATATAATTTATAATAATAAATAATCATCTTTAATGATTTGGCTGTTCTCCCAGGCCTTGGGGTAGTATGGTGTTTGTAGAAGCCTGGTGGTGATTTTGTTGTTGCTGTTGCTCTTTTCCTCTTGTAGTTCTTATTTTTGATGTAAGTCTCCCAGATGTCTTTTGGAGCCAGGTATCCTTTAAAGTTCATACAAACTAACTAACAAACCTCTCCCCCCCCCCCCCGTGTGTGTGTGTGTGTGTGTGTGTCATGGTGGTCTAGAGGTTGAGCTCTTCCCTCACAATCAGGAAGCTGTGAGTTCTATCCTAGGTAGAGATAGATATTTCTCTCTCTGGGCACAATGGGAATGTAGCCGCTGAATAATACATCTGGCCAGTAAACACTCAGCTTCATTCAGTTGCCTCGACACCACTCCTCAAGGGATTATGGGATCATTAAAAGAACATGATGTTGATGATGATATGTGTGTATTTGTGTATCTCTCTCTCTCTCTCTCTGTATGAATATATATATATATATATATATATATATATATATATATATATATATAGACCAGCCTCAAATTTAAAACCAGGAGCTGTAAGACCCATATCCATACAGAAGCCTGAGGATGGCAGATGAGATTCTGCTGAAACGTTGCTACAACTTTAACAGAACTACAATGACGTGGGATAATACCCGAAGGAAGCTAAACAGCACACATGTAAGTACCCGCGAAAACCTAAGAAAACAAATATCTGACCTCTACGGGGAGGAAATAAACAGCCAGATCAAAAGCTATGAGAAGCTGGAAGTTAAAAGAGCAGGAATACTATGTGACCTAAAATTCCTATGCAGCTGCAGAGACAACAATGTAACACCAACCTGCTTCAAATTAACATTTCATAAGAACACAGCAGCTACCAAACGTATCCTGAAAAGGACAGAGATATCTCTACTCAGAAATGAAGTTCACAGTAAAAGATTCCAATTAGATCAGTTAAACAAAGATTTGCTAGCACTACAACTGGAATTGAGCAGCAAAATCCACCCTCTACTTTGGGATAAGACCAACAACTTACAACTTGGAGAGCTGAAACTGAAAATACTTATAAAAATGATAAACTCTCAAAAAAACTGAAAAAATTAGAAAATGACAAGAAAATTCCCAATAACCCACCACAACACCTGAAACAACGAGTATACAACGTTTCCAACAGAGAACTCAACAAAACAGAAACAGATGTCCTATCCAAAGGATTCAATTATGCCATAGCACCCAAAAAAATCCCAACAGAATCCATCATATGTGCAGTAGAATCCAGCCTAACCAAATTAAATACAGATGAAGCTGACAGAATAAGACACCAGGTTACTCACATCTTATG
>BLBF01000022.1:1077215-1088042 GCA_015471245.1 Laticauda colubrina | reverse complement strand
TAGATATATAGATATATAGATATATAGATATATAGATATATAGATATGCTGTTCAGCTTCCTTCGGGTATTATCCCACGTCATTGTAGTGCTTTCAAAGTTGTAGCAACGTTTCAGCAGAATCTCATCTGCCATCATCAGGCTTCTGTATGGATGTGGGTCTCACAGCTTTTGGTTTCAAATTCGAGGCTGGCCTATTCTGATTGGCTGGGAGTTTTGGTCTGTGTTCACTGGACTTGGAGTTTGATTGATTGGTGTTTCTGGTTTCTTCTGTCTGTTTTGTGGCTTTGATTGGCTGCCAACACTCTGTTCCTGTGTTGGAGGCTTTCAGTACAGCTTGGCTTCGTGTGAAAGGATGGCTGCTATCCATTAGGAAGCCAGGTTTCACCTGGGTGCCTGGTGTGGGGGGGTGTTCGAGTTGGAGGCATCAGAGGGAGTCTGTTTGTGCTCAGGTGTTTTCCTGGTTTGTGGCGTGGAGATCTTTCTATTTGAGAGTGCAGGCTTCCAAATGATTGACAATCTGCTGGAATCATCTCTTCTATTCATGCTTTCAGGTCTTTTTTCAATCTCTATGGCTTCTCTGATGATTCTGTGGCTGGGGTTTTCTATAGTGGCTAGGGTTTTAGCGCCATTGAAGTTGATGTTGTGACCTGTGCAGCCAAGCTGCACTGAAAGCCTCCAACACAGGAACAGAGTGTTGGCAGCCAATCAAAGCCACAAAACAGACAGAAGAAACCAGAAACACCAATCAATCAAACTCCAAGTCCAGTGAACACAGACCAAAACTCCCAGCCAATCAGAATAGGCCAGCCTCGAATTTGACACCAAAAGCTGTGAGACCCACATCCATACAGAAGCCTGATGATGGCAGATGAGATTCTGCTGAAACGTTGCTACAACTTTGAAAGCACTACAATGACGTGGGATAATACCCGAAGGAAGCTGCACAGCACACATGTAAGTACCCGCGATAACTTAAAAAAACAAATATATATATATATATATATATATATATATATATATTTCACACGCACACACTGTATACATATATTTGTGTTTGTATGTGTGTGTATGTATACATATACACATACAATATTGTACGTACAGTATATACTTTGAATATGCAGCTTTCTTGAGCAATGAAGAAAGCATGAAATGGGTTGGAAAGATCAGGGTTGACTGGAACACTATATTTTTCACATCACACTGCAGCAAATGAGATTCGGGTAGGCAATAGACATGGAACTAATGAATATCAAGTTTGCTCAAGAAATCATTTTGATATGTGCCATTTTAGCATTAAACTTTCCACATAATTTACTGTACATTAGAATCATTATCTTGGTTAAATAAATCTGTAAATAGAAATGAGAATGAATAATCAGCCTATCACCTAAAACCTGAATATTTTTATTTTTTGGACTGCTATCTAATTGGTACTTAGACACATAAAAATCTAACATTGTCTTTTTCAAAGTTTTTTTTTCCCCACTTCTAATACAGGCACCTTCCCTTCCATTATTATTTTCATGTGGATTATTTGCTATTTTCACATTTTTCTGAGACAATCCATGACCATTTTTAAAAGATATATCTTATTTCAATAATCTGTAAGGTTATATTCAAAGTAGTGGGATTCAATGTTTTTTACTACCAGTTCTGTGGGCGTGGTTTGGTGGGCATGGTGCGGTTTGGTGGGTGTGGCTTGGTGAGCATTGTGTGGCTTGGTGGGTATGGCTTAGTGGGTGTGGCAGGAGAAGGATATTGTAAAATCTCTATTCCCTCCCCACTCCTGGGGGGAAAGTGACTGCAAAATCCCTATTCCCTCCCCACCCCACTAACCTGCTTTCCAGCTCCGTTCTCCTGTGCAGAGCAACCAAAGCAGACCCAGCCAATCAGCTAAGACTTGGGAGGCAGAGAATAGATAAGGACAGGGCCAGTCAGAGGTGGTTTTTGCCGGTTCTCCAAACTATTCAAAATTTCTGCTATCTCCACAACTGGTCAGAACCTGCTGAATATCACCTCTGATATTCAGTATAGTAAGCAGTATTTTTGCTGGAATTCTGATAATTGAAATCCACACATCTTCAATTCTAAAATTGAGAAACACTAGTTACACTGCAACAGAATTTCTGTGCAAATAAATAGAATCCAAGAAACATTAACCAATTCTGATGAAGATTCATCAATCATGGGAAGTAGAATGTGTGTACCAAAAACAAACCAACCTGTAACAGGTAACTGTTATTTTGCTTGGAGACAAACTATGTTTTGCTCGGAGACAGTCTCAGATTCAATGTCATTTACAGAAAAAAAAGATTCCCAGAGAGGATTTCTATGTGAAATCCTAGAAAGCTGCTCTTAGTGCATATGGATGATACTGAGCTAAAATAATTTGACTCAGTATAGGACAATTGCTTGAATTTGGATGATTTAAGAAAATAAGGCAATTGTGTACAAATTTGCAACCACGCCATATGTTTGCTTGACAGAGGAGTGAGAAGTGACTGAGGTTTAAAGCTGAGAAACACAATAAAAATAAATAAAAAATTCATAAATACAGATAAGAGGAATGCAGCTCTGCTCTTAGTTCTCTTATCATATGAATTTGGTGCATCGTGGAAAGCATTTATCATGCTGGTAGCAACCTCACAATGTGCATTTTGACACTTGAGATGCCTGTCTGTTCATAAGGCACTTTCTAATGCATTTTTTTTCTTTCCTTCTTTGGGGCTTCAAAAGCAGAAAAATGGCAGGCATCCTGAATTTTGTAGCCAGAAGCTACATACGTTATTAAAGTATGCAACTGAATTCAAGGACAATCTGGAAAAAAAAGTATGGGAAAAAGCAAATGGACTAGATTGGTCTAGGCACTAGAATAATTAGAGACAGCAACAGAAGGTGAACAGAGGAAGGATTTTGCAAGAAAGGCCATCTATGAGCCAAATTTATATAATTAAAGCAGTCTCAGATCTTAGTGCAGACTGTCAGCTTCCCTAAACATTTTGCTATGCATAAAATGTGAATTAAAATAGTTATGACCTATTTTTTTAAAATCTAGACAATATTTTATATCACAAGATAAAATCATTAGTCTATGTTTAGCAACATCACTAACATATAAAGTCAAACATTTATTAAGGTCATAGATCAGCATAAGGAGAATGGGATACAAACAAACCTTAAAAAACAACAACCCTAAAATATATAAAAACAAAAGTTGCAAAAAGTTAAAAAACATAAAAATACATTTAAAAAACCAATAAGATAGATAGATACATAGAGAGATAGATAATATAACTATTGATAAAGCACAACATTTCTTAAAAGCATCTATAGGGAAAAATAAAAACATTAAATGAATGTTTAACATGCAGACATGTTTTTCTACTCAGTGATCGAAGAGTGAAATTGTCTTTGGTGAGTTGTACAGGTGAAATAAAGGGCAAGCATGTATTCGTTCATTTCAGAATAAGACAATGCAGCTATTTTGATCCTGAATCTAAGTGCTTTTTTTTATTTTAATATTAATCAGTCCCTGTGGTGCTTTTAAGCAAAAACAGATTTTTAAGCATTTGCAGTTAGAATTACTTATAGAAAACAACCAGCTCAGGCTTCTCTTTTGAGGGGAAGGAAAAATTATCTGGTGGGTGGCTTTGTTGAAATAATATGCCCAAATTAATAATCTGACCATTGGAAAGCCAAAGCATCCCAGGATATAATATTTATATATTTATAAATATTTATATATTTATATATAATTACTGTTAGTAATTTGAAACAGCTACAGCCCAGTTTTCCTAGCAAAATTAATATTTTTTTTAAAAAAAAACTAAAAATAAATATTACAATTTGTAATAGTGCAGTAAAAACAGCAGCAGAACACAATGTAGGTAATATATTCAACTGCAACACAGGATAAAATCTTCTAAAATATATCATTTGTAAGTTGATCTAAAAATAATGCTTGGTTGCAATAAAATGTACTGGAACAAATTGAAGTATAAGGGACTTCTTGTTATTTTCTGTGATTGCCTGATCTTGTCCCAGGGCATCACCAACGCAACAGAAAATTTCAATTTCCGTAATATGTCTTTGGAGTTTTTAAAGGGACTCATATTTATGCAATAAGATAAGATGTATCAGACATTGGCCCCAAAAGTTTGGTTTTTATTTTTTTAAGCCCTGCCTTCAAATGTCCAGCAACATTAGGAACACTGTTGCTATCCGGAATAACTTTCTTAAGCTTTGATTTTGATGAGTCACATTTATCTCATTGATCTCATTTTTTAAAAAATTAAATAACAGCAGAAGCAATATTAATTTGATAATTAAATCTGTGGTCAGTAGAAAAGAAAGAAAGCAGCATCCAGGAATATGTGTGAAATTTTAAAAACTAAAATGGAGGATATGAAGAAAATATGAATGTATGCTAAAATATGCTGGCTTTGGAAAGAGAAGACTTCATTTTGCAGACTTAAAAGCAAACCTCTGTAGAGGAGATGAATTGAATTTTAACATGAGTAATGTTATTTTTTTTTTAAATGATCATATTAGAACGGGTAGATTTCTGCCAAATTATCATCACTATAATAATCTGCAATCTAAATTTTATTATGGCAACATAATGCCTTACAGAAATTCCAAAAGAGTTTTTTTTCCTTGTAGCCAGATTAATATTTGGCTGTTGAAGCATAAAAGTCTCTTGGCAAAAGTGCTTTATGATGAAGTTTCACTATTAATAGGTTGATGAGACATAGCTGATAATTATGCTTCAGTTTCTACTTCATAAAATTCTGTCCACTTTATAAAACATGTGACTATCATGTGCCGAAGTATTTAAAAGGTCATCATCCTTCCTTTGAATAAATCTTCCTCCATTATACAGAAAGTTGATATAATTAGTTATTATTACATTAAATTACATAAAAGAGAAACAACTGCTTCTCCGTTGTGGTTCTATACTGATCTTGTTCTGAATATCTTCAAAATGTCTTTTGATATGTAAGTGTTTTTGTCATATATTTTGAGGGCCTAATCTCCTCATAGAGGATAATCATCTGTGTTCTTTTTGCAATTTAGTTAAGCAATTTTTTATCTCAGCCAAATGTCAGAAATACATTCAGGTAGAATTATGTGATGAAGAGAATTATCTTTCTCTTTTCCAGTATTTAATGTAAAGATTATGCTGAAGAACTCATTCGTTTCCACCAAGACCTTATATGTCTGCTTAGAATTTAGAATAATTGAGTTGGAAGGGACCATGGATGTTTTCTACCCTGCTAAAACAGAAGACCCTATACCATTCTGGACATCTGACTGTCCAATTTTAATCTCTTCTTGAAAATTTCCAGTGATAGTGCACTCACAACTTCTAGAGGTAAGCTGTTTCACTGATCAATTGTTCTTACTTTCAGGAAATTTCTCCTTTAATTAATTTGGCTTTTTCTTTAATAATATTTCATCTGTTACTCATTGTCTTGCTCTCAAATGCTTTGGAAAATAGGTCTTCAAACAGAAGGTCTTGTCTTCTCTCTGACATCCCCTTAAATATTGGAAGACTGTTATCATTTCATCCCTAGTCCTTCTCTTCATTAAAGTAGGTATATCTAGTTCCAGCATCTGTTCATCATACTGTTACCCTTCAGTAACCTAACCATCTTTATTGCTCTTCTCTGCACTCTTTCTACAGTCTCAACATCTTTTTTCTGTCATGGTGATTAGAACTGAATGTAATATTCCAAATGTGGTCTTACCAGTGCAATGTAAACCAGTGCCAATACTTCATGTTATTTTGATACTATCCCACTGCTGGTGCAGCCTGAGACTGTACAGGCTTTTTGGCAGCTGCAGCACACTGTTGGCTCATACTTAAGTGGTAGACCACTAGGACACCTAGATCCCTCTCACAGTTACTTCTGTTGAACTAGGTACCACCTATTCTATATCCAGGAGTGGGATGCTGGGGGTTCACAGGGGTTCAGGAGATCCTCTATCTAAGATTCTGCACAGTTCAGAGAACCCCCAAACCCCACTCCTAATTGGCCTTGCCCACCCCTTCCCTCCCATTTTGGATGCAGGTAAGTGCAGGGAGCTCACAGAGGAGGGTGAAAAATGAGCCTCCCGGAAGTTTGGGAAGGCCAGAAACAGACTCATTTCCAGCTTCCAGAGAGCCTCTGGAGCCCGGGGAGGCCATTTTCACTCTCACGGAGGTTTGAAGAAAGCCTTCAGAGCCCAGGGATAGCAAAAATGCCCCTCCACCATGGTGCAGGAGGCCAACTAGGCCACGCCCACCATGGCTATGTCGACCCAGCAACCAGGCAGAGAACCCATTGCTAAAATTCTTGAAGCCTACCTCTGGCTATATCTATACATTAGATTTTTTTTGCTTAATTGCAAGACTTGTCTCTCAACTGAATTGTGTTTTCTTGGGTCAGTCCCAGAGTTCAAGTCTGTCAAAATCCTTCTGTATCTTCTAAAGTGTTGGCTATTTCCAGCATCTTGATGTAGTCTGCAAATATTATGAGTTCTCCTTTTATTTCTCCAATCTAGATAATATGTGAAAATGTTGAAGAGTCATGGACCAATGCAGAAACCACTGTATTTATATGTTGTTCCATTGAGGGCTACACATTGAGGGTGGTTGGTCAGTCTGTTGCAAATCCATCATTAAATGAAAAAATAAAGAAAATTTAAGAAAAAATAGAAATTAATGCATTTCAGAAAAAGTATAAAGAGGAAAGTAAATTAAACAAAATATTATGATCTGGCAAAGCTTCCTCAGTTTTTCCCAGGATTGAGCTTAGTTTTATGTATGACAAGTTAAACTAGCATTTGATTAGCATATCTAGAAAGTTCCACATCTGTAATTAGGTTTATGCCATAATAGTTGTTTTCCTGCCTATATATTTCATATTGATTTTGATCCTGAAACTAAGATGCAAACAAGACTCAAGATTTTAAAAAGAAAGTGAATCAGGATATTTGGGACCGCGACTGCATTTTTATTTTTTGCAGAATTTTTCAATTGATGTAACTCATCAGAAACAAAGCTAACCTTTGTTTTGCTTTGTCTTGTCTTTCAACAGCAAACTTTTCATCTTTATATGTATAATTTTTAAAAAGACAAATTGTTATACTTCTCAGCAGTATCGTTCCTGTATGATTGATTGCTGAGGAAATCAAGTTATTTCCCTTATATGGTCTTTATCAACTCAACCAATTTCCAAAATTAAAAAAACCATCTTACAACTGAGCCTTTCAATTCCTGGAGCTTTGTCTGGAGTCTATATTTTAAAACTTCTTGCCACCCCCATTTCTCCACAGGAAATCTGTCTTTCATTTGTTAGTCTCACAATTAGCTGAAGTAGTCATTGTGATGCTAATTATATATATTCCAGCGTTAATTTACCTTCAGAGACTGAAAGGCAGCTTATCATGACCAGATTTGATAAGCAAGCTGGTTCTTAAGGTTTAATATAACCATCTGAAGTGCTTAATTATATTGGGTAAATTATTACTGTTTCCCTGGTGTTTTATACCAAAATTACATATATTTTATCTTAAGGATTTTTAAAATATATGTATATATATATATTTTTAAAGTATCCACTGCAATGAGCTAAACTATTGTGCTGAATGATCAAGAGGGAGACAAGCAACCAAAAGAGAGATAATAAATAAGCAGAAACCGTAATATATCTGAGTTCAGAGAACATTGTTAGACCAAGCTAAGATTAGCTACAAATGGATTAAGAGATAATCTCCACTATAAGCAGCATATATTATTATTGGAGATATGTTTAAATTTAAAAAATGGCTTATTCAATCAAGGGCAAATCAGAGAGGCAAACAAACCATGATTTCTCTCTGTATTTTTATTTTTTTTATTTTTTTGCTGAAGAAGCCATCATTTCAATGAACTAATAGTTGCAAAGCCAACCAAGGTTAGATGCCATGCGTAAAAAATATTTATCTAAACCAGGGGTGTCAAACTCATGGCCCTTGGGCTGGATGCGTCAGGTGCTGGCCATGCATGGTTTAGTGAAGGGGGAAAAGTCACCATACATCATGTGATGCCATCGTGGCAATATGAGTTTGACACCCCTGCTTTAAACATATTTGAGGCTACCCACATGCTAGCCTTAATATGTTGCATGAAAGCAACCTAAGTCTTGACCCCAGAACAGAGGTGGTATTCAGTAGGTTCTGACCAACTTTGGGGAACCAGTAGCAGAACTTTTGAGTAGTTCGGAGAACCAGCAAATACCACCTCTGACTGGCCCCACCCCCATCTGTTCTCTGCCTCCCGAGTGCCAGCTGATTGGCTGGGTCTTCTTTTGTTGCCCTACAAAGGAGAATGGAGCTGGAAAGCAGGTTAGTGGGGTGGGGAGGGAATGGGATTTTGCAATAACCTCCCCCCTGGAGATTTTGCAGTATTCTTCCCTGCCTTGCCCACCAAGCCACACCCACCAAGCCACACCCACCAAGCCATGCCATGCCCATCAAGCCATGCCCACAGAACTGGTAGTAAAAAAAAATTGAATCTCACCACTGCCCCAGAGCAATGCATTTATTCCTGCATAAAGCATCCTGGTCATGTCACAGAAACAGTCTCAAAACTGATGAAACTGGGCATCAATGAAATATACAAAATGTTCAACAAAAGATCCCTCCCTTCATCAAAAGTTTAACCAGGCTGAATCACATCTCGTGATAAGTATTTCCAGTACAGAACAATCTTCTCCCAGGAATTTAAAGATCTTAGTCTCTGAAAATAAATGTTGAAATGATGGTGTTCTTAAAAAAAATCTGTATTATATGTTTGCTAGTCTTAATTACATTACAGTACAGTATCGCCTTTGAGTTATTCCTTATGAAGATAGTGGGAAAATTGTTGAAAATGAACAATATTGATCAAACTAATTCCAGAGGGTTTTTCAGAAGAAAAGCTTAGAAGGACTAAGAAGGTGTGTTTGAGCTGGAGGAAAACACCTGGACACAAACAGACTCCCCCTGATACCTCCAGCTCAAACACACCCCAGCCAGGCACCCAGATGAAACCTCGCTTCCTAATAGATAACAGCCGTCCTTTTACTCGAAGCCAAGCTGCATGGAAAGCCTCCAATACAGGAACACAGAGTTGCCAGCCAATCAAAGCCACAAAACAGACAGAAGAAACTAGAAACACCAATCAGACAAACTCCAACTCCAATGAACACAGATCCAGGCTCCCAGCCAATCAAAATGGACCAGCCTCAAATTTGAAACCAGGAACTAACTCTATACAGAAGCCTGAGGATGGCAGATGAGATTCTGCTGAAATGTTGCTACAACTTTAACAGAACTACAATGACGTGGGATAATACCCGAAGGAAGCTAAACAGCATATATATATATATATATATATATATATATATATATATATATATATAAATATATATTTGTTTTTTTAAGCTTTCACGGGTACTTACATGTGTGCTGTTTAGCTTTGTCATTGTAGTGCTGTTAAAGTTGTAGCAATGTTTCAGCAGAATCTCATCTGCCATCATCAGGCTTCTGTATTGAGTTCGTATGTGGGTCAGGCTATCACAGCCGTTGGTTTTAAATTTGAGGCTAGCCTATTGCTGTGCCAGGATGTTTTTTCTACATCCTCATTGGTTGGGAGTCTTGGTCTGTGTTTATTGGACTTGGAGTTTGTTTGATTGGTGTTTCTGGTTTCTTCTGTCTGTTTTGTGGCTTTGATTGGCTGGCAACACTCTGTTCATGTGTTGGAGGCTTTCAGTGCAGCTTGGCTTTGCGTGAAAGGACGGCTATTATCTATTAGGAAGCTAGGTTTCATCTGGGTGCCTGGTGGGGGTGTGTTTGAGCTGGAGGTATCAGAGGGAGTCTGTTTGTGCCCAGGCATTTGCCTGGCTTGTGGTGTGGAGATCTTTCTATTTGAGAGTGCAGGCTTCCAAATGATTGACAGTCTGGTGGAATCATCTCTTCTATTCATGCTTTCAGGTCTTTTTTCAATCTCTATGGCTTCTCTGATGATTCTGTGCCTGGGGTTTTCTATAGTGGCTAGGGTTTTGGTGCCATTGAAGTTGATGTTGTGACCTGTGGTTTTCATGTGTTGGACTAGTGAGGAGGTGTGTTCCAACTTTTTTACTGCATTTTTGTGTTCATCCAGGTGGGTACTTATTCTTCTATTGGTCTGTCCAATGTATGTTGCCGGGCATGATGCACAGGGAACTTTGTATATGCCTTGGTTTTCCAGGTCAATTTTGTCTTTGGGGTTTTTAAGGATGGCTGCTATTTTTTTGTCTGTTTTGAAGGCAGTCTTGATGTGATGCCTGTGTAGTATCTTACTGATTTTGTCTGTAGTACCTCTTATTTAGGGCAGGACAGCTGTTCCATAGGTCTGTTGATCTTCTAGGTCTCTATTATGTCTTAGTGTGTTTTTGTGGATCAAGCTGGTGATTTTGTTTTTGTGGAAGCCGTTGGCTGTCAGTACTTTAGTCAGGGTGCATAGTTCAGTCTTTATATGTGTCTTGTCTGCCAGGCGTTTGGTTCTGGTGATTAGTGTTTTGGCCATGGAATTTATCTGTGCTGGGTGTTGGTGGGATTGGGCGTTGAAGTAGCGGTTGGTGTGTGTTTTCTTCTGGTATACGGTGTGTCCTAGTGTGCCATCTGTTCTTTTGTAGATTAGTACATCTAGGAATGGTAGTTGTTTGTTTATTTCCGTTTCCATGGTGAACTTGATTTTGGGGTGTGTGCTGTTTAGGTGTGTTAGGAAATTGTTTAGGTTTTCTTTTCCATGGGGCCAAATCACAAATGTGTCATC
>BLBF01000022.1:1031962-1077205 GCA_015471245.1 Laticauda colubrina | reverse complement strand
TCTTCCATGAACAGGTTTGCAATGACGGGTGACAGTGGTGATCCCATTAGGGGCTCCTTCAATTTGCTTGTATCTTTGTCCTTTGTATATGAAATATGTGTTGGTTAAGCAGTGTTCTGTTAGTTCCATGAGGTGTTTTGCTGGTTGGTATTTATTTTTGATGATTTCAAGAGTTTCTTTTATCGGGACTTGAGTTGAAAAGTCAAACCACGTCAAAACTTACAATTTGTGATTTGGCCCCATGGAAAAGAATGTATGTTGGAGAAAAGTGTCCCTATGCAGCTCAGTAGTTTTGCTCTTGCCAAAAAAAAAAAAAGGGGGGGGGGACAGGAGGAGGAAAAGGGTGAATTATTACCTTTATTGTCAGAGTACAACATGTGTATCAGGACATTTGCTGACCCTCCCTTCATGCACCACATCCCCGAAACAACTCACAAGTGAGGACAAAAGTCCCTAACCCAGACCCAATCTTATTAACTATGTGACTTTGTTGCAAAACGCATTGCCCTGCAAGTCTGTCATACCATGTTAACATCAACTTATTTTCCATTCAGAAGTCTGACAGCCCATGGTAGAAATTGTTCTTCAACCTGTTGTTGCAGCTGGCTATGCTTCTATGTCTCCTACCCAATGGTAGGAGAGTGAAGAAGTGCTCACTGGGGGTGTGAGTCATCCCTGAGAATGTTCCTCACTCTTCTAAAGCAGTAAGCCATAGCGATGTCATCTAGTGGTATCAGGGAACAGCCCACAATGTTTTCTGTTGTGCTCATCACCCTCTATAATGTCTTTCTATCCATGGCTATCAAGCCAGCATACCACACTGTAATGCAATTTGTGAGGACGCTATCTACTGTGGATCAGTAAAAGGAGGTCATCAGTCATTGTTCCACTTTATTCTTTCACAAGATCTTAAGGAAATGGAGTCTCTGTTGGGCCTTTCTGGCCACCTGGGTTGTGTTGATTTTCTAGGTACAATCTTCTCTGAGGTAGACTCCCAGGAATGTAAAGAAGGAAACTCTCTCCACACAGCCCACCTCAATGTAAAGTGGGGCAGGTTCCTCTCTCTTCTTCTGGAAGTCTAATACCATCTCCTTTGTCTTGCTGATGTTCAGGTGCAGGTTGTTTTCTAGGCACCATGAGGGTAATTTTTGAACCTCAGTCCCGTACGCTGTTTCGTCTCCACCTGTAATGAGACCCAATACAGTAGTATCATCTGCAAACTGAATGATCAGAGTGGATGAGTCAGACGATACAGTGAAAAGAAAATAAATCGTTCATGAGAGGATGGCTGAATATGAAGAAAAATCCAAATAGAGATAGAAGAGTTGAATGTGTTGCATGATTTAATGTTTCTGAAAAGAAGCCCAGTAATTTGGGTAGATGCCGTAAACGGAGCGAAAGCTTTATCTGATTTCATCCACTCTATTTGTTAATGCTCAAAAGTGCCCTTCACTGTAATTCTCCTGTAGCTGAATAAATTATGATTTGTTGGTTCAAAGTGTTTAGCACAGATCAGTTGTCAAGTGAATATGAGTTTTTTCTTTCTCTCTCTCACAGCTGGTCTATAATACCTTGGCTTGGATTTTCTGAGGCTTCCAATAAATGTGATTTCCAGCGAAGTTTGTTTAATTGACCAAATAAATGATTGATTGATTGATTCCATACCATCAAAGGTATCTTAAAATACAGACGTCATCAAAATTAATTAAAAATATTCTGTACATTTTGTATGCCACATCTGAAGGTCTAATTGTGAGAAGATGTTCATGATTGTATTTCCTTTAAATTTCAGCAAAATGGAGCCATAATAGTTCAAAGCAGTGCTGTCAAACCAAGTTGAGACTAAATCATTCATATCCATATTTTAGACTTATTCGGGGTGTCATCTCTGCCTCTGCAAGATAAAGGTATTTAATGAGTCTATGGGCACTTTAATGAGGCCATACAATGGCATATTTATTTAGCTTGATTTGAGACACAGCGCTTGCTTGTAATTTATTTATTTCTTAAATTTATATCTTGTGGTGGCCTAGAGGTGGAGCACTTGTCTCACAATCAGGACGCTATGAGTTTGATCCTCGTTAGAAGTGGATAGTTCTCTCTCTGGGCACACTGAGAATATATCTGCTGAACAAAACTCCTCATTAGTGACAGGAAGGGCATCCGGCCAGGAAAACACTCTGCTAGCTCCATTCAGTTGCCCAGACTCCATCCTGCAAGGGATTATAGGGTCATTAAATGAAGATGATAATGATTAAATTTATAAACTGCCTATCTCCCTGATAAGGCGAATTTGGGCAGATTACAAAGTCTATAGCTTTACAGCTTTAGAACACACAATATTAAGGGGAATAAGCATTATTGAACATGGACAAGTGAGTGATCCTGCATGCTCAAATCTATTTAAAGAATGGAGGATTTCACATGTACTATACCCTATTATTGAGTGCTACAGGATCTCCTGCTTGAGCAGCAGGCTGGACTAGAAGATCTCCAAGGTCCCTTCCAGCTCTATTCTGATTGACTGACCTGATGGACATAGAAAAGAGTTTTGTGAAAGTATGATTGAGATTTGATGGCTTACCAATGGCTTCATGATGAATATTTGAGATTATTAGCCCACTGGATTTTGAAATACTTTGTAGCCAATTCTTATTCTTGAATCCTGTATCCTTGAAAAATAAGCTGCTTGATGCCTCCGCAACTTCCTAAAACATTGTACTTTATATTGATTATTTCTCTCAGCTACACCATTGGATATGAGGTGTTATACCATTCTGTCATAGAAATAAGCATAAATAAAATGTAATACTTTTATTTTAAAAAACAAAGCCATACATGATAGGTTTTATACATTAAAGAGATTGATGCCACGGCAGTTGATCAATAATAGTTGCTTTTTCCCCATATAATTCTTCAATTTATTTCTGAAATTTATATATTGCCAATTCCCAGCAATTTTTAATCTACAAGTACGTATGCTTCATGAGTAAAATGGAGTCCTACTGCTTCTCTCTATATCTGACTCCCACATCGTAATGCTTTCTTTATGAACAGATACACTGTAGATAGAGTTGTACCCAATGGCATTTAAGGGATAATGTGTTCAGTATTGTAGTGGTCCCCAATCTTTCTGATTCCATGGAATGGCAGCAGTGGCGGGCATGAGGGGAGGGAGGGAGGGGGGAGAGAGGGAATAGTTTCATGCACTCAACTTAGCTCCTGCACACATGCACATACACAATGTGATGAACCAGGGTGGGATACAAAATAAATACAGCCAGGAAAACAGGTGAAGCCTCTTTTATTCCTTCACTTTGCTTCAAAGCTCCAATTATCCTTGACTGGAGACAAAAAGCTCCCAAAAAGGAGTTTTACAAAAAGGAGGAAATGCTGTTTAAAATAAACATGCCTATAAATTATAAAGAGTAAAACCAACACAAACCACGCTGAAGCAATTAAGGGAACCACACAAGATAAGGGCTTGAAGACATCCACAAATATCAGAACACACACTGGGAAGGACACCAAACTCGGAGATGAACAACAAACTAGATATATTTCCATGCTTTGTTTCCAGCACTGGCCCATACGCATGTCCATCCTTTTAACCAGTTCTTACAACTGCAGCCCATGAAGAGGATCAAGGCCCTTTCCTCCCCTGTAGACCAAACCATTCATGTCTATCCCACATCCTCTCCTCCCTGCATTCTAGGATGGAGAGAGGATGGGCCTCTGACTGCCCAGCCAGCCTCTGCCCTTCCCTAGCCTCCTCCACAATCTCTGAAGCCACACTTCCACTCCCTCTCAGCTGTTCCTCCTCTCCCTCAGAGTCAGTCTCCAACAGGGGCATGACACACAAGAAACTTCACACACTTGGGAACTGGCTTACATGTCTAGTTCCTAATGGGCAACTAATTGGTACTGGTATATGGCCCGGGAGTGTGGGGATATCTGCAGTACTGTATACAATTAAGAGGGGAGTCATTACAATCAGTCAAAATTGCCCTTTTTTGCATTCATGCACACACATAAAAGAGATGGAACTTTGAGAGGGTGATTGAGGATGTCAATTTTATTATGTATTATCCATGAAAGATTTATACATATCTCTATTTAAAATTCAAGAAGCAATTCAAACTTGAATTATTACAAATTTTCATAGAAACATTAGAAATTATAATCAGCATATGACACTCATTCCAATTAATTTGATTCAGTACCTAATTATCTTGGTTCCCCCATCTTGTACTTTCTGCACTTCTGATTCTGGTCATAGAATAGAAAATAAAATATTATTTAAAAAATTATCTGATAGCCTTTGCTGATTTCCTTCATGACTCCCCATGACTGATCTTAATGGGACTGATGGGAAATCAATCCCAAATATTTGAACGACACCAAGTTGCATACTGAGATATATTCACTCATTATCTCTATATTTTATTCAGAAGAATCAGTGCATACATACTAAAATATGCATTCATTTCAAAAAAGGCAATATTGAAATCTTCTTGCATACACACATACACACACACACACACACACACACATATACATATGTGTGTTCATCAGACAAACACGATACAGAAGCCTGATGATGGCAGATGAGATTCTGCCGAAACATTGCTACAACTTTAAATTGTAAATTTACAAAAAGTAAAACTACAGTGACATGGGATAATACCCGAAGGAAGCTGAACAGCATACATGTAAGTACCCGCAAAAAAAACACTTAAACACACACACACACACACACACACACACACACACACACACACACACATATATATATATATATATATATATATATATATATATATATATATATTTGTTTTCTTAGGTTTTCGCGGATACTTACATGTGTGCTGTTCAGCTTCCTTCGGGTATTATCCCACGTCATTGTAGTTCTGTTAAAGTTGTAGCAACGTTTCAGCAGAATCTCATCTGCCATCCTCAGGCTTCTGTATGGATATGGGTCTTACAGCTCCTGGTTTTAAATTTGAGGCTGGTCCATTCTGATTGGCTGGGAGCCTAGACCTGTGTTCATTGGACTTGGAGTTTGATTGATAGGTGTTCCTGGCTTCCTCTGTCTGTTTTGTGGCCTTGATTGGCTGGCAACACTCTGTTCTTGTGTTGGAGGCTTTTAGTGCAGCTTGGCTCCGTGTGAAGGGACGGCTGCTCTTCATTAGCAAGCTGCTATTCATTAGCAAGCTGGGTTTCACCTGGGTGCCTGGTGGGGGGGTGTTTGGGTTGGAGCTATCAGAGGGAGTCTGTTTTTGCCCAGGTCTTTGCCTGGCTTGTGGCATGGAGATCTTTCTATTTGAGAGTGCAGGCTTCCAAATGATTGACAGTCTGGTGGAATCATCTCTTCTATTCATGCTGTCAGGTCTTTTTTCAATCTCTTGTATATATATATTGTATATATATATATAATACAATTTCCTTTTGGGATAAGTCATATTATGCAAAGCACTGAAGGAGAATAAGAAATAATAAGGTAAAGGAATTACAGGTAAGAAAAGAAACAAAAATCTAGATAAATTTAGTTTAAATCACATTGTTCATTATTTCTGCTGATCACTTCTTTTGACCACCAATTCTTTATACACCAATTCTTACATTTTCCTTTTGTTTTCAAAACTATTCACCTCTTTCTTCTTGAAAAGCTAGAGGAAGTTAGACTTTAAAAATATAAACTGATTTACATAATTGTGATTTTGAAGGAATTATCTCTTCCTTTTAGTCTTAAATTAGACTTAGCAATATATAGATCAAGTGTGTCATTATCAGAGCATTGTAACATGTTAATTATGCAATTACTGTTATAATACCCTTTTATCTGCATCTTCACACAAAATATACCTCATCAACTGAAACACACAAAAAGATAATATTACTAGTGATTGGTCATTGACCTGGAATTAAATATTCACTTTACCATTTTTTTCCCCTTTATGTGATAAATATCTCTCCATTCAAGATTCCCTGGAGAATATATTTTGACCCCACCTCCCCTCCCAATTTGCTAAGTGTTATTACTTTTAAAACCCATACACCTTTCACTTTGAAAAAAAAGATTAAATGATCAGTGCAATCTTATAGGTGGCTAGGAAGGCCATTGACTTCCATGCTGCTTACTCTCATGTAACTGAACAGTTTTGTGCAGTGCAAGTAGATAGTATATCAAAATCACATTTAAGTGGAAAGACAAAAAGCAAATAATCTTTTAAGCCTCAGTTTTGAGATAGTAGTGGAATTACATGCCCACTGAAACAATTTTTGCTTACTTCTGGTTTATTTACTGTTCTTTATAAACTACTTGGTAGGATGGAATACATTCTGATGAATAGATTTTTTTTTTCTTATTGGAAAGTGAAGCATCACTAAGAATTTAACCTATGTGCTCTTTCAGGTTGATCAAAACTTTCATGGAGATCTTGAACTAGACTCACTCAAGGGCATCTGTCAGGTGGGAGGAAGGTCCAATGATCTCAAAATGGCAGACACAATTAGGTGATTAAAACCAGTCCTCTTTTATGTCTGTGTAGTGGATGCAGTACCATTAAAATAAAGCAGTGCCCAGTCGCACCTGCTATCCCACCAAAGGTCTGATTTATAAGATCTTCTCTGTCCCCAACTATTGCTTCAATATCCGATTCATAGGAGAACCTTTGCCATAGCCAAGTTGATTGTTGTATTTTGAGAATCAATATTTCTAGAATAGGATGTCAAAAGAAATACATTGATTTTTATTTGTCAGAGATATGAAATGTAAATGAAATCTAAACACAAAGAAGTTTCAGATGGTTTTCAGGTGTTACACAAGCACAAGCACCAGAAATTCAGGCTTCTATATTCCAAAGAATTCAGTTTTTAAAAGTTTAAAATCTCACATCTGAGTTTATTTCACATCAATATTTTTCAACCGTAGGAAAATTATTTTTGTTTTGAACTAAAAGAAAAACAAAAGCATTTGATTTGGTTGCCAAGATTCTTCCTAGTGTTGTAAATTCTGTGGAAAAGCAGGTCCAGTGCTGATCTTCAATAAATAAAAATATTGAGCAAAGGAATAAATATCTGAAATCAGCAGGAGAAAGAGTCATTCTGACAGATTCATAAACGATTGAATGGCATTTAGATACTGAGAATGTAAAGCCCATGTCACACTGAACCAACGGATGCAAAGAGGATGTAAAACGGACAAAAAACCTTGCCATCCATTCAAAAACGCGATGTACTCACTGCCTCCATTTGGCTTCCTCTCTATCCGTCCAGCATACGTTTATTGACGTTTCATCCGCTCAGAAAGTTTTGGGCTGCCTAAAAGTTTTGCACGGAAAATGTATCCAGTTCATCCATTCTGCATCCTCTACGCATCCGTTACGCATCCGTTACGCATCCGTTATATCCGCTAGGCATCCGCTGTGCATCCGTGGAACTCCATCTGCCCAGACGCAGGGAGGAAGCGGAACGGATGCAGAACAGATGCAGAACGGATGCCTAGCAGATGCAGAACGGAAACAAAGCGTTTAAAACAGAAAAAACGTTCGCAGAGGGGACCTATCTCGGATATTAAGGATGTCTAGAGGATACCTAGAGGATGCCTAGAGGATGCCTAGAGGAAAACCTATACTGCCCATAAAAAGGAGGAGCAACTCGCCTGCATATCACTTTCAGAACAGCAGCGCAGCGGTGCAGACCTCTGCAGCCTTCATCTGCCTCTTCCTCTTCCACAGCATCCAGTCATGTCCACCGTGGATTGTAACAAAGTCCTTTCAGCAGCCACCATCATTCTGCAACAGTGCGAAGCCATCTGCAGGCTCTGTGAACTCTACTGCGAGAAGAAAAGGGGGCACCCAAAAAGAGTCTGGATCTGAAGATGGTTCACCAGAAGAGCAGAGGATGGACTGCACAACAAGCTGATGGTGGAGCTAAGGAGCGAAGACACTCGGGCATTCCAGAACTTCATGAGGATGCCTCCAGCCATGTTTGATGAAGTTGTGCAGCACCTGACACCCAGGTTGAACAAGGCAAACACCAGCTTCTGGCCCAGCCTGGAACCTGGGTTCAAGGTGGCACTCACTCTGCGCCACCTGGCCTCAGGGACCACCTACAGGAGCATGCAGTATGGCTGGAGGGTGCCATCCAACACCATCAGCATTGTGGTCAGAGAAGTGGTGCAAGCCATCATCGAAGAATACAAGGAGGAGCTCTTCCAGTACCCCTCCACTGAAGAAGGATGGAAGAAAGTTGCAGAGCAGTGGTATCAGAAGTGGAACTTACCACACACCATTGGAGCCATAGATGGCAAGCACGTGGCCTGCAAATCTCCAGACAAGTCGGGGTCCACTTATTTCAACTCCAAGGGCTTCTTCAGCATCATCCTCTTCGCCATGGTTGATGCTGATCACAGGTTCATGTACATCGATGCTTCAGGCAACGGCTCATCTTCAGATGCCCAGGTATACAATGCCAGTCACCTCAAGGAGGAGCTGGAACACAACCTCATCATGGGCTTCCCAGATCCAGAACCCCTGCCCAACGACACACAAGATGTGCCCAAATTCATCATGGGGGATGACGCCTTCTCCCTCACAACCTACCTCATGAAGCCCTACACCTCCAGACTCCTCACCCGTGAAGAGAGGATCTTCAACTACAGGCTGTCCAGGGCAAGGCGGGTGGTGGAGAACGCCTTTGGCATCCTGGCCAACAAGTTCCAGGTACTTCTCACCACCATGCAGCATTGCCCAGGGACCGTGAGGAGGATCATGGAAGCTTGGTGCATCCTGCACAATCTCATGCGCACCCGCTACCCAGTCTTGCAGATCAGGCTCGTGGACCTCCAGCAAGTCAATGGGGACATGGAGCCTGGGGAATGGAGGCAAGGGCAAAACCTGATAGACACTGAGGATGTGCATGGCCCCAACAGAGCCTCACATGAAGCGAAGAAGCAGCGCAACCTCCTGAGACAATGGTGCAACTCCCCAGCTGGAGCAGTGGATTGATAGATGCTTAATGGATGCTTCCTTCAGCCTGTCTCATCACACGGATGAGATTGGGTCATGTATGTTTGGTTGGCCTACAATGAACAGGGCGTTTAATAAAGAGTTGTGTTTATGTTGAAATGTGTGGATAATTATTACATTATTATTGATAATAAAGGGCCATAGGTGTGGCACCTGGGAGGGTGGACCATACAGTCCCACTATGCTTGCACTGGAGGTTTATCTATCCCACTGCTATCCTAACCCATCCCACAGCTATTACCCATCCCACAGGTATCCTAACCCATCCCAAAGCTATCCTTACCCATCCCACAAGCATGCAAAGACTTAAACCATTTCTAAAAGTTTCCAGCAAGACTTTATTAAAAAAAAAGAAATGAAGCAAGTGTGTGAATCAAGAATAGACTTTATTAACAACAAGCTATAAGACAAAAATGAGTCTCTGGCACTCCTCTTGGTCGCTCAGTCTCAGGGCTGAAAGGTGCAGGTGATGTGGAGGTGGCTGGTGCTGGAGTGCTTGTCATCAGCTCCTCCAGAAGCAGAAACAGCAGAAGCCCCAGCCCCAGAAGAGCGAGCCCGTGCTGCAGAAGCCCCAGGAGAACCAGAGTGAGGGCCAGGGGGCGGGATGGTAGCCCTGTCCCTCTTGCCAGGGCTGGCAGCAGATGGCTGAGGCTTGCTGTGCTTTCGCATGGTTGTGGAGTTCCTGGCTGGCAGGGAGGCTGACAGGAACCAAGGCTGGCAGGCAGACATGAACCAAGGCTGGCAGGAAGGCAGGCAGCAAGGCTTGCAGGCAGACTGGCTGGCAGCAAGGCTGGCAGGGAGGCTGGCAGGGAGGCTAGCAGCAAGGCTGGTAGTGAGGCTGGCAGCAAGGCTGGCAGGCAGACATGCAGGCAGGGCAGGCAAGGCAGTCGATGTGTCTGGAAGCAGGTCTTTCCTCTGAATGGCGACCTGCTTCCGAGCTGCTTCCGTTATATCCACGGGGCTGATGCAATGCATCCTCCCCGCATGCGCAATTAACGCCAGGCAACCGCTAGGCTTCCGCTGTGCATCCGCTGTGCATCCGCTGTGCAACCGCTGTGCATCCGCTTCATCCGCTCGGCGTCCGCATCTGCTCTTTCTGTTCTGCGTCCGCTTTGCTGAGACCCCCCGGAAGCCCTGTGAATGTGCCATCCACTCCCATCCACTTCCATCCGCTAGGCTTCCGTTCTGCATCCGCTTTGCATCCGCCCTGCGTCCTCCATGCGTCCATGTTATCTGCTCCGCTTGTGCAAATTTTTGCCCCTTTTGAGAGCGGATAACAATGGATGGAACATTTTGCTTGTCCGCAGTGTCCTTTTGCATCCATTGGGTATTGTGACATGGGCTTAAGGCCCAGTCACACATGCTGTGAAATCTTCATAATACTAAATGCTAAAGCCCATGTCACACTGGCCAACGGATGCAAAAAGGAAACAACGGATGAACAAAATGTTCCATCCGTTGTTATCCGCTCTGAAAAGGGGCAAAAATTTGCATAACCGGAACAGATAACATGGACACGGGGAGGACGCAGGGCGGATGCAAAGCGGATGCGGAACGGAAGCCCAGCGGATGGAAGCGGATAGGAGCGGATGGCGCAACCGCAGGGCTTCCGGGGGGCCTCAGCGAAGCGGACGTGGAACGGATACAGCGGAAGCAGAGCGGACGCCGAACGAATGCCTAGCGTTAATTGCGCATGCGGGGAGGATGCATTGCATCAGCCCCAGGGATATAACGGAAGCAGCTCAGAAGCAGGTCGCCATTCAGAGGAAAGACCTGCTGCCCGACGGATTGGCTGCCTTGCCTGCCCTGCCTGCATGTCTGCCTGCAAGCCTTGCTGCCAGCCTTCCTGCCACCCTCCCTGCCAGCCTCCCTGCCAGCCAGCAACCCCACAACCATGCTGAAGCACAGGAAGCCTCAACCATCTGCTGCCAGCCCTTGCAAGAGGGACAGGGCTACCATCCCGCCCCCTGGCCCTCACTCTGGTTCTCCTGGGGCTTCTGCAGCACGGGCTCGCTCTTCTGGGGCTGGGGCTTCTGCTGCTTCTGCTTCTGCTTCTGGATGAGCTGATGACAAGCACTCCAGCACCAGCCACCTCCACAGCACCTGGACCCTTCACCCCTGAGACTGAGTGACCAAGGGGAGTGCCAGAGACTCATTTTTGTCTTATAGCTTGTTGTTAATAAAGTCTATTTTTGATTCCCACACTGGCTTCATTTCTTTTTTTTAATAAAGTCTTGCTGGAAACTTTCAGAAATGGTTTAAGCCTTTGCATGCTTGTGGGATGGGTTAAGATAGCAGTGGGATGGGCAGGGATACCTGTGGGATGGGCAGGGATACCTTTGGGATGGGTAATAGCTGTGGGATAGATAAACCTCCAGTGGAAGCATAGTAGGACTGTATGGTCCACCCTCCCAGGTGCCACACCTATGGCCCTTTATTATCAATAACAATGTAATCATTGATCCACACATTTCAACATAAACAAAGCTCTTTATTAAACGCCCTGTTCATTGTAGCCCAACCAAACATACATGGCCCGTGTGATGAGACAGGCTAAAGGAAGCATCCATTAAGCATCTACCATCCTGTCTTGCCACTCCACTGCTCCAGCTGGGGAGTTGCACCAGTGTCTCAGGAGGTTGCGCTGCTTCTTTGTCTCACGTGAGGCTCTGTTGGGGCCTTGCACATCCTCAGTGTCGATCAGGTTTTGCCCTTGCCTCCATTCCCCAGGCTCCATGTCCCCATTGCCTTGTTGATGGTCCACAAGCCTGTTCTGCAAGACTGGGTAGCGGGTGCGCATGAGATTGTGCAGGATGCTGCAAGCTTCCACGATCCTCCTCATGGTCTCTGGGCTATGCTGCATGTTGGTGAGAAGTACCTGGAACCTGTTGGCCAGGGTGCCAAATGCGTTCTCCACCACCCGTCTTGCCTTGAACAGCCTGTAGTTGAAGATCCTCTCTTCACGGGTGAGGAGTCTGGAGGTGTAGGGCTTCATGAGGTAGGTTGTGAGGGAGAAGGCGTCATCCCCCACGATGAAGTAGGGCACATCTTGCGTGTCGTTGGGCAGCAGGTCTGGATCTGGGAAGCCCACCACGAGGTTGCTTTCCAGCCCCTCCTTGAGGTGACTGGCATTGTATACCTGGGCATCTGAAGCTGACCCGTTGTCTGAAGCATCGATGTACATGAACTTGTAGTCAGCATCGACCATGGTGAAGAGGATGATGCTGAAGAAGCCCTTGTAGTTTTGATAAGTGGACCCCAACTTGGCTGGCGTTTTGCAGGCCATGTGCTTGCCATCGATGGCTCCAACGGTGTGGGGGAAGTTCCACTTCTGATACCACTGCTCTGCAACTTTCTTCCATCCTTCTTCAGTGGAGGGACACTGGAGGAGCTCCTCCTAGTATTCTTCAATGATGGCCTGCACCACTTCTCTGACAACAAAGCTGATGGTGCTGGGTGACACCCTTCAGCCGTACTGCATGCTCCTGTAGGTGGTCCCTGAGGCCAGGTGGCGCAGAGTGAGTGCCACCTGGAGCCCAGTTTCCAGGCTGGGCGGGAAGTTGGTGTTTGTCTTGGTGAACCTGGGTGTCAGCCGCTGCACAACTTCATCAAACATGGCTGGAGGCATCCTCATGAAGTTCTGGAATGCCCGAGTGTCTTCGCTCCTGAGCTCCACCATCAGCTTGTTGTGTTGTCCGTCCTCTGCTCTTCTGGTGAACCATCTTTGGACCCAGATGCTTCTTGGCTGCCTCTTTTTCTTCCCGTAGTAGAGTTCACAGAGCCTGTAGATGGTTTCGCACTGTTGCAGAAGGATGGTGGCTGCCGAAAGGACTTTGTCACAATCCACAGTGGACATGACTGGATGCTGTGGAAGAGGAAGAGTCAGATGAAGGCTGCAGAGGTCTGCACAGCTAGGCTGCTGGTCTGAAAGTGAGATGCAGACGAGTTGCTCCCCCTTTTTATGGGCAGTATAGGTGTCCCTTTGCATCCTCTAGGCATCCTCTAGGCATCCTCTAGACATCCTTAATATCTGAGATAGGTCCCCTCTGCAAATGTTTTTTTCCACTTTAAACGCTTTGTTTCCGCTAGGCATCCGTTCTGCAACCATTTTGCGTCCGTTCCGCTTCCTCCCTGCATCCGGGCAGATGCGAGTTGTGCGGATACATAGCGGATGCCTAGCGGATATAGCGGATGCAGAACGGATGCAGAACAGATGTGTAGCGGATGCGTAGTGGATGTAGAACGGACGAACTGGATACATTTTCCACGCAAAAGTTTTAGGCAGCCCAAAACTTTCGGAGTGGATGAAAAGTCAATAAAAAGATGCTGGACGGATAGAGAGGAAGCCAAACGGAGGCAGTGAGTACATTGCATTTTCGAACGGATGGCAAGGTTTTTTGTCCGTTTTACATCCTCTTTGCATCCGTTGGTTCAATGTGACATGGGCTTTATATCCCTAAAATACAATTGCTTCATCTTTTTCACCAAACCATTATTTCTGCTTTCAAGTTCAAAACCTGAAGAGGTTTCACTTTTTGTATTTTATGTTATCTTCCTAAAGCATTTGATTCACTTGTCTCATATAAAAAGAAAACTTCTATTAAAACAGTTACAAAGTTTAAAACCTTGGTGTTTTTTTTTCAATACTTCAAAAGTTTAGGTTCTTTTTCAAAACAGCACACTGTTCCTAAATGTCTGTTAAAGAAGTCTCTTTGCTTGAAAATAATATGAATCTCTGCATTTCCTAAGCACCAAATTATGATGACATTCCACCTGAAAATAAGCAAACAAAGCTCTTGGTATCCCACTGTGCAGACCAGCAAACTTGTACTAGGATGAATGGGGAGATGTTATTTCTCAGAAATGCAAAGTATATCACCTTAGGTACATCAGTAAATGGATTGCATCTGTCCAACAATGAATTTTGAACAATATGTTACAGTAAACTTGTCAGAATCAGCCAGAATGAACAAATATAGAGAATAGTTCTGCAAAGCAAACTTAGAAACTATGGTGTCATTCTGAACGTACATCCTTCAGTTATATTGTCAGTATGAATGCTATAAACTATCTCTAGTATTTCTCAAACAATAATAATAATGCCTATTATCCTATGAATTGGTCTGTTTCTTTATGGAAGTAAAAGAGAACTAGATATCATAGCACATATATTATTGACTAACGAGAACAATCTATGGAAGAAAGCATTAAAAGGGTAATGGAATATAAGTCGAAGCAACAAATGTATGGAGATAATCAGCTTTTCCCAGTCTGAAATGCTTCAAAATTTGAGTCACAACTCCCATAATGCCATAAATATGCCATTGTGAGAATATATTACAATGCTCTCTGTTTTCCAGACACATGGCTGTTTTCTTCATTTTTTAAAGTTTGTTTTCTGCCTCTCTGACAAAGGAGAGAGAGAGAGAGAGATTGGGAGACAGAGAGAGACAGAGAAACACACAGAGAGAAAGAGAATGTAGTAGCAAAAACAAACATATAGACACTATCATCAATAGGAGCAATATTTTGATCCAATCCCCAATTCCCAAATAATTTCCTTCTCTAATTTCAGTTACTCTGCACCAGGGCTGTCAAACTCCTGCCCCATGGGCTGGATGCATCACACGCTGGACACACGGTTTAGCAAAGGGGGAAAAAGTCCTAATATGTCATGTGATGCTGCCATGACATCATGAGTTTGACAACCTTGCTCTATATTGAGGAATATGAGTTACAGAACATTCTACAAAAAGAGACTGAACTAGCAGTATGGTAGGTTTTCAAATATTCAGCTTCACTGGTGTCTATTTTAGTTTAATCAGTTAACTTTCCATGAGTTAAGTTTCTAGAGAAGTCAAGAGCATATGAAGTACAGCATACGGCGGTTGAGATGAGCAAAATGTCTACAAGAAACACACAAAAGCAATGTAAATTTAATAAAACACAATGCATATACTTTAAAGGTGTCAACATAAATTACACTAATGAAATTCACTGTAATCCCAACACGAAAATAAAATTACTGAATTCTCCTAACCATGAAGAATATCTATGTGGAATTATTTCTTTTTATTCTGATGGAAAGACATGAGAAAATTCATGGATGTCATTTCTATACAGGTATTATTTTCACATACACACACAGTTAAGATTTTCCAGGAGATCATTGGAAGAGCAAGTGATGTTTAGTGCATGATGCAAATGACTAATATAAATTATACAATTTGTGTCATTTATGCAATGACACCATAATGCATGTTATGTCATAATGGTTTCCAGGAGACACAAGCGCTGTCAAAATCTGTCTTGCACAACTCCAGAACCTTGTGAGTTGATCAACATACCTTTCACAGCAGAAATGAGGACATAAAACAGAGAGCATGGAAATAAGAGCTTGTCATATGCAAGTTGATGAAAACAAAAAGCAAGACAATTTTACAATTCCAAGAATCTTTATTGTCATGTTGTAAATCTGACAGTAGCTGGTGACAAGGCACGTAATTCGAGAGTGGTAAGGTTTGGATAATTCAACGTGTTTTTGTTTGCATTGTAATTTGAGCAAACCATAAGAGATTTTGCATAGCCCTAATCAGGACCCTACCTCTTTTCACAGTCAGCAAAACTTATTTCCTTCTCTTTGTGGTTGAAATACCAACTGCTCTAGTTCCTGGCATGGGATGCAGCTGATCACCAGACAGGCAAATGCTCAATTCTCTAGACATGGTTCTTTTCTAGATAACCTGCTGACAGTATCATCATGAATGGAAGCTTCCCTTCTATTTACAAAGAGGATGTAAAAAAACAATTACAGAGGCTGTCTCTGTGTGATTGAAAGCCCACTCCATTTTCACATACATTTTTAAAAATATAAGCTGCATGCACAATATACTTTCAAAATGGATGCCGTGTGATAGAATGTAGTCTTGAATTCCAGGAAGGAATGCATTTCATGAGTAGTGTTGTGGCTTAAAGGTGGAGTTCTTGCCTCAAAATCAGGAGGCTGTGATTTCGAACCTAGGTAGAGGCAGATATTTCTCTGTCTGGGCATGTTGAGATTATATCTGCTGATTATAACTCCGCATTAGTGACAAGAAGGGCATCCAGCCAGTAAACATTCAGCTCCATTCAGTTGCCCAGACTCCACCCCACAAGGGATTATGGAGTCATTAAAATATGATGATGAGGGAGTGCATTTCGGGGGAACCAGAAACAATTGTTTAGGTAATTTTGTGTGAGAGCAAGAGAGTTAAAATGGCTGTTCTCTAAGGAATCCTCAAAGTGGTGGAATTAATGGTGGAAGTAGGCTGCTCCAGTCTGGCAAGATTTCTGTCCATACATGACAAATAATAAAGGAAACTGCTTAAAAGAACCTCAAAGTGTCTTTCTTGGTTTTTGGAGTCTGTAATGGTGCTCAGATGAAGGCTACCATTGTGACATTTTTACCTTCCTCTCCTGAAGATGCCATCGTCTGCTATGTAAGCATAAACTTATACATTACCATCAGATGGGAGAAAGTGATGAGAAATAGTTGCTTTTGGTTTGGAGCCTCACCAAACCAAAGTCAGTAATATAATAGAAAAAAGAAACTATAGCTATCATTTCTATATATATTTTTTGCTTTTTTTTAACCCATCAGAACTTGTGTTTCATTGCAGGTGATTTCAAAGTATTTCAAAGTTTTAATGGACTACCCTCCTAGGGTCTTATTACAGTATCTAACGGCTGGCCTCTATGTTTAATCTGGGGACAGAGCAAGGAGTCCATGCATAAATTGGCTGGGGGAATGTTTTTTTTTTCCCTTTTCTTGCTATAACCTTTCTGAAAATAATTTAGTACAATAGTTGGAAGAAATATCCTTCTGGGTTCAGTTCCAAGTGGGGAAAAAGACACTGGAAACATGGAGGCTGTTTGGAAAGATGGCTTAATGGTGGAGAGAGGACCACATGGCCTGAAGCTCCAGAGTGAAAAGGATGATCACATGCTTCAAGATGTCGGGTAAAGGAAAAGAAGGAAAAGGGCTGAGATGCTCAAAGTGCCTGGGTTTTATACCTTCTGTTGGGATTTGAATTTGAACTTGTATTCTGATTGGTTGTCAGACTCCCATGGGACCATACAGGGGCAACTCTGTAGGCTTTGTCTGGACCACAGGGCTTCACCTGAATGCTGGCTGATGCAATCTTCCCAGGCCAGGTGGTGAGTTGCGTAGAGGCCTTTGTTATGTACTCTGGCCCAGGCCTTAATGTCCTGCCCATTAACAAAAGTGGGAGGGGGTGAGCTTCTGCCTCTCTGAGTTTCTACTTCCCTTTTAGGGGAGATATTCTGCCTTTTTAATATTTCCTAGGATATTTCATTTTTCTAGGAGAGGGTGAGTGCTAACTTCCTATACCACCTATTCAACATGTATGCCTTCAGATCAGACCCTGGGTAAAACTATCCCCAACTTCAAAGCACCATCCATAAATATCTGTGCTCTTTTTGTGCAGCTCGATTTTGGCTACCAAAGTTCCTGGGGGCCATTTCTGAATGGTGGCAGAAGTCCTCCAATCCTAAAGGCCGTGTCACACTGCCCAATGGATGCAAAGAGGACACAACGGAAGAGAAAAATGTTACATCCGTTGTATCCGCGCTAAAAAAAGGTGAAAATTTGCATAATTGGAGCGGATGAAACGGACGCGGGGAGGATGCAGGGCAGATGCAAAGTGGATGCGGAACGGAAGCCCAGCGGATGCAGAACAGATGGCACGTTCGCAGGGCTTCCAGGGGGTCTCAGAAAAGCAGACGCGGAACAGAAAAAACGGATGCAGAACGGATGCACAGCGGATGAAGAGGATGCACAATGGAAGCCTAGCGGATGCACAGCGGAAGCGGAACGGATGCCGTGCGTTAATTGCTCATGCGGGGGGAGTGCATTGTGAAGTCCCCCGGATATAAAGGGAAGCAGCTCGGAAGCAGGTCACCATTCAGAGGAAAGACCTGCTGCTGGACACTTTGAGTTCCTTGCCTGCCCTGCCTGCATGCCTGCCTCCAAGCCTGCCTCCCAGCCTGCCTCCCAGCCTCCTGGGCAGCCTCCCTGCCAGCCTGCCTTCCAGCCTCCCTTCCAGCCTTGCTGGCAGCCTGCCTTCCAGCCTCCCTGCCAGCCTTGTTGCCAGCCTGCCTTCCAGCCTCCCTGCCAGCATTGCTGCCAGCCTGCCTTCCAGCCTCCCTGCCAGCCTCCCTGCCAGCCTCCCTGCCAGCCAGTCTGTCTGCCAGCCTTGGTGCCTGCCTTCCTGCCAGGCTTCCTGCCAGCCTTGGTGCCTGCCAGCCTTCCTGCCAGCCTTCCTGCCAGCCAGCAACCCCACAACCATGGGCAAGAAGCGAAAGTCTCAGCAACCTGCCGCCATCCCTGGCAAGAGGGGCAGGGCCACTCTCCCGCCCCATGTCCGTGACTCTGCTTCTGCTGGGGCTTCTGCTGCTTGGGCTCACTCTTCTCTTGCTGGAGCTTCTGCTGTGGCTGCTCCTGGCAGTGGTTCTTCTGCTGTGTACTCTGCTGAAGCTGCTCCTGGTCCTGAGGGTCCTGCTCATTCTGCTCGTGCTCCTGGTCTTGCTGGTCCTGCTGCTGGTGCTTGCTCTGCTGCTACTGATCCTGGTCTTGCTGCTGCTGCTGCTGCTGCTGCTGCTGCTGCTGCTGCTGCTGCTGATTCTCATTCTGATTCTGATTCTGATCCTGCTGGTGATTCTGCTGCTGCTGCTGCTGCTGATGATGATGATTCTGCTGCTGCTGCTGCTGCTATTGGTGTGGAGGAGCAGCCCCTACAACCTCGAAGTCCCTCTGATGAGGGCCCATATGGCCCTGCCAGAGGGAGGAAGAGTCGTTCGCATCAACGAGAGAGGATGCAGTACTTTATTGAGGAGGCGCATGAGGATGAGGTGCTGGAGTGGCTGAGAGAGAACGACCATCTGTGGCGGAAGGGACACCGGCTGTACAGGGACACCAAGTGGAAGCAGGCTGCTTGGAAAGAGAGGGCGGAGAGTCTGGGCTACACTTCGGAGGTGCTCCTCGGCAGGTGGAAACATATGCACACCTGGTACCAGAAGCTGCATCTCAAAAAATCTGGCCAGGCCGCGGTCAAGCTGACGGAAAGAGAGAACTACATCATGGCCAGGTGCAGCTTCCTGGAGGGTGAGATCCGCTACCGAGCAACACCAGGAGCCCATCTGTCTACCCTCACTCTCAGGCAGCCTGCTGCGACCCAGTCCTCTTCCGGCCAAGAGTCAGTCCCTGTCTCCAGGCAGGTTTCAGGGGAGCGTGCCACAGCAGAGAACCCCCAGGCAGGTGTTGAAAGCTTGGTGGAGAGCGAGGAGGACTCCCTGGTGCGGTGGGAGAAAGGAAACATCGAGTCCACCGCTGCCGAAGTCCCATCCACCCACACCGCCGCCTCCACAGAAAGGCAGAGAGCCAGACCGCAGGAGGGGGAGAGCCACAAGGTCCTGGTGGAGATCAGGGACACCATCCACACCAGCATAGGTCTCCTCTCTCAGCTGGTCCCCCTCGAATCCTCCTCCTCCAACCGCAAGCCCTTCCTCAATTATTTGAACCAGACCCTCAAGGAGATGCCGGATCCCCAGTACCAGGTGGTGAAGGAGAGGATCTCCACGCTGATTAACAACCCTCCAGACCCAGAGGCACCTGCTACCACCCAGTCCAGGTCTGCTCCTCCACCCCAGGTGATGTCCCTCCCATACCAAGGCTTCCAGCAGCCCCTCACCTACCAGGGCTACAGCTACCCCGAGGTCCAGCAGCACAGGCAGCAGCCCTTCCCAGGCCAGGCACAGAGTCATCGGGCGGCACCGTTGCCAGCTGTTCCACTGATGCCACCGATGCCACCCACGCCAATGATGCCACCGACGACATCGATGCCAGCCACACCACAGATGCCACCCATGCCACTCCTCACCTCGCTGCACAGCAGGCAGTCCCACTACACTACTCCTTCCTCCATCCCACAGCCAAGCCCGGCCTCAGTACATCTGTCCTCAGTACTGGGGCTGACACCCCATGGCATGGAGGAAGGACCTCTCAGCATCGCGGGGATGAGCCAGTTCTCCGACACCTTCCTCAACACACCATCCCCTGTTGTCCTCTCAGGGCCAGGCACTCCATCAGCACCTCAGACCAGCACTGCAGCAGCACCCACCTCCAGAGCACCTGCACCCTAAAAATTAGACTGGGCACACACCTCCGAGTGACCAAGAGGAGTACCAGAGATTGGCTGCCTGGATATTTTTGGACTTTATTTGGACACTTGACTTGGTTCATGTTTACTTTACAGGTTGTTATTAATAAAGTTTATCTTTGTTTCACACGCTTGCTTCATGATTTTTTTTCTATAAAGTCTGGGTGGAAACTTTTAGAAATGGTTTAGCCTTTGCATGCTTGTGGGATGGGTAAGGATAGCTGTGGGATGGGCAGGGATACCTTTGGGATGGGTTAAGATAGTTGTGGGATGGGAAGGGATACCTGTGGGATGGGTTAAGATAGCTGTGGGATGGGCAGGGATACCTTTGGGTTAAGATAGCTGTGGGATGGGCAGGGATACCTTTGGGATGGGTTAAGATAACTGTGGGATGGGCAGGGATACCTTTGGGTTAAGATAGCTGTGGGATAGGCAGGGATACCTTTGGGATGGGTTAAGATAGCTGTGGGATGGGAAGGGATACCTGTGGGATGGGTTAAGATAGCTGTGGGATGGGCAGGGATACCTGTGGGATGGGTTAAGATAGCTGTGGGATGGGCAGGGATAGCTTTGGAATGGGTTAAGATAGCTGTGGGATAGATAAATCTCCAGTACAAGCATAGTGGGACTGTATGGTCCACCCTCCCAGGTGCCACACCTATGGCCCTTATCAATCACAATGTAAGCATTGATCCACACATGTCAACATAAACACAACTCTTTATTAAACCCCCTGTTCATTGTAGGCCAACCAAACATACATGGCCCAATCTCATCCGTGTGATGAGACAGGCTGAATTAAGCATCTACCATCCTGTCTTGCCACTCCACCGCTCCAGCTGGGAAGTTGCACCAGTGTCTCAGAAGGTTGCGCTGCTTCTTCGTCTCACGTGAGGCTCTGTTGGGCCCTTGCACATCCTCAGTGTCGATCAGGTTTTGCCCTTGCCTCCATTCCCCAGGCTCCATGTCCCCATTGCCTTGCTGGAGGTCCACAAGCCTGTTCTGCAAGACTGGGTAGCGGGTGCGCATGAGATTGTGCAGGATGCAGCAAACTTCCACGATCCTCCTCATGCTCTGTGGGCGATGCTACATGGTGTTGAGAAGTACCTGGAACCTGTCGGCCAGGATGCCAAAGGCGTTCTCCACCACCCGCCTTGCCCTGGACAGCCTGTAGTTGAAGATCCTCTCTTCACGGGTGAGGTATTTGGAGGTGTAGGGCTTCATGAGGGAGGTTGTGAGGGAGAAGGCATCTTCCCCCATGATGAAGTAGGGCACATCTTGTGTATCGTTGGACAGGGGGCCTGGATCTGGGAAGCCCACCATGAGGTTGCTTTCCAGCCCCTCCTTAAGGTGACTGTCGTTGTATATCTGGGCATTGGAAGATGAGCCGTTGCCTGAAACATCGATGTACATGAAGTTGTAGTCAGCATCGACCATGGCGAAGAGGATGATGCTGAAGAAGCCCTTGTAATTGAAATAAGTGGACCCCGAGTTGGCTGGAACCTTGCAGGCCACGTGCTTGCCATCGATGGCTCCAACGGAGTGGGGGAAGTTCCACTTCTGATACCACTGCTCTGCAACTTTCTTCCAGCCTTCTTCAGTGGAGGGGCACTGGAGGAGCTCCTCCAGGTATTCTTTGATGATGGACTGCACCACTTCTCTGACCACAATGCTGATGGTGTTGTGTGGCACCCTCCAGGTGTACTGAATGCTCCTGTACGTGGTTCCAGAGGCCAGGTGATTCAGAGTCAGTGCCACCTTCAGCCCAGGGTCCAGGCTGGGCCGGAAGTTGGTGCTCTGCTTGGTCAACCTGGGTCTCAGCCGCTCCACAACTTCGTCAAACATGGCTGGAGGCATATTCATGAAGTTCTGGAACGCACAAGTGTCTTCGCTCCTGAGCTCCACCATCAGCTTGTCGTAAAGTTGGTACTGTGCTTTTCTGGCTAACCATCTTTGGACCCAGACTTTTTTTGGGTGCCTCCTTTTCTTGCTGTAGTAGAGTTCACAGAGACTGTTGATGGTTTCGCAGTGATGCAGAAGGATGTTGGCTGCCAAAAGGATTTTGTCACAAACCATGGTGGAGATGATTGGATGCTGTGGAAGAGGAAGAGTCAGATGAAGGCTGCAGAGGTCTGCATGGCTGGGCTGCTGGTCTGAAAGTGCGATGCAGACGAGTTGCTCCCCCTTTTTATAGGCAGTATAGGTGTCCCTTTGCATCCTCTAGGCATCCTCTAGGCATCCTCTAGGCATCCTTAATATCCGAGATAGGTCCCCTCTACAAACGTTTTTTCCATTTTAAATGCTTTGTTTCGTTCTGCATCCGCTAGGCATCCGTTCTGCATCCGTTCTGCGTCCGTTCCGCTTCCTCCCTGCGTCCGTTTACCGCTGGAGTGGATGGAGTTGTGTGGATGCGCAGCGGATGCCTAGCGGATATAGTGGATGCGTAACGGATGCAGAACGGATGCCTAGCGGATGCATAGCGGATGCAGAATGGACGAACTGGATACATTTTCCGCGCAAAAATTTTAGGCAGCCTAAAACTTTTGGAGCGGATGAAACATCAATAAACAGCTGCTGGACGGATTGAGAGGAAGCAAAACAGAGGCAGTGAGTACATCGCGTTTTAGAACGGATGGCAAGATTTTTTTTCCGTTTTGCTTCCTCTTTGCATCCGTTTTTGCAGTGTGACAGGGCCTTAAGGCTACAGTCTAATACCTAGAATTATTTTATTTGCTGTGCTTCTCCTTTTGTGACCACTGTTTCATCAATCTACTTGATATGATTGTTTTTAGGACTGAAAGAATTGTTTCCCTGAATGATTTCAATCTGTCAGGGAATGCAAGTGTATCTGTGATACACACATCTCTATCTTTCTTTTCTATGTTGTTCTTCATAATGTAACTATTCTCAGATCGTCTTATGCTAAATGATGTGCTAATTCGTAAATAAAAATACATGTGACCTAACAGATCTGAATCACTGAGAGACTGTGTGTTCTTTTTATTGTTTCATTTTTTTTTTTGAGATTTGAATAACTTCTATTTGACTGAAGCAAAGTTTATAAAATAATCTGCTTTAATGTACTACCAATCAATGACTTTTTCACCTTCAGCTACAATAATACAAGAGCACACAATAGATATAAACTTAATGTACACCATTCCAAACTTGATTGCAGAAAGTACAACTTCAGCAACATAGTGGTCAATACCTGGAACACACTACCTGACTCTGTTATCTCCTTTTCCCTCAAATTAACTGCAATTGATCTCACCCCCTTCCTAAGATGTATGTAAGCATAAGTATGTCGGCATGCATAAGCGCATAATCGTGCCTACCGTCCCTGTCCTATTGTCCCCAATTATTTGTGGCAGATCATTTGAGAAGAGTATCATTCTGCTCCTTTTCTTCCACAAACACAGACACATACACACATATACACACACAGAGTCTTTATTTATTCGTGTTTATTAAAAAGTATACAAGATAGTTCTACTATTCTTTCAAAGGGGTGATTAACCTGGATTTAGAAGGATCCTTTATTACACTCAAGGGGCTATTTATGTAGTTAATGCTAGTTATTTTCATAATTTTCCACTCTTTGCTTCTCCTGAACTGATATATGATACGGAGAAATATTATTGTAGTGGTCAGCAACAAGACAGATTGCACCCCAGTTACACTAGCGAGACATCTTCTGACTCTATCAGCAAGATCAGGTCATTTAAAATAGAGGATGGGGTATATGCACAAAACTATACGGGAGGACCTCTATGGATTCCGGGACAAATTATAGCAATAAGAAGCCCTCAAACTTACAGGCTAGAATTAGAAGATGGCAGGATATGGAGGAGGCATATAAATCAGTTAAGAGGGAGAATAGGTAAACTTTCTCAGGATCAAAACAATCCAAAAGCAATAAACTACAGTCCACTAGAAAATAATAAAAACCTTGAATTCCCCATTGCAGCTAACTGAAACCCGGAGGTTCTGCAACTACACATACCTGGGGAACCAAGAGGCCAGCAGGGAGGTATCTGTGAGTTCAATCCTGCAGAAATAACCATTGTTCATGGGGAATTCCAACAAGTTCTAGGGACAGGACGAGAAGCAGCAGCACTGTTCTGATTGCTGCCTCAAACCCGAATGATCTGCACAGGTCAGAGCAGGCATATAGGCGCCCCACCAATTTGCGTGATTATGTAGAATAACTCATTTTTCATTGAATATTGTTCAAAGTAAGAGGGGAGGGGTGTTGTGTTCTGTTAAGGGTCTGTCACATTGGCCGACAGATGCAAAACGTTTGTAAAAAGGACACAGTGGACGAGAAAATGTTCCATCCGTTGTTATCCACTCTCAAAAGTGCCCCGAATTTGCATAAACAGAGCGGACAACAATGGAAAGGAACGGACGGGGGGAGGATGTAGCCAGGATGGAAAGCGGATGCTCCATGGAAGCCTAGTGTACGGAAGCGGATGGGAGCGGATGGCACATCTGCAGGGCTTCCGGGGGAGCACAGCGAAGCGGACGTGCAACAGAAAGAACGAATGCAGAGCAGATACAGAGCAGATACAGTGGATGCAGAGCGGAAGCCTAGCAGATGCCTAGCAGATGCCTAGCTGATGCAGAGCGTTAACTGCGCATGTGGGGAGGATACATTGCACCAGCCCCGTGGATATAAAGGGAAGCAGATCACAAGCAGGTCACCATTCAGAGGAAAGACCTGCTGCCAGACACAGCTCCAGCCAGCCAGCAAGCCAACAACCATGGGGAATAAGAGAAAGACTCTGCCATCTGCTGCCAGCCCAGGCAAGAGGGACAGGGCCAACATCCCACCCCCTGGCCCTGACTCTGCTTCTGCTGGGGGTTCTGCTGCTCGGGCTGACTCTTCTAGTGTTGGAGCTTCTGCTGGCACTGCTCCTGGTGCTGGTGCTTCTGCTGGTGCTTACTCTGCTGGTGATGCTCCTGGTGCTCGGGCTTCTGCTGGTGCTTATTCTGCTGGCGCTGCTCCTGGTCCTGGTGCTTCTGCTGGTGCTTACTCTGCTGGAACTGCTCCTGGTACTGGTGCTTCTGCTGGTGCTTACTCTGCTGGCATTGCTCCTGGTCCTGCTGGTCCTACTGGTCCTGCTGGTCCTGCTGGTCCTGCTGGTGCTCCTGGTGCTCCTGGTCCTGCTGGTGCTGCTGGTGCTCCTGGTGCTGCTGGTGCTCCTGGTCCTGCTGGTCCTGCTGGTGCTGCTGGCGCTGCTGGTGCTTACTCTGCTGGTGCTGCTCCTGGTGCTGCTGGTGCTGCTGGTGCTGCTGGCGCTGCTGCTGGTGCTGCTGCTGGTGGTCCTGCTTTTGCTGCTACTGTTGTTGTTACTGCTGCTGCTGCAGGTGGTGTGGAGGAGTAGCCCCTAAAACCTCAAAGCCCCTCTGATGAGGGCCCAGATGGCCCTGCCAGAGGGAGTAAGAGGCATACGCGTGAACGAGAATGGGAGAGGAGGCAGTACTCCATCGAAGAGGAACATGAGGATGAGGTGCTTTAATGGCTGAGGGAGAATGAGTATCTTTGGCAGAAGGGACATAGGCTCTATCGAGACACCAGAAGGAAGCAGGCTGCTTGGAGAGAGAAGGCGGAGAGCCTGGGCTACACTTCGGAGATGCTTCTCGGCTAGTGGAAGCACATGCACACCTGGTACGGGAAGCTGCACCTCAAGAAATCTAGCCAGGCCACGGTCAAGCTGACAGACCAAGACCTACATGATGGCCAAGTGCAGCTTCTTGGAGGGTGAGATCTGCCACCGAGGAGCAGTCCCTCTGACAACCCTCTCTCTCAGGCAGCCCACAGAGAGCCAGTCCTCTTCTGGCCAAGAGTCAGCTCCTGTCTCCAGGCAGGTTTTTGTGGAGCGTACCACGATGGAGACCCCCCCGACAGCTGCATTCCCCATGGCGGAGTGTGTGGAGGACCCCCTGATGCAGTGGGAGCAAGGAGAGGGCACTGCCACCAGAGAACAACCCAAATCCACCCCCAGCTCCACCTCCACAGAAAGCAGGCAGAGAGGCAGATCGGAGGGGCAGAGCCACACTGTCCTACTGGAGATCAGGGGCACCATCAGAAGCAGCGTAGATCTCCTCTCTCAGCAGGTACACACCAACGTCCCATCCTCCAACCGCAAGCCCTTCCTAACCTATGTCAACCAGACCCTCATGAACATGTCAGAATCACAGTACCAGGTGATAAAGGACAGGATTACTTCGTTCCTCAGCTCCACCATCAGCTTGTTATACAGTCCATACTCTGCTCTTCTGTAATCCATCTTCAGACCCAGACACTTCTTGGATGCCTTCTTTTCTTCGCGTAGAACAGGTGAAAGAGCCTGTAGATGGCTTCACACTGTTGTAGAATGATGGTGGCTACCAAAAGGAATGTCTGATAATCCATGGTGGAGATGACTGGATGCTGTGGAAGAGCAAGAGCAAGAGCAAGGCTGAAGAGTTCTGCACCGCAGGGCTGCTGGACTGAAAGTGACATCCAGGTGAGTTCCTCTCCCTTTTTATAGGAAATATAGGTTTTCTGCTCGGTGTCCCTTGACATCCACTAGGAATCCTCTAGACATCCTTAATATCCGATAATATCCCCTCTGCGAACATTTTTTCCGTTTTAATGTTTTCTATGCGAGCTGCATCTGCTTTCATCCTTTCTCCATCCATGCTACTAACACTTTGTGTCCGTTCCGCATCCGTTTTGCTTCCTCCCTGTGTCCGTTTTCCGCTGGAGCAGATTTGAGTTGCGCGGATGCGCAGCAGATGCCTAGCGGATATAGCGGATGCATAACGGATGATGACGGATGTAGAACGGATGTTCCCCGTATGCATTGCGGATGCAGGACGGATGCATTGGATCCATTTTCTGCTCAAAAAGTTTTGTGCAGCTCAAAACTTTTTGAGCGGATGAAATATCAGTAGACGGATGCTGGACGGATAGAGAGGATGAAAAACAGACGCATTGAGTACAGAACGGATGCATTGCGTTAACCAACGGATGGCAAGTGTTTCTCTCCGTTTTACATCCTCTTTCCATCCATTGGTGCTGTGTGACAGGGGCTTTAGAAGGAAAGTTTTCCCTCTGGTCTGGGCAATTAGGTAGGAAAATAGGAAGAGCTGATTGGTCTGTCTGACAGGCAGCTACTATAAAGGGAGAAATGTCAGACAGGATTTCTGCTGGTTATTGCTGTTTATAGAATAAAGAAGTTGTTTCGTTATCCTGAATCTGAGTCTTCTTTAACCCACAATACAACACTACCATTTCTGCCTTTAGAAGCAAAAGAAATTATGTACATTCTTTCTTCACTTATTATAGAATTCATATCTCCTCTCAGACTTTGTTTATTTAGCTAAACATTCTAGCATCATTGTTCACATGGCTTGGTGTCCCAACTTCTCACCATCTTGGTAGCTTTCTGCACAAAACTTACTCTGGGTTTTCTGCCTTAAGGCCCTGTCCCACTGCATTTACGGATGCAAAGAGGATGTAAAACATTAAAAAAAGCTTGCCATCCATTGGAAAACGCTATGCATCCATTTTGTACTCATTGCATACGTGTTTCATATGCTCTATCCGTCGAGCATCCATTCACTGCGATTTCATCCACGCGAGAAGTTTTGAGCTGCAAAAAACTTTGTGAACGGATGAACTTTCCACCTTGTATGATGTAAATCCACAACATACAAGCAACAAACGTTCTATGTCCGCTTATCATCCGTTAAATGTCCACTGTATCCTCTCTGCATCCTCTGGGCATCCTCGCAACTCACATCCGCTGCAGCTGAAAATGGAAAGAGGGAGGAAAGAAAGGGTACATGGAACCTCTACACAGCATTAGTAGCACGGAAATAGAAATGATGCACAGTGAATGGTTTGCATCCAATACACATCCACTCGGCATCCCCTTTCTTTCCTTTAGGCGTACGTGATGCATCCGCTTCATCTGCTATGCGTCCGCTTCAAAATTCTCCCCCAGAACCTCTTTGGAGGTGTCATCCATTTCCATCTGCTTTCATCCACTAGGCTTCCTATGAACATCCATTTAACATCCCCGCTACATACTACCCACGTCCGTTCTTTTCCAATCTTTTCTGTTCTGTTTATGCAAAATTTCACCACTTTTTGGAGCAGATGACAACAGATGGAGCCACCCCCGAAATTTTGCTCATCCGCTGTGTCCTTTATGCATACGTTTTGTGTCCGTCGGCCAGTGGGACCGGGCCTTTAAAGAATTCAAACAGTAGATGATATATCTACATTATGCAAAAGACTTTCTGATATCTTTCAAAATGTTTCAATGGCTGCTCACTTTTCACATTTGATCTCTGAGGTGCTCATATTGCTTAGTACTCTTATAAAAACAAGCTCTTTTTGAAACAAGACAATCGAGGCTAACTATCTAACCTTCCCTTAAAATAAGAACAAATATAAGAGTCTAGGAAATGAAGAGATCTCAGATTCAACTACTCACCACATTCATTCAATCCCCTCTCTTAATTTCCAGGATGCTTTATGGGTTAACTTTGCATTGCATTAGAATCCAAAACTATGTAAAACATTGTAATAAATTAACTTTGTAGAAAATTACCTTCAACCTTAGCTTGCTTCAGGATGATTCTAAATATATATTCATGTTTTTTTCAAGAAAAAATGGAAATGATGTCTTCTTTGGGAATTTTGTTTGCTTAGTTTTACTTTCCCAGTCTGGTTCCCTATTCAAATATTAATTAAACCATTCTTCGATTAGCCAAGGTTAGCTAGATGTTGCCACCTACTATGACATCATTTTATATTCTGACAAATCCATTGGAAAATACTAATTCTGTTTAAAAACTCCATGAAATAAATACCGAAGGTTCATTTTCATTAGCAACTGATTCGATAGATATTTGTCATAATCAGTAATATGGCAACAAACATGAGGTTTCATACATGCTAAAAGAGATCATTTTTTTCAGAAAAAAACTTACTTGATTGTATCTCAGCTATATTAAGACCTAATTCCATAAAAATATGCCAGTCAAGGTTTTTTTTTAGAAAGTCCAGATGAGACTATTTGCTTCCCCACAAACAGGCTTTTCAAGGCTAGTATAACACTAACTTAATCTCTTTTTATCAATTTATCTTAGAAAATAATATACAATATATCTTCTAGCCTTTCTCAGCTGTGCAGTTTGCTTGTGGCATTGAAGACATGTTGACATTTTAACTAAACTTGCTTTCAAGGGCTTTAATAGGTGTACAACATGAAAAATGTCAACATATAATGCAAAACTGGAGGGAGAGAGTATGAATAACTAAATTATTACTTTTCTCACTGAGAGGACAGGCATATTGCAGAAGAAATTCATGTATGATTAGATATGCAGTGGGTTAACAGTAAAACTTACATCTCTATGCCATTGCATTCTTTTTTTTAATTCCAGTATACAAAAGTCATGTTTTTTTTTTAACTTCATAAATTAGAACATTAGATGCCTAATACACAATAAAGATGGATAAGTGAAATGGTTTTAATTTATGCAGACAAGCAACTTGGCATTATAACACACTCACAGTCTTTCCTGCCATGCATAATTATTTCCAACTAATACTTTGGCAGTTCCATTTGATTTGAGCGACAAATGTTGGTTTCCTTTTCAAGGTTGGCACCATTTAAGCATGAACAAATAGAAAAGGAAGGAGGAAAGGAGACTCAACCAGCTGATCATATCCTCAGTGTCTGCACACTGATGGGAAATTCCATGTATAAACTCTTTAGTACAATCAAGATTTGTGTCAATATAAACAAGTCTACATACATAATATTTAAAAAGTAATGAAATGTTATTTGCATCAACATTCATAGAAAGAAAGCTAAGGGATTAAATGTAGTCATGGATTTGACTGTTCCAGCCTCCTGTTGGCTTCACAAGAACTGTTTTTTTCTTCCACAGTATAGTGTTTGCCTTCAGATTTGGTGGAGACACTTCTCTTGAGACACAACCACACTACCATAATTTCCACTCTATATTCTCTCAAATAGAGTTGAAAGCTACCCATAGTCACATGATGTTGCTCACTTACAGTCACACAATGCTGGAAAAACATGTCACAGTGTTATCACATGAAGTATTAGTACTGCTTTATAAGGCCTTGGTAAGACTGCACTTGGAATATTGCCCTCCACTTTTGGTCACCATGATATAAAAAAGAGGTTGCGACTCTGGAAAAAGTTTAAAGACCAATTAAGAGGATTAAAGGGCTGGAGGCTAAGACACATAACAGAATGCAGAAACTGGGTAAGTCTACTCTAGTGAAAAGAAGGATTAGTGGTGGCTTGATAGCTGTGTTCCAATATTTGAAGGGCTACCACAAAGAAGAGGGGGTTAATTTATTTCACAAAATACCAGAAGGCAAGACAAGAAGCAATGATTGGAACCTAATCAAAAAGAGAAGCAACCTAGAACTAAGAAGATATTTACTGATATTTATTTATTTAGCGCAGGGGTCCCCAAATTTGACAACTTTAAGACTTGTGGACTTCAAACTAACATGACTAGAGGAGGAATTCTGGGAGTTGAAGTCCACAAGTCTTAAAGTCGCCAAGTTTGGAGATCTCTCATTTAGCGTGTGGCATATGTTAGCCAGGGATCACTGAGTTGGCTGGCTGCTTCTGTGAAAGGAATTTTTTCAAGGGTTGTTATCTCTACCCGTGGGACACCTGAATGTCATTAATTCACAGAAATCAAGCTGCTGAGCTGCCAGCCAAAGCAGTGTGCAGGCCCAGAATCTTACCATCACGGTCCCATTACTGATAGTGAGAATAATCAACAATCAATGATGGGGCATCCAAAATTTCTGAAGAAAAGTCATTAACTAGTTGATTATTACTGACAGTGAGAACTGTCACACTGTCACACTGCCCAACGGATGCAAAAAGGACACAACGGATGAGCAAAATGTTCCTTCCGTTGTTATCCGCTCTCAAAAGGGGCAAAAATTTGCATAACTGGAGCGGATAACACGGACGCGGGGAGGACGCAGGGCGGATGCAAAGCGGATGCGGAACGGAAGCCCAGCAGATGGAAGCGGATGGGAGCGGATGGAACATCCGCTGGGCTTCCGGGGGAAGGATACAGCGGATGCACAGCGGATGCACAGCAGAAGCCTAATGGATGCCTGGCATTAATTGTGCATGCGGGGAGGATGCATTGCGTCAGGCCCGCGGATATAACGGAAGCAGCTCGGAAGCAGGTCGCCATTCAGAGGAAAGACCTGCTGCCAGACGGATTGGCTGCCTTGCCTGCCCTGCCTGCATGTCTGCCTGCCAGCCTTGGTGCCAGCCTTGGTGCCAGCCTTGGTGCCAGCCTTGGTGCCAGCCTGCCTGCAAGCCTTGCTGCCAGCCAGTCTGCCTGCAAGCCTTGCTGCCTGCCTTCCTGCCAGCCTTGGTTCATGTCTGCCTGCCAGCCTTGCTGCCTGCCTGCCTGCCAGCCTTCCTGCCAGCCTTGGTGCCTGCCTCCCTGCCAGCCTTGGTTCATGCCTGCCTGCCAGCCTTCCTGCCAGCCTTGGTGCTTGCCTCCCTGCCAGCCTTCCTGCCAGCCTTGGTTCCTGCCAGCCTCCCTGCCAGCCAGCAAACCCACAACCATGCGGAAGCACAGCAAGCCTCAGCCATCTGCTGCCAGCCCTTGCAAGGGGGACAGGGCTACCATTCCACCCCCTGGCCCTCGCTCTGGTTCTGCTGGGGCTTCTGCAGCACGGGCTCACTCTTCTGGGGCTGGGGCTTCTGATGCTTCTGCTTCTGGAGGAGCTGATGACAAGCACTCCAGCACCAGCCACCTCCACAGCACCTGGACCCTTCACCCCTGAGACTGAGCGACCAAGAGGAGTGCCAGAGACTCATTTTTGTTTTATAGCTTGTTGTTAATAAAGTATATTTATGATTCACGCACTTGCTTCATTTCTTTTTTTTAATAAAGTCTTGGTGGAAACTTTTAGAAATGGTTTAAGCCTTTGCATGCTTGTGGGATGGGTTAAGATAGCAGTGGGATGGGTTGAGATAGCAGTGGGATGGGCAGGCATACCTTTGGATGGGTAATAGCTGTGGGATAGATAAACCTCCAGTGTAAGCATAGTAGGACTGTATGGTCCACCCTCCCAGGTGCCACACCTATGGCCCTTTATTATCAATAACAATGTAATCATTGATCCACACATTTCAACATAAACACAACTCTTTATTAAACGCCCTGTTTATTGTAGCCCAACCAAACATACATGGCCCAATCTCATCCATGTGATGAGACAGGCTGAAGGAAGCATCCATTAAGCATCTACCATCCTGTCTTGCCACTCCACTGCTCCAGCTGGGGAGTTGCACCAGTGTCTCAGGAGGTTGCGCTGCTTCTTCGCTTCATGTGAGGCTCTATTGGGGCCTTGCACATCCTCAGTGTCGATCAGGTTTTGCCTTTGCCTCCATTCCCCAGGCTCCATGTCCCCATTGCCTTGTTGGAGGTCCACAAGCCTGTTCTGCAAGACTGGGTAGCAGGTGCGCATGAGATTGTGCAGGGTGCAGCAAGCTTTCATGATCCTCCTCACGGTCTCTGGGCAATGCTGCATGGAATCTGTTGGCCAGGATGCCAAGGGCGTTCTCCACCACCAGCCTTGCCCTGGACAGCCTGTAGTTGAAGATCCTCTCTTCACGGGTGAGGAGTCTGGAGGTGTAGGGCTTCATGAGGTAGGTTGTGAGGGAGAAGGTGTCATCCCCCACGATGAAGTAGGGCACATCTTGTGTGTTGTTGGGCAGGGGTTCTGGATCTGGGAAGCCCACCATGAGGTTGCGTTCCAGCTCCTCCTTGAGGTGACTGGCGTTGTATACCTGGGCATCGGAAGATGAGCCGTTGCCTGAAGCATCGATGTACATGAACTTGTAGTCAGCATCGACCATGGCAAAGAGGATGATGCTGAAGAAACCCTTGGAGTTGAAATAAGTGGACCCCGACTTGGCTGGAGCTTTGCAGGCCACGTGCTTGCCATCTATGGCTCCAACGGTGTGTGGGAAGTTCCACTTCTGATACCACTGCTCTGCAACTTTCTTCCATCCTTTTTCAGTGGAGGGGTACTGGAGGAGCTCCTCCTTGTAGTCTTCGATGATGGCCTGCACCACTTCTCTGACCACAATGCTGATGGTATTGGATGGCACTCTCCAGCCATACTGCATGCTCCTGTAGGTGGTCCCTGAGGCCAGGTGGCACAGAGTGAGTGCCACCTTGAGCCCAGGTTCCAGGCTGGGGCGGAAGCTGGTGCTCTGCTTGGTCAACCTGGGTGTCAGCCGCTGCACAAGTTCGTCAAACATGGCTGGAGGCATCCTCATGAAGTTCTGGAACGCCCGAGTGTCTTCGTTCCTGAGCTCCACCATCAGCTTGCTGTACAGTCCGTCCTCTGCTCTTCTGGCGAACCATCTTCGGATCCAGACTCTTTTGGGCTGCCTCTTTTTCTTCTCTCAGTAGAATTCACAGAGACTGCAGATGGCTTCGCACTGTTGCAGAACGATGGTGGCTGCCGAAAGGACTTTGTTACAATCCACTGTGGACATGACTGGATGCTGTGGAAGAGGAAGAGCCAGATGAAGGCTGCAGAGGTCTGCACCGCTGGGCTGCTGGTCTGAAAGTGAGATGCAGATGAGTTGCTCCCCCTTTTTAAAGGAAATATAGGTTTTCCGCTAAGCATCCTCTAGGCATCCTCTAAGCATCCTCTAGACATCCTTAATATCTGAGATAGGTCCCCTCTGCGAACGTTTTTTCCATTTCAAATGCTTTGTTTCCATTCTGCATCCGTTCTGCATCCATTCTGCATCCGTTCCGCGTCCGTTCCGCTTCCTCCCTGAGTCCGAGCAGATGCGAGTTGTGCGGATGCGCAGCGGATGCCTAGCGGATATAGCGGATGTGTAATGGATGCGTAACGGATGCCTAGCGGATGCATAACGGATGTAGAACGGACGAACTGGATACATTTTCCACGCAAAAGTTTTGGGAAGCCCAAAACTTTTGGAGTGGATGAAACGTCAATAAACGGATGCTGGACGGATAGAGAGGAAGCAAAACGGAGGCAGTGAGTACATCGCGTTTTCCAACGGATGGCAAGCTTTTTTCTCCGTTTTAAATCCTCTTTGCATCCGTTGGTTCAGTGTGACATGGGCTTAAGTGAAAACGGAACCGGTTGGCTCTTGCCGCAGCAGCCTTTATATACGGCTTGCCTGCCGGCTTGTAGCCAATAACAGTTACTTGGTTTTGCCGCCTTTTGGCAGCTCTTTTGGATTGGTTCCTAGTGAACCAATCCCTATGCTGGCTTTTCTAGCCAATCACAATCGAGGATTTGGAGTAGACTATTTTATACAGAACACATACTGTATTTTATTTCATTTAATATTAACTGATGAATCTATCTGGGAATGTGTTCATGTCATTTTTTGCTTTTTGCTTTATTTATATTACATTGCTTTTATCACTAACATTTTGAGTGTTGTGTGTTAAAAATATGGCCGATATCAATTTTTTTAGAAAAATGTATAAATATGTATAATAGAGCTAAATATGAGAAAAAGATTGTTGATGCAATAGAACCCATCAGGAATTTAGGTCTGACAGGTTAAATATGCTTGCATACAATATTCTGAGATCAATAAATGTTTGATAAGTCAACTTCCCTAGTATGTGAACAGTTTTATTAGATTAAAATGGAACATATAATATTCTCCCAATATTCTTCTTAAGAATCTAATATTGCTTTCTCAGTTATTCTTGGTGATAGAGTGTAAGTCAAAACAATATCTGAAATAGTCTAGAAGAGTATACTTTTATAAGGCACCAGTCAAAATTAGTTCAGCAAACATTTATTGTTTAAAGGATGGATGAATTTTTCAAACTTGGCTGCTATAAATTTGTATTTTTTCTTCCATTTCTAATTTATTCTGTACCCTTTCTATGTCATCTCCAATTTTATTTTAAAAACCTGCTTTAAAAATGTATTTTATCTGCATTTTCTGTAATGTAGATGTTTTTTATTTGCAAGTTTCCTTAAATAAAACTTTATTTTTAGAACTTTACTTTTTTCAAGAATGCTTGCACTTTTGTCCATAGTTTCACTAATATGAATACTTTTATACAGCAATGTATTTGTACTTTTGCTCCATATAGTTCTAAGAAACATGAAGTTGAAGCCTTGAGATTCCAGTTTATGTTTGCATAATGAATTAGAAACTATAAATTGATTAAACTTTTATCAAAGCTCAATTACATTCTCCCATATCTCTTGTATTTTATTAGCTTCAATAAAAAAAAGATTATTGTAGTATACCACTTCTAACTTAGTTCTTCTTTCAAATATTTTAAGGATCTTACATTTAGCTTAAAAAATACATCTGGCATGTTTTTAATACCACGAATGGAACCTCCAAAAGAGAAAGAGAGGGGAAAAAAAATCTGAACAACCCAATTAGTTCTTCTAATATTTTCCCTCAAAATATCTTATATAATCTGATTATAAAATCAGCACTATCATTGACATTTTTTGCAGCCAGAGTATGTAGTTAAAATGTGTCTTGATCTTCAGACGTTGTTTGGAACTTCAGCTACAGATCCCGAAGGTATTTTTTAGAAGGCAACTGAACTTTCTTGGTTTTTTGTCTTTGAAGATGCTTCACTTCTCATCCAAGAAGCGTCTTCAGCTCTGATTGGATGGTGGGGAATGGAAGGATTTATATTACTTGCAGACAGCTGGTCATTTGCATTCTTTTAGAGAGTCATTGAGGCACTTGGAGATTTGTCTGGTGTCCTCAAGGTTACTTGAGTAGTGCAAATAGGTGTAGAGACTTCTTGGCTGCAGTATGTTTTCTGCCCTGTGTTGTTGTGCTGCCCATTGTTGAAGAAAGGTGCAGGCTATTATGGTTGACTCTGTGTTGTCTGCATCTCAAACTGAAGTGCAAATGATTCCTGTAGTCTGTAATTTTTTTTCTGGGAATCCATTCATACTCCCACATCATTAGAAGGGTTTATTCCCACAGGGAATAAAATTGGACTAGTGGACTTATATGAAAACAAGATATAAAAAAGACAGGAATTTGGAAGAGACAATGAATTACAAAAATTAGGTAAAATTCTGATTGGCCCAGATGAAAAATTATCATCTAAAATATATAAACACTTATTAGAGTGGGATAGAGCAGAGGAGATTGTAAAAAAATTCAATGATTGCATGCGGTAAAAATTTTGGACATACTATTGAATTAGAACAGTGGGAAAAGATTGTGAATACCAATTAAAAAATAACAAAATCGGCGGCTTACAAGGAAAACCAACATAAAATGTTCTATCATTGGTATATGGCATCTTCATGATTGGCTAAGATCTACCCAAACCTAAAACCAAATTGCTGGAAGTGTGGCCATCAACAAGGTACCTTTTTTCATTTTTGGTGGTCATGCCCTGAAACAAAGAAATATTGGAAAGTGATTCATATGTGGTTAGAGGAGTTAATTGGAAATAAAATTGATTTTGTCCCAGAACTATTCCCCTTAGGAATAATAAAAAAAAAACTATAACAGGAAAATAAAATATTTTATATTAAATGTAGTAAAAGCAGCTAGAATCTCGTATACCCAGTACTGTAAGAAAAACGTTATACCTCCCAAAGATTTAATAATTAAAAAAAAATTCAGGTACGTGGAAAAACCCAATAAAGTATTGGGGGGGGGGGGGGGAGAAGGTGTATATCCCAAAGTGAGTAGCTTAAAGCCTATGGAGATTCTCAGTCATCCAGGTCATGGTTGTCCCAATGGTGCCTTTTCAGGAGGCAAATGGACTTTGTTTATTCTTTGAAGATGTTTCATTTCTCAAACAAGAAGAAAAAAACAAAAAAGCACCTTTGGAACAACCATAACCTGGATGACAGAGTCTCCAAAGACCAAGTTCCTGAGCTGACAGGAATTCTTGGAGTTGAAGTCCACAAGTCTTAAAGCTGTCAAGTTTGAAGACCCCTGCCATAGACTTTCAGTAGAGATGTCATAATGATGTGGGGTGAGTCAGACTAATATTTTAAAGTTTTGAGAAGATTTTGAGAAAAAGAGATTGAGAAGAGCAATGTTGATCCTTAAAATGTTGCATGCCTGTAGACCCTTTTAAATTATTTTTTACTTCCTTCTCTTCACTCTGTATTAATTTGATTGATATCAATAGAATGCAATAGAAATTAGATTTATAAAGCTTACAGGGATTCCTTGCTTAATGATCCATTTAGCGACCTTATGACAGGGTTGAAAAGGCTGATTTGTGACTGGTCCTCACATTTATGGCTGGTGCAGCTTTTCCACAATCATGTGGTTACAATCTGGGAACTTAGCAGCAGGTTTGTATTTATGATGACTGCAGTGTTTTTCAGTCACATGATATCTATTTGCAGCCTTCTCAGCTGGCTTCTGACAAGGAAGGGGAAGGTGATAAGAGGTTGCAGGTCAAAATCACTTGATGTCTTGCTTAACACTACTTGTGATTTATTTAATAACCACAGGAAAAAATGGTCTGGTCACAAGATGCCCCATTTAATTACTGCATGGATTAACAACACATTTTCTGGTCCCTCTTGGGGTCATGTGTCAAAATAATAAAGTCAAGATGGCAGCCAAGCCTGCATGATTGAAGTTCTGGCTGATTTTTACAACCCCTTTACTACATTTGTAGTGTACATCAGGATCTTAGTGGAGCAAGTGAGCCTGAATTAAATTTGGGGGTAATGAATTTAAGCTAATCATTTTCTTTCAACAACCTCATAATCCCTTGTGGGGTGGAGCCTGGGCAACTGAATGGAGCTGAGTGTTTACTGGCCAGATGCCCTTCCTGTCACTAATGTGGAGCTATGTTCAGCAGATATGTTCTCATTGTGCCCAGAGAGAGAAATATCTGCCTCTACCTAGGATCGAACTCACAGCCTCCTGATTTTGACATGAGAGGTCACAATCTCTAGGCCACCTCACCACTCTAATTAACTTAAGCTAATACTAAACTAAAATTCATTTTTAAATTTCTCCAAGAAATAGATACTTGTAAGATACTTTTTTGTATAAGATATTTTTAAAAAAAAATTCCACCTGATTCTCATACCCCTTTAATATTTTTTTTATAAATTCTTTTGGCAAGATTTTGTGTTTATCCAATATTTAGATGCATGCTTCTTTATACGACATATTTCTCCAACCTCCTTGGCTTCTGTGCCTGAAAGTGTCCCCCATTAGAGTTCCTTTCCAAAGGGAAATAACAAATATATATCTTAGGAGGTCAGGGAAGCTGCAAGTGCTGATAATGTTCAGTACCAGTAGTCCTTGACTTACAACAGTTTGTTTAGTGACCATCCAAAGTTACAACAGACTGAAAAAAGTGACCGATCACCATTTTTCACATGACCATTACAGCATCCCCATGATCACATGATCAAAATTCAGATACTTGGCAGTTGATTCACATTTATGACAGTTGCAGTGTCCCCTGGTGACATCCCTTTTTGCAACCGTCTCACAAGCAAAGTCAACTTCACCTCATAAACATGTCATTGATTTAACATCGGCAACGATTTGCTTAATAATTTTGGCAAGAAAAATTGTAAAACGGGGCGAAAAACTTCACTGAACAAATGTCTCACTTAGCAACAGAAATCTTAGAATCAAGTGTGGCTATAAGTTGAGGACTATCTGTATATTTCAAAGCATACCAATGCACCCCTAAGTCATTTTTGAAGAAACACATTAAGAATGCAGACAATGTCACCAATTGTCCATCATTTTTCCTTGGGGAAGGAACTACTTCTTTTCCATCAGACTGAATTAAGATCAGAGACTTCCAGGGGCAGGGGATGTTAAATAAGACAATATGGCTACCGTGGCCAGTGGTGGGATTCAAATTTTTTTACTACTGGTTCTGTGGGCGTGGCTTGGAGAGCGTGGCAAGGGAAGGATACTGTAAGATCTCCATTCCCACCCCACTCCTGGGGAAAGGTCATTGCAAAATCCCCATTTCCTCCCCACACCACTAACCTGCTTTCCAGCTCCTTTCTCCTGTGCTGGGCAACAAAACAAGGCCCAGCCAATCGGCTGGGACTCGGGAGGCAGAGAATAGATGGGGGCGGGGCCAGTCAGAAGTGGTATTTGCCGGTTCTCCGAACTACTCAAAATTTCCGCTACCTGTTCTCCAGAACTGGTCAGAATCTGTTGAATGCCACCTCTGGCTGTGGCTGTGTAATTAAAGTTCCATTGGTTTTTACATGAATTGCTTAAGGGGCAGAACTTTAATTACATTGGACACACGTAATTGTCCTCTCTCTTTTTTTAATCATGCTGTGGACAGGGTCCCTGATGAAAATGAGATGCTCCAATGCTACTTCAAATTGATTGCTCAAAGTCTTCAAACATGGGCCTCGGCCTGATGGTCTGGCTGGCTGAGAAGCAGCATTTTGTAGGGCAGGAGATAAAATTGCTTGATTGAAGGTATCACTTTCTATCTCAGCACCTGATAGTTACTTGAGCCTAGTTTGCTGCAGAGGAGAGAAATGTTGAATTGAAACCGTCTCTTAGCACCAGGCACTCCAATATGACTGGTTTTGCACATCTATCTTTATCACTAGGCTGACAGAGAGAAATTAAGCTGGCAAAGCTTTTTCCATCACTAATCTTCATGTCTGAAAAAATTTCACCTGCTATATTTCTGTGTCAGATTGTGATTAAAAGTGATAGGGCTTTAAACACAACTTCAGTTGGTAAGCTTGGAAGTTTCTCAATTTAGTTTTTAAAAACTCCTATTTGTTGCTTTATGTGTCCGTTCAGAACTGGGAATATTACTTGTGTGGATTTTGCTGTTTGTTCATATGTGTGTGTTTTTCTGGGCAGGAGGGGGTTAGTGGTGTTTTGCAGTTCCCTCATCTTGTCCAACTTTTAGGGATGATGAAAGAATATTTTCTCTACTTCTGTCATGTTTGCTACCTCTTATAAAAAGCAAAAACATGTCATTGTAAACAGTGAACAAAATGTATATTAATATTAGCAGAATTTGATGGGAAGATTGCAGGTTTATTTTTACATTATTTACAGCAGATGCAAAACTGAGCTCCATTTTATGAATCTTTTCCTGTCTTGTACTTTTTCAGGCTGTCAATATTCAATATACATGTTCCAGTTGAGGATTGTACTTGGATTATGTGTAGAATGCAGAAGTCAATCACTCCAATAATGATAAAAACTATTCCAGATTTCACTTCATTTCCATGCAATTAAAATAAAGGGCAATCTATTTAAGCTTTCAGCCATGTCTTTATTTTTTTTTCCTTCTGCAACATTAAAAAGTTAGAAAATGATGTTATCTTTCCCAAATCTCTAGGATTACATTCATGTTTTTTTGGAGCCAGAATGCCTCTAAGAGGTCAAAACAATTAAACTGGTGTGAACATGTGAACAAAACCTCACTATGCATTCCATGAATCATGCACATGTAAAAAGGGGAGAAGCTTCAATTGCATAGAATATAGAATAATAGGACTAGAAGGGATCTAGGTGGCCTTCTAATCCAATCCCCTCCTCAAATAGGAGAAGCTATGCCATTCGGAAGAGGACAACCTATTGCAGCCAACTCACCACAGCCAACTCACTGCGGGACAATTCAACAATTCAATTTAGTATTTGCAATTAAAAAAACCTCATTTTGTCCATCCTTTTTCATTCTTTCTTTAATGAATCTATTCCACCATTTCTTCAATATTAATGTAACTCTTGTCCTGTGGCAAGTTGGCTGTGGTGAGTTGTCTCACAGCAGGTTGGCTGTAATGAGTTGACCATGGCAAGCTGGCTGTGATGAGATGGCCATGGCAAATTGGCCATGCCGAGTGGTCCTGGACAACTGGCTGTACAATCTCTTCTTGAAAATTTCCCATGATGGAACACTCACAACTTCTGCAGGCAAGCTATTCCACTGATTAATTGCTCACACTGTCAGTAAGTTTTTTCTTGATTCTAGGTTGGAACTCTAATAATCTCCTACCTGGTACTCCTTCTCCTGACCTCAGGTGCTTTGGAGAATAAGTCTACTCCTTCTTCTCTGTGACAGTCCCTCAAGTACTTGAAGACTGCTATCATATCCCTTGATTTCTTTTACCCTTCATGTTTGACCCTGTTAGGAGCCCTACTTAAAATAGAAAGTTTCGTATCAAGTATTATGGAAGTGCTTCAGATTTGATTGCAACATGCACTTTACACTTTTTAGAAATGAGAACACAACATTCTGTATGACACAATAAATTAACTACGTTTCTTTCCAGGAAGTGCACCTTTAGTTTCAGCAACATCACTGCACTTGGAACACACTTATGAATATTTGAACAGATAATATTAAGACTGAGGGTGTAAAGCTACTATTATAATTCTATTTAGATTTGTTTATCTTTTTCCCCCTGTTCCTGTAATTTCTGCAATGACAATGCTTAACACTAAGTTTCAATATAGAGGTAATTATTCAGGGACCTCTGTTAATATTTCCATCAACTCTAGAGTAGCAAGAAAACATTTTTATGCAGATCATCCTCAAATATATCTAAGCAGCTGCAGTCTGGGTCTCAACCAAGAGACCAGGACTCTGCTTTGCATACTTTCTAATATAATTAATACAAGAATATAGAATAATTTCAAGCAGAGACAGAAGGTATGGTCAGGTTAAAAGAATTCAGAGCATATGGTTTTTCTTGGCAGGCAGGGCTCAGTGGAACAAAGAACTCCACAACCAAATGGAATGGCGGGAGGGGGATACACCGAATTCCAGTGGCAATTTGTGCTTTGCTTTTCTACAATCTTAATTGGATAAGCCTTTTAACACTCCCTCTCTTGTTCAAATGCTGGCTTTTATACTTGCTTTTGATTTACGGGCATAGTGCACTTTTCCCTTTCCTTCTGACAACCTTTAATGGCAGGTAATAAAAAAAAAAGTGGGGGTGCCTGCCTCTCTTTCTCACTCAAGCTTCCTATCTCTTGTCATCTATCCAGCAGTAAGGCCTGCATCCTTTCCAGTGGTGGGATTCAAAAATTTTTACTACTGATTCTGTGGGTGTGGTTTGGTGGGCGTGGCAGGGGAAGGATACTGCAAAATCCCCATTCCCTCCCCATTCCTGGGGGAAGGTTATTGCAAAATCCCCTATTCCCTCCCCACCCCACTAACCTGCTTTCCAGCTCTGTTCTCCTATGCAGGGCAACAAAGACCCAGCCAATCAGCTGGGACTCGGGAGGCAGAGAATAGATGGGGGTCGGGCCAATCAGAGGTGGTATTTGCCTGTTCTCCAAACTACTCAAAATTTCCACTCCTGGTTCTCCAGAACTGGTCGCAACCTGCTGAATACCACCTCTGATCCTTTCCGTCTGAAGGCTGAAGCTTCCCTTAGCTCTCTGCTCCTTCAGTTCTTCTCTGCCCCTCTTTCATTGCTGCTCTTTGGCACAAACATTCCTTTTGCCATATCTCTTTTCTTTGTATGGGTTTGAAAAAGTTATTGCTACGTCTCAATGTGTTGCCAAGTGTCATGGCAGTGATCAAGTGCCCGGGCAATTGGTTCTTTTGGATGAGCGGACAATGAATGCTTCAGAGAATAAATGGATTTTAAGCTTTATTATTAGCTCAAGCAAACAGATATAAAAGCAGAACATAAAAAGGTGTAAACCTAGCAAGATGACACCCAAATCTCTTATAAGCTGCCAGGAACTCCTTAATAACAACAGCAGAGATACTCCAAGGGTGGCCATTTTCTGCAGTACCAAATGTTCCATGCAGAAGCTCCCAACAAAGAACAACCCCAAGGTTTTATCAAAACTTAGCACCATGATTTCATGCGGTTGCAGGATTTGGGATTGGCTACTCCAGAGAAAAGAAGGAATAGGGGGCACATGATAGCAGTATTCCAGGATTTGAGAGGCTGCCAGAAAGTGGAGGGGTTCGATTTATTTTCCAAAGCACCAGAGGGCAGGACAAGAAACAATGGATGGAAACTAATCAAGGAGAGAAACAACCTGGAATTAACGAGAAACTTCCAGTTCTGGTGTTGAGATTGTCATACAGAGAGGTGAATCCAAGCCTATCAAAGGCTGAATACACTTCCTGTTGTTGTCTCATCTCTAATAAAAAAGAAAAAAAAATGCTACAGATTTCTTCTTTGTAGCAGAAGAGTAAATTTTTTGGATTTTGATATTCCTAATAAGCCTAATTGAAGAAGGTCAACAAAAAGATTCTGGCAGCCCTACAGTTTTGTATCCTAATGACATTTATAACCATATTCCATCCATGCTCTGAATATCTTGGAAGCCAGGGCATTATTCATTTGGCAGACACTTTCCTTACATTTCAATTGAAGTGCTAAGATGAGCTGCTGAGAATTTGCTGGTGGAGATACTACTGGCTCTTTATGTCTTCTACACCTCTTTGGTGAATGTTGACTTTAAAGGCCAAGATCCATAGATGAATAAACATAGAGACATACTCATCCATTCATTTTAATTGGAAATGGAATAAGAGTTTCAGAGCAGAAAGCTTGACCCACAATGCAATTGGATATTACCTACACGGAAAACTTGTATTTTGAGCTCATTATTTTTGAACTTTGGCAGCATTGCTAGAGAATGGTCTTTATGAACCATATAATAATACCAGCTAGCTACTAATGAGTATTTGTGTATAGCCCTGAAGAATGAGGAGTAGGACAACTTTATAAATATTAGGGTCAAATGGTACAGTCATACTTTGCTCAATAATTTCTCGTCATTAAAGTGTCATGATTTGCAACTCTGAGGCACAAAGGCAAGGCAGTTGGTTCAGACATGCTTTCGGTCTTCCAGAGGCCTCCCCCAAGCCATCCAATAATCAGAGGAAGTATCTGTGGCTTGGAACAAAACAAAGCAATGTGAATGCTTTGCATTGAAAAGTCACATGAGGGCAAAGGGGGAGAAAAAAGAGTTTGCTTTGCAAAGCAGCCTCGCCCAATTTAAAAATAAATGTAAAAGTCTAGCCAATAAGCATTTTGGATTAAGAATCCTCAAGCCAAACTTTTTTTCCCCATGAAAAATCTTGTGTGGAAACCATAACCACCACACACACACACACACAAGGACAATGGGCCTAAAAATAATAGAAGTCACTGAAATGGGATTTTGGGGAACTGAAGGATGTGCAGCATTAAGAGCCCGTCTTCCCAGACAAAGTAAGAGAATGGTTGATGTATAACTGACATTTGGAGAATGAGAAATCTGAATATTCTGAACACATTCATGACACTGTGTGTTTGGTGACAAAGAAACCATACGTGGTTAAGAGGAGGGAAAAAAACGCTGAATTAGTTGCTGGATTAATGTTCCAGTTCCTTGACAGTTGGTATTAACACTATAACTCAGGTGGGAGGGCCTATACTATTCTTTCCCTTTTTTCAGTCTTTGTTGGAACTAAATCCACACTTAGCCTTCATTGACAGCAGTGGAAACAGGAGGCCAAACAACATATCAAGCAGAGATTTAAATGATGAAATCAGTTTATTTAGCGCTCAATTCCTAGTTGAGATTAAAACAGATGGCAAGATGAGCCAATAGTTAACAAAGTGAACATTAAGGCAACTTGGAGAAGAGTTTCTGAAAAGAGATTCATTTGAAAGGGGGATAGGTAAACTTTGATGCTTGAAGGCAGGTTTGAAGATTTGTGGGTCTATGCTCATTCCTACTTGCCTATTGCCAAACATGCTGAACATTGCCAATCTCAGTTTTCAGACTCACAGACAAACACAATACAGAAACCTGATGATGGCAGATGAGATTCTGCCGAAACGTTGCTACAACTTTAAAAGCACAACTACAAGGACATGGTAAAATAACCGAACAAAGCTGAACAGCATACATAAGTACCTGCGAAAACTTAAGAATGAATATATATATATATATATA